>MU228256.1:1142847-1190092 GCA_018584345.1 Thuja plicata
TAGTTTATTTTCTAATATAGATACATATATTTACATTTACTTAGCCTCAAATTTTTAGTTTGTTATTGTTATTTAATTACTGTATTAATATATAAACATAATATATTAATACACGCCATAAAACTGAACTCAAACAAAAAGGGCATGATATTTTTCTTCCACCATGTTCTTCAAAAAATGCTTTTTGATAAAAAAAATAAAATTAAAAATTAAAACAATTTTTAGGGTGGCAGTCTGAAGCCCCCACCCCTGCTGCGTGTTGCAAAGGGGCGGTGTCCACTATCTATCCACAATGGGGTCACTGTCACAACCCACTATGGGTAACATAGTGGGGTCACACAGCGACTGCCACTGTGGAGACACAGTGGAGAGGGGTGAATAGACACCTGTCATTGTCCAAGCCACGCCGCCCTCTCCTCCTCCCTTACGACCTCCTCCATCATTCATTGCAACTCGTCGCCCCTTCCTCACACCCCAACAACACTCCAAACACGCGACCTTCGTCGTCTTTCAACCACGACTGCTGTACCACACCTCCACCTCTGCCCAATATGCAGGGTTACAATTATACCGCCATCATTTTTGAGAGCCCTCCAACTTTCAAAACGCTAAACCCTACAAAACAAAAATTATAAAATATTATATCTTTAAGGAAATTATTTTAAAAAAGGAGTATGAAATTTGAATTTATAGATTATGAAATTTAAATTTATAGATTTTGGAATCCATAAGGATTCTTAGGGTTAGGTTAGGGTTAACAGATTAATGGATATAATATTATTATAGTATTCTTTTTTTTTAAAAAGAGAGTGGAACCCAAAAATTATCTAATTACGCACATAGCTGCCTTTGTTGACTTTAGGGTATGATTAGATATTTGATTATTTGAAAATTAGCATTAAAATAATTATCAATGTGGAGACTTTTATATTTGAAAAGGGTTATTAATAGAATGTTGAAATAAAAAATTGATTTTTAATTCTATTAGTTTATTTTATTTTATTTTTGAATCAAATATTTATGTTACTAATAACTGAGAGGGGGGTGAATCAGTGGCCTAAAAAATATTTCAATAATCAACCCAAAAACTTAGTACCACAATATTAAGCCTCTAGTTATCTTCAGTCCTATAAGATGAATGCCTCCAAATACAATTATCAAACTACTACTGCTCGCAATGCTTTGTAAAACCTTCTATTGTATGTTTACAGAATAGCAGTTTGTTAGTTTACAGAAAGATAGTAAATTATCTAGAGTATACCAATCAATCCAGTTAAGTTATGTGTAATGCAAAACACTAAAGTAATGACTCATAAACACATATACACATGGATTTTTAACGTGGAAACACTATTAAGAGAAAAAACCACTTGGGATCGGTAACCCAAATTTTTCATTCCTCTAAAGTGAGCTCGATGAAGAGCCAACCCTGTTAGAGGTTACAAACACACTGTTAGGTGTGACTTTATTAGAGGATTTAAAAGTTTAGTCTGTCACTTGATATCAGGCATCTCTATGCTACCTTCCTTGATCAAACACTCACTTGGCCTGTCAATAGGTATCTGGCATCTCATGCTATCTTCATGATCAAACTTTTTGAAACTCGTTTGGATATATCTCAATATAGAAAGGATCTTTAAATCCTGCTCGGTTAAGAAACTTTCTAAATCAATGGTTAAACTAAAACAATATGATATGTTCACATATACAACTTATACTTGCAGATTTTTTAGATCTATTGTAATCTCATAAAACTATTCTGATCAATATGTCTCAGTTTACACCTTTTCTCCACTTTGATTCTTCTCGGTGATGTTGTTCTCTGTTGCTCGGTGTCTGCAAAAAAAATTAGCTCTTTCCTCAGCTTGATTGATCAAGACTGTATAAAGTTGCTCTTCATCAGTTTCTATTCAACATTCTCTTTTTATTCACTCACCCACCACACTTCGTAATGAATTGAGTTGTCTCTTTATAGACATGATATCACTGTTGTTAGTTTCTTGATTTTTTTTTTTATCTTGGCGTGATCCACAATTCTTGCCAATTAGATTTAAAGCAAAAACTCTTGTTTTATCTCGCAAATATCTTCTTGCCAACTGGAAAAAACAACTTTAAATCCATTACTTATCTCTAGCTTTATCTTGTCGATGAAAACAAATATAACTACCAATTAAGTCTATATTTAGCTCTGCCAGCTAGATATTTTGTCATTTCTGAACTCAAGTTAATTTCAGTATTTAACTCTTTGATAGCTTTGGTCAACACTCTAGTTCTCCTCGGGTTTCTCCATCGGTTTACACTATGTTTCTGGCCATCGGTTCTGCTTGTGATTCTTCTTTTTGGTAATGCCCATTGGTGTTCTTTCTCGGGCATCACTGTGACTTGACTTTCGATGATCTTTGTCTGTCGGTGTCCACTGACTGTCGGTGTTTGAAGTCATATTGTGAATGCTTTTCTTTTATGCATTAATAAAAGCATAATCTTTTTCTCTTTGATTATCTAAATTCTTTGACACTTTGATTATGACCGATTAGATTATATCAAGTTGACATCAATGAAAACACAATCCATTAACTAATTTAATGTCTTGCATTATCCTTCTACATTTCGGTGATCAACTTAAGATCTTCAAACATTCAATCAGTTACATTTCATCAATCTCTCCCTTTGGCATTGATGGCAACATACTACATTATCATACTATACTATTTCTAATACAATATGAAATATATAGTTTCATCAAGCTTTCTTAATGTAACTATTACAAATGTCTGGTTCTCGATAAGCTCAAAAATAGCTTGGATTTGTTTCATGCAAAATGGTTGTCTTCAATCTTCAATCCCTTCTCTAGATAGATGTATCATCTGATATCATTGTTCTGACATGTGTTCTGCCTTGACTGTTCCTCTCTTTGATAATCTCTTTTTCCTTTGACAACAATCTTTCTCTTTATCTGAAATCTCTCCCTTTGTTACTTCTCTTCCTTAGATGGATATTTCATATGTAATCAATTTCTCTCCCTTAGAATATTGATTAATTCTTTCTTTTTGATTCTTAGAAACTTTTATCTTCATGGATAATGATATAATCTCTCCCTTTTATCATATTTCTCCCTTTATGATCATCTCTCCTTTTATATGATAATGAAATCATCTCTCCATTTGTATGATAATGAGATCATCTCTCCCTTTGACAATAATTCCAAAAAAAATAATCATCTATATCATGTTCCATCCTTTTGTATAATATATTCCTTGAATTTTCCTATCCATCAGCAATACAATGTCTCTGATTTTTGGTGCAGATTTGTACCTTACTATGTACAGATGTATCTGTTGCTATCCATCTCAGTGTTTGCATCAACATGACTGATCTTTAGATTTGGTATTGGCTAATCCAACCTCCTAGTCACCTTAGTGACCGATAGACAAGGGTTGGACCCCTAGTCTCTGTCTTAGGTACTCAAATGTATCCTTCGGTAGTGGCTTGGTGAATATGTCATCTAATTGTTCCTTTGATTGAACATATTCTAGTGTCATTTTCTTTTCTTGCACCTATTCTTTTAGATAGTGATACTTGATAGCAATATGATTAGTCTAAGCATGCATGACTGGATTCTTAGAGATGTTGATTGCACTGGTGTTATCACAATAGATAATTACTGGTTCAAGGATCTTCATATTCATGTCTTCCAACAAATATTTGATCCATGCAATATTGGAGCAATTTACAACAACAACCACATACTCTTCTTCTGCAGTAGACTGAGATATGCATCCTTGCTTCTTCCTGATGCATGTGACAAGTCTGTCACCCATGAATAATGATCCTCCAGTTGTCCTCTTTCGATCATCAATGTTTCTAGTCCAATCAGCATCTATATAGACTTGTAGCTCAAATTTTCCTTCTCTTTTATACCATAAGCCATAGTCCTCGGTGTTTTTTAGATATCTCAAAATTCTCTTGACAACAGTCATATGTGATTCTTTTGGATTAGCAGAGAATCTTGCAACTATTCCAACTGTGTGTGTTATATCTAGTCTTGTGTGAACAACATACATTAGTTTGCCAATCATTGGTCTATATAAGGTCTGATTTACCTCATTGGATTTGTCTTCTATTTTCAGCTTACATCCGGTAGCCATAGGTGTTCCAACTTGTTTGGAATCTTCCATCTTGAATATCTCCAGTACTTCCTTGATGTATTTGGACCGAGTGATGTATATGCCTGCATCTTGTTGAAGAATTTGTAGACCAAGAAAGAATTTGATCTCCCCAAACATAGACATTTCAAATTCCTTTCTCATTTCATTAGCAAAGTTTGTGCATAACATTCATTTCCCCCAAAAATGATATCATCAACAAAAATTTAAGCAATCAGAATTTTACCATCGATATCTTGTTTCAAGTACAGATTGCTATTTTCACTTGTTCTAATAAATTTTATGCTAATGAGATATGAGTGAAGTCTTTCATACCAGGCTCTTAGTGCTTGTTTCAATCCATACAAGGCTTTACATAGTCTACATACCATGTTTCTCTTGTATGGATAAACAAACCCTTCTGGTTGTTCAATGTATACCTCTTCTTCTAGTATTCCATTCAGGAATGTAGATTTGACGTCCATTTGGTATACCTTGAATCCTTTTAATGCAGGATAAGCAAGTAAGATTCTAACTCCTTCTAGTCTAGCACTGAGTGCAAAGGTTTATCCATAATCAATACCTTCTTCTTGTGCATATCCCTTGCATACTAATCCTTCTTTATTTTTAGCGACTTCTCCATTCTCATTTAGCTTGTTTATGAATATCCATTTGGTACCAATGAAATTCTTGTCATCTAGTCTTGGTACTAGTGTCCACATATTGTTCTTCTCAATCAGTTCTATTTCTTCATTCATAGCACTACTCCATTCTTCATTCTCAAGTGCAGTCTTAACAGATTTAGGCTCAAAATCACAAAGTAAACATCTGGTGTTAAGTGACTTACTTTTTGTTCTTGTTCTAGCATTTTTATCTCCTATGATTTGATTCTGTGGATGATGTCTTCTAACATACTTGGAAATTTTTGGTTCAGATCTATGCTCATCATTCTGATCATCTTCTTGACCTTTGTTCTCATCTCCATTGTTCGGAACATCATCTTGAGAATTTTCTTGATTTTTGGTAATTTTGGCATGATGCTCGGGTGCAATGTTCTAATGCTCAGGAGCAAGACACTTTTACTCAGGTAGAGTGTCAAGATGTGTATAAACAAACCTGTTGTAGTCCTCTGGTTCCTTTTTGCTTTCCTTATCATTCTTTTCTGCAAATTCATCTATTTTCACATTTACACTTTTAATGATTTTTTTAGATGACTTTGTAAGACATCTATAAGCCTTTATTTTGGTTGAATACCCTAGAAATATACCTTCATCACTTTTGCAGTCAAGTTTTCCATTTCTATCATCCTTCAATATATAACATTGACTACCAAAGATTCTGAAGTAACTTACATTGGGTGTATGACCATACCAAAGCTCATAGGGTGTATTCTTTGTATCCTTCTTCAATTGTAATTTGTTTAGTGTGTAGACACCAATACGGACAGTTTCCCTCCAAAAAGTTTGAGTGATGCTTTTCTCAATCATCAATGTTCTTGCACACTCAACAATTGATCTGTTTCTCCTTTTAGCAATTCCATTTTGCTGTGGTGTCCTCAGTGAAAAAACCTGTCTTTTAATTCCATCCTCATTGCAATAGTCAGTGAATTATTCTGAAGTAAATTCCCCTCCTCTATCTGACCTTAAGAATTTCAATTTCTTTTCACTTTTTTTTTCTACCATTGCTTTATACCATTTAAACATCTTAAATTCTTCTGATTTATATTTTAAGAACTTGACTGTCATCATTCTAGAATAATCATCAATAAAGAGAATAAAATACCTATCTCAATAGTAGCTCTTTGTTCTCATGGGTCCACATAGATCTGTATGGACTAATTCTAGAATTGCAGTAGATGTATGGGTTTTACTTTTGAAACTAGACTTTGTCATCTTACCTTTTTGACAATTCTTGCACATGATATGCTTGGGCTTAGTCATGCTTGGCAAGCCTCTGACATTCCTTTTGTTTCTTATCTTTATCATGTTGTCAAAGTTCACACGACACAATCTTTTGTGCCACAACCATATGTCTTCATTTCTAGCCATTAAACAAGTGGTGTTAGTATCATCAAGATAGAAAACGTTACCTTCTGTCTGCTCACCAATACCAATCAATCTTCTTGATTAATTATAGACCTTTGCCTTCTTATTTTCAAATGCTACTCTATGACCTGAATTGTTCAGCTATGAAACACTTAACAAATTATAATTCGGTCCTTTTACCCAGTAGGCATTTTCACATTTTATCAGGTTATTCAACATTATCGTTCCTTTACCTTCAACTGGACAAGGTGTACCATTTCCCATTCTCACTGAAACACCATTATAGTATTCAAAAGTCTCAAAGTTTTGTTTATCACCGGTCATATGGTGAGTGCAGCAACTATCTATGTTCCATACATCATTTTTACTAACTTTAGATATGAGTGCAGTTTCTACATACCTTTCTTTATCTTCATCTGAATCATCTTTCATTGCTACAAATACCATCTCGATGTCTTTTTCTGATTCAATGTCAGTGTCATCAACTCTGTTCTCAGCTAGGTAACAAGCTTTCTTCCCTTTGTCCTTGTAGTCTTTGGTATCTCTCTTGTCAGATTGTTAGTTGCTTCGGTAATATCTATTATCACCTTTATCAAAATTCTTCTCATATGATCTATCATTTCCTCTATCATCTTTTCTTTGGTTTGGACATCTTGTAGCAAAGTGTCCAGCCTCTTTATAATTGAAACATACAAGTGGTAATTTACCTTTGTATCTACCTTTGCCTGTCTGCAATCTTGTTGCCATTAGTGCTTCAATTTCATCAAGTCCTTGATCCTCATTATCAGTGTCACTATCATTTCTAAAAGCATGTCTATGACTTGAGTTACTTATCTTTAGAGAACATTTGAATGCAGATTCCATAGATGGCAAGACACTATTGTCAAAGTTATTCATCTCAAATGAAATTAGTCTACCAATCAGACTATCTAGAGTAACTGTATTGTTTGCAACTTCTCTCATCTCTTGAATAGTTTTACTCCTAATTTTTGACTCATACCCTATGTTTTATCATATCCTAAAATCAGGAGTTCACCATCTTAAAAGCAAAAATATCTTCTTATCTTACAATCCAGTTTGCATTTTCTCCTTGTCGGTTGAACTTGAATCTTGAACTTACTTAGTTCAAGGTTCAAGGTTCAATGTCACCTTGCGGTTTTTTTTCCTTTCTTCTCTTTTATGTGAAAATGAGTGGCACAGTTTTCAAAGTCCAACCTCCCATTGAACTCTGAATCTTGAACTTGCCTTGTTCAAGGTTCAAGGTTCAATTGCAGGCTACATCTTGCATAAAGTGTGTAGAGTTTAGGTTTTTTCCACTCATGTGGTCTTTTGTAAACACACCAAAAGGAAGTAATGTTTTATTACCTGTTGAACTTAATTTTTGAACTAAACTATATCAAAGTTCACAGTTCAACCAAAGCTTGCGTGTTGAAAAACTGAAAAGACAACAATGACGTGAGAGAAGTGACAGCTGGCAAGTGATGATTTATCTGCACATGTTTGAGATATAATCATTATTACATGTGACACTTATATTTCATTTCAATCATTTGATAGGTACAATACTTAATGATCACATCAAGCAAAAACTCTTGTCACATTTAATTGAGAGCCCGCATTGTCATTAAATGCAAATCTTACGCATTTTGTGGGAAAATCTGTTATAAAATAAGAGTTTGCGCTATCATTCTTCTGGTGAATTTTTCTTGTATAATTGAATTGGTGGAGAAGAAGAAGGTATACTCTCATCCTGAGAAGCTTAGAGTGTGTGGATTCTCCAGGTTAGTGTTTTTCTCTTCCAGAGTCCCTGTTCAAAATTGAAGCCCTTTGAAAAAGTTTGATATTGAAAGGCTCTATTTTTCTTCAGCAATTCCAGTCCTTTATAAGTCTTTTCCTTAAGACATATGAAGTCCCCACTCCCAAATTTTGGGTGATCCTCCCCTCTAGTTATTTCACTTCCTGAGTGTGATGACATGATGATAAAAGTGGGTGCTTTAGAAGAGATTCATAATAAAATCAAAAGCCATGTTTCAAGTTATATAATAGAGAAGGTGGTGCTAAGTTGTTTAGCTGATGCAGCAGCATTTCCCCTAGTGGCCCCCTGTCTTGAGTTAGTAATGGAGTGTGTTAAAAGATATGATAGGGAAGAGAGGTGTATTAAAAAGATTGATGGAAGCCCTTTGATTTTCATAAATCGAGATGTCATCCTCACAGCAATGGGTATTCTTGAAAAAGATCCTTATGAAGGATGGACCATTTCTTCCTCCTACTCTATCTTCTCAACAAAGAAATAGATTTATAGAAATGAAATTTCCAAACAATGGTTGTTGGAGGCGAAAAGGGGAGGGTCAAGACTGCCAAAACCCCTTACAATAGATCATTTCAAGCCCAAAGTTGCAGAATTAGTGATATTTTTTAACAGAGTCAAAGGTAATAGCCATGCTTATTACTAGCAGGACTGGATGTATTTCTTTATCTAGATATCTTTATCTAGATAACTTTGTGTGGGGAAAAGTTCATCGATTGGGAAAACTATATTGCTGAAGAACTTCATCGTCAGCTGACAAATTATTCAGAAAATTATGGTGGTTTCTATATGTATTCTTATCTGTTCTATGCATTAGCTTGTACTATAAAATGGGATGGTTTGTATCATGAATTACCTATTCCCAATATGAAGGTGTATGAAATATTATCCTCAATTGTAGAAGGAATTCCATATTGACAGTTTTATGAAAGTAAATGGTGTTTTTTTGGGAAGGTTGATTTTTGAGCTGTAGGGGAACATTGAGCAGAGAATGTCAGAGGAGGATAAGAAATTTTTCATTGTCTTTGGATGTTTCTTCATACAATTTAGAAGGTTTACTTACATAAGGGTTGACAGATTTGAGGGAGAGTCATTCAAATTGCCTAGGTATGCTCTAGATTTTCATGTTATAATTGAAGTTGGTCGCCATTTATCCCATGTACACAAAGACCTCAAAGACAGGAAGGGAAGAGCCAAATCTAGTTTTCCTATAGAACTAGGTATTTATTCCTGTAAGAATTCTTCTGATGCTCTTAATTTAGAGAAAGAATTGAACAAATTGAAACTAAAAACCTTGAATGCTAGGAGAGATTTTGACATCAGGGCGTATGTTGCGCGGCATTTTAGTTTACCTTTTGAATTTCACCATGTCCCTGAAATGGAGGATTTTTGGGAAAATTGTGTAGATTATTTCGAGGTCAGAAAGAGATTATGGTGCAGATTTACACTTGTCCAAATAGTTAACCTACAAACAGGCATTGATACCAATGAAATAGAGGAGGGGGAAGATGAAGATATAATTGATGAACAGTATAAAGAAAAGGTTCAGGGGTTGTCACTCCCTAAAATTGATTGGAACATAGAGGAAAGGGAGAGTATCCACATTAAGACTCTCAGTGTTATAAATTTAAATGAAAGATGGATTGCCAGTAAAAGGCCATCTCCTCACAGAAAGCACAATACTAGAGGATAATCTCTTAAAGCTCATGTTGAAAAAGTTATCCCATGTTCTAATGAGAATGTTTCTATTGCAGGTCCATCTAAATCTAAAAATACAAAAGTTGCTTAGTCTAAAGTTAAAAAGAAGAGGTCCCCTCATCCTATTCCACCCACGAGGACTTCCAAAAGAAAGGCTCTCAAAGAAGAAATTAGGCCAGTCAGAGAAAAGGAAGTGATCAATCTTGAGGAGATCGATACTATGATGGTGGATAAGAACACACATGACTCTGTATCAGAAGAAGTTGTTTTCGAAGAAGATACTCAGCAAGAAGTTAAAGATTCTATGATTTCTATGCCCATCAATCCAACATAGGTAATGGAAGATTCTCAACAGTCTCCAGTTCCCATGCTGAAATGGTTAGAAACATCCATTAGCAAAAAAAGAAATGTCCTTCTAATAACACTTCGATTGGAAGACATGGTAAGAAAATGTATGCATTCCTCAGAGAAACCAAAAAGGATCAGAATAAACTCCAGGGTGGACATTGATAAAAAAATAGGGCACTGGTATGCTGAATGTGCAGTTCCCAAGAATGATAAGGAACTCTCTGAAGCTACTGATGTTGACTTCACAGTTGAGAAGATAGATCTTGGATATGCGACCAGAGTGGCTGATGTGAAACACTTGGAGAAGTCTACAAAAAATATCATACACAGGTCTTTTAAAGATGAAAAAGATAAGAATGAGATGAAAGCAACAACCGAAAAGATGGTTGAATTCATTCAAGAATTTTGGGACCCTAACCCTCTCCCATTGACTATAGCTTCATAGTCATTTGACCCACATTCACCAGAGGTTAGGAAGACCCTAGATCAAATTTAGAAGAATAACCTGATTACGGATGCCTGCACTAAATGGATCCAAGCCATGATACAGAAAGGAGGCAATTATGTCAATCAGTTGATTAAGACTCATGGAGTTGTTAGTTCAATTGTTGTAGAGATTTTGGTGGAATTAGAAGAGTGGGAAAAAGAAAATAAAAAATGGCTAAAAGTAACAAATCAACTCTATGAAATAGAGAAATATGGGATAAGTAAATTCCTAACTGAGATTCATGTTCTAGGATTGGATGAAGATACTCTCTACATCTCCATCAAGAGTATTGAATGGAGGAATTCAATTATTAAATCTAGTCATGATAAGACCACTTACTTGTTGAGTGAATCAAAAGGGTTGATGGAAAGTATGCAAAAAGATATTAAATGTTTGAACATTTCACTCATAAAAGAGGATACTCAAAGTTTCAAAGGAGCAGAGGAATTGCTACTGGAATTTGAGCATGAAATTATCGCCTTCAGAGATACCAAAGATATTACCCCAGACAACTTCACGGCCCTTGCTAATATGGAAGAGATGTTTGTAGTATGTACCAATCACCTCGAGGTGCATATACAGAAAATCACCCAGGTCCGCAAAGATAAGAAGTTCCTGAAGCAGAGGGTAATTCACATTACCCTGCCACATCAAGCCATGATCAACAATGTTGCAAAGGCGCACAAAGAATGAAGGAGCTCCCGCATTGCTGACACCTCATAGGACCAATCAAAGGGATCCAGCGCATCCACCACTCTGTAATCATGCTTCACAGATCACAGAGTAGTGGTAGTTATTCCTAGTTTATGTTTTCTTTGAATTTTGGCAGTTGTTGTAAAAATAGATATACTGAATCTCGTAGAATGTATCTCGGGATGTTAGTTTCTATTTATGAAGACTAATGGCTATTTATATAGAAAGGATAATTTGTATATGGATTATAGTAATTTTGGTTAAGTTAGGGCAATACTTAATAGTTTTTAGTATCTTTCAGTTAGTTTGTTAATTGAAAAGAAACTTGGAAATATATTTTTGATATGAATGGAACAAAAATTTATGCTGTGTGAATCTGTTGGTTTATATTAGCATATTTATCTCTGTTGGGATATTTCTTGAATATCAGAAATCTTTTTTCAAGTGGATTTTTCTATAGCTTTCTTTAGAATTTTTTTATTTTCAGTTTATAAGTTCCGAGATTGAAGTTTGTGAGCTTCATTTAGTGTTGAAATATTTGTCTTTAATTCAGTTTTCATGACATGTTGATGTATGAAATTATTCAAAAGCCTTATTCACTTTACTATTAAAAGTTTGTGTTTGTGAAAGAAATGTGTGATTGTCAGAATTCATTGAAAATCAAATAGGGAGTTGTACCTTAATTCTGAGAATTATAAATCCAAATATTATAATTCAACTGTTAGTTTGAGATTGTTGTTTTTCACGGGCTTAGAGCAACTAATTGATAATTAATAGAAAGACAAATCTGTATGCTAACATATTTTTGGTGACTCTACTGGGGAGTCGATACACAAAGTATCAGTAGTCATTCCCTTTAAATTAAGCAACCATGGTGTTGCCTTCTCTCATAATTCCTGGTCAGGAAGAAGTTCCCCTAGTTATTCAGCCTGACTTATACTTTTTAAATACCTAGGAAGACATAATCTCTAATTTTCATTTGGTGGCCTGGATTGTGAGGAAAAGTGACCAACATTATCAACAAGACTGTTTGGTGTTAGAAGAGGAAGAAAAAATTGGTGAGTGGTTGAGAGGTCTTCCAATTCTCCAAGAAGCCGCGATAGTAGATAGAGTTGTGAAGAGACCTTAAATTTCTTAGAAAGACTAGATTCCCGGCCTTTTACTAGGTCCCAAGAAAGGGTGCATATTTTTGATAGTTTTTTCGAGGAACTTCAAAATCTTCAGTTTCCAACAAGTTATACCCCAAAGAAGAAAGCTAAAAGTAGACATTCTTCTCCTAAAAATTCAAGTCCTAACATATCTTCATCTTCTCACCAGTGGTAGGCCTTGAATCTTTCTAGAATTCAAGCACCTCCCCAACACACAATATGTCCACCCTCAGTCATGGCAAAACCTTGGGGTAATGCCGTTGGGCCTCTTAATTTGGCAAGAAATCATTCCTTACCTAAAGGATCTAGAGATCTTATACCCAAATTCTATGGTGATGGGAAGGTTTCTGTCGAAGATCATCTTAATGCATTTAATACGGCCTATGGAATTTTGGTTGTTCAACATGAAGATGTTGCAGTTAGGTTGTTTGTTCAAACACTTGTTGAATCAGTAATCGACTGGCTCTATCACTTTCCCAATGGTCAAATTACCGATTGGGATACCATGAATACTGCTTTTGAAGCACATTTTCAAATTATATCTGATGAACGTGATCTTCTTGCCCAGTTGACACAATTGAAGAAAGAAATACATGAGCCCATGAGACAATTTGTAGGAAAGTTTAATAAGATTATTCATAAAATCCCTACCCCAAAAAGACCCACACTTGAAAATAGAAAAGATTTTTTTATGAATGTCATGCCCCCAGACATTGGTTTTCATTTAAGACGAGCGAGGGTAGCTGATTTAGATGTGGCTCGGGCCATGGCTGTTGAACTAGAAGAAGATCTGATTATAGTAGGCAAGTGGAGGAAAGATGTCCACCAACCAAATTCTCAAAGTACTACTTCTTTTGATCCCTTGTTACAAAGATTGGTGAACGATGTGATTACTATGAAGAGGTAATTTCCTAAAGGAAATGTGAATTCCCCTCAATTATACAAATACATTCCTAGAGGAAACCTTGATCAGGCCAGTCCCAGCCATAGATATCTGGGGAAATCACAAAATGAACAAAGAGTGGTAGAGCTTCCTCCTAAAACAAAAAATATGTGTACCTTTCACCTCACTTTCTTTGGCTTCTCTTATATCACCATACACTTCACCCACCTATCATCTTCCTCATAAAAACATATTGGTGCAAGAAGATGTTTTTGACACTTCTCTCAATGATCTGTCTCATTTGGGGAGAAGCATTGAGGATTGATGTTAACTCTTCTCTCAATATATGCCTCTCTCATGAGGATACTTTTCTGAAAGATGATGATTCCCCTAATGATACCTCACCTTCTATTCATTTTAATGACTCCCCCTTTGTGAAGCTTTGATTAGTTATGATTCTCCCCCTCCTAAACTTTTCTTTATTTATAGAGATGTTCCTAATCTTAATGATTCCCCTATTTGGGATGAACCAGTTGAGAATGATGTTAATTATTCTCTCCTCCATGATAAGAATTGCATGAAATAAGACGATATTATGGTCAAGGAGACTAGTGTAATTTACATTTCTTCTAATCATTTCTATGATCTTCCTTCTACAAATAAAGTACATTAATGAGTTATGTTTATCCCTCTTCTCAAGTTTTTCTTAACCACGAAGATACTTTGAAGAAAGAGGATACTGTCCTTGATTCTCTCCCTACCATAAACAAAACCTTTGAGAACAAAGATCCTAACCAAGTTAATGTTGTTCAAGTTTTGGGTAGTGAAAGGCCTCATTTTTTGTATATCTTCGTCAAGACATCCCTCAACCTCAAAATAAACCAATTATTATGGTAAAGGTGTTGATGACAATTATTTAATTGTGTATTGTAATTGATGTTTAATCAAGTATAGTGATGTTTACACAAATATCTAATCCTATCTGAACATAGTCAGCTCATACCAAGCACTCTCGGGAATTGAGGAGGACCAAAGTGAATTTTAGTGTCAACTGAGTTCACTCAGGCATTGCACTATTGGTCGGGAGTTGAAAGATTTTAGTATTGTCTGAGTCAAACAGTTAGTGTCAGCCGAATAATATCATATTACATTCTATATTTAATTGGTCATATATAGCCAACAAAGTTGAGTTTTATTATTTATTTGAAGGTTATTCAAGGCCGACATGACAAGGCTTATCGTATATACATAAGGTCATGTTTGGGTTGAATAAAAATGTAAGATGTGAAGTGTTCATGAAATGAAGAGTGAAGGCGAAATCATATGGGATTCTGGTTGAGGACAAAATGCACAGAACTACAACATAATATCTTATCAGTGAAGGATCAAGTTACAAAACCATAATAGAGATTTGAATTAGAAAAGACAGTGGCTTCGTCAATCAGGTCAATCCATTGTTACTTTCTAACAATTGTAGTGATATAAATCTCTTAACAGAGTAGACTTAACAGTCTTTTGTAAAATCTTCTCACAAGGTGAAATTTCACATTGAAGTGTTTAAAGACCTCTCACAAGGCCACTCCTTATAGGGTGATAAAATCCTCTAACAGGGTCACACCTAAAAATTTTTTTATTGTAACCTTTAACAGGGTTGGCTCCTAACAGGGCTCACTTCAGAAGATTGAAAAATAGTGACTAGTTATTATTCATGGTTTTTCTCATATTGGGTTTCCACATTAAATCTTGGTGTTATCTGTGTACATTTTATTTTATTTATGGTTTATGTCTCTACAATTAATCACTAAAGGATAATCACAGTTAATATCTTAAGATTTTCTATATTAATCGAGTGACAGTAAAATATCTATGTTAACCAAGCAACAATGACAAATTTGTTTAAGGCATCTAAGGGACATGATTTTTTTTTGTGGTAAATGATTCACCCCTCCCCTCTCAATTACTCAATTCATTTCAAACAATTGGTATCAGAGCTATTTGGTGCTTCCAGGGAAGGTTTAACAGCCAAAGCTAAAGATCAAAGATGTCTTACAAAAAGGAGATCCTGAAGCTTAACAAAGACCATTTTTCTGTATGGAAAGATTTGATGAGGTTACATCTATCTACTATTGGAGATAATGGTTTGCAATTATTGGACCATAGGTATGTGGAACCACTGAGACCTTTGACTGTGGATCATATGGTAGACATGAAGCATCACAATATAATGATGATTAATATAGCCTCTGCACTCAGCTATTCAAAATTTGATGAAGTCATGGACTACCCTATGACCTTTGATATGTGGAACAAACTACGTGATATTCATGGAGGAGATTTCAATGTAAAGAGAGCCAAAGTAGAAATTCACCAAGGTCAATTTGATCAGATGGAAATGAAAGAAGGAGAAGACATTACAAATTACAGTGAAATAATTAAGAAATGTGTAAGTTCCATCAGAGCTATTGGTGGAGTGATTGAAGATACAATAGTGGTCGGTAAGGTATTAAGGACTTTACTTCCTATCTATGCAATTAGAGTTTCAACTATTCAAGAAATGAGATGTAGTAATAGTATAACTCTAGATGGATTGGTTGGAAGGCTTACAACTTCTGACTTGGATAACTTTGACAATTATTCTCCTAATCTTAGCAACCTTGAGTCTGCATTCAAAGACAAATTAAACCTTGGAAAGATGAAAGGAAAATAGATTGATAGTGATAGTGATGATGATTCCGATGATGAAGACATAGAGATCATTGAAGCATTACTTGCAAAGAGAGCTGCCAAAGGAAAAGGTAAATACGAAGGAAGAATACGATTGATTTTCTTTTCATGTAATTAGGTAGGTCACATTGTTGCTAAGTGTCCAAACAAAGATGAAGATGAAGATGAAATGGTTTATATTGCTATTAAGAATGAGTCGAATAATGAAGATAATGACCAAACAACACTATATTCTCATATTTGCAAGAATGATTCTTGGATAATTGATAGTGTTTGTTCTCACCACATGACTCATGACAAAACCAAATTTGAACATCTTGAGCACTATGATGGTGGGAGTGTCAGTTTGGGAATGATGAATCCTGCTATGTGAAAGGTAAAGGTTGTATTGCTTTAATAGAAGGAATAAAATGTGATAATGCTTATTGGGTTGAAGGAATAAGATGAAATATACTAAGCATGGCATAGTTGAATAACATTTGTTTCAAGGTAGAATTCATGAATTCTAAGGCCAAGCTCCTAGATGGTAAGGGAAACCTAGTTGGAACTGGCAGGCAAACAAAAGGTAATCTATTATATCTTGATCTCACTGAAAGTTCATTTTACATTGTACAAGTAGAAGAAAGCTGGTTATGGCATAAAAGGTTATGTCATGTGAACTTTGACAATGCGGTTAACATAAGCAAGAACAAAAGAGTAAGAGGAATTCCTATTCTAAAGAAACTTGAATTAGCAATATGCAAACAATATCAAATTGGGAAGATGGGAAAAACTAGCTTGAAGAGAAAGAATTACAATGTAGATGAAGTTTTTGAATTGGTACATACTGATCTATGTGGACCAATTGGTACAACAAGTTATACAGGCGAGAAGTATTTCATTTTATTTGTTTATGATCATTCAAGAATGATTACAATAATGTTTCACAAAGAAAATCAAAATCCTTTCAGAAATTCAAGTGGTACCTTGCCAGAGTTGAAAAATAAATAGGAAAGAAGCTTAAATGCCTAAGATCTGATAGAGGAGACGAATTCATCTCCAATGAATTAAATGAATTGTGCAATGAAAGAGGAATCAAAAGATAAGTATTTTCCCCATGTACTCCACAGTAGAATGGTATAGCAGAGAGAAGAAACAAATCCATTATGGATTGTGCAAGAACCTTGATGATTGAAAAAAATGTTGCTTCCAAACATTGGAAGGAAGCCATCATCACTAAAATTCACACCTTCAACCGAGTTCAACTAAAGAAAGGTACTGAGAAGACACCTTTTGAATTATGGTATGGCTATAAACCTAATGTTCATTATTTCAACGTATTTGGAAGTAAATGTTACATCTTGAAGGAAGCAAGAAATGGAAAATTTGATGTAAAAACTGATCAAGTTATATTTCTAGGCTACTCCTGTAAAAGAAAAGCATATAAATCTTTAAACCTAGCTACTCATAAAGTCATAGAGAGTGTACATGTGAAGATTGAGAAGGTTGAAGAGAGAGGTGAAGAACAAAGCAGTAAAGAGCCTGAGGATTACAGAAACTTCTATTGGAAATAATGGGAAGCGTGTATTGAGAGGGGACGGGTAAATCAGTACCTCTAAAACTTTTGTATCCTTTAATCAATTAACCTTTGTGTAATTAACTGTTTATCTAACCATCTCATCTATATTATCTTTATGTAAGATATATCAATTTATAAACTTAACATACATGTGAACATTCATAGAAACATTCATGAAAGTAATTGACACATAAAAAAAGATATGATATCACAGAAAACTTCCCTAAGGAAGTAAAAAATTTGGTGGGGATGGCACACACAAAATCTTCACTATCTGCAAATTGGAAGGGGCCGGTTAAGGCTTACAATTTTGATCACTTATGATGATCTACCTGGTTTAGAGTATCTGTGGAGACCTGTTAAAGTCTACTCGGTTAAGAGCTTTAGAAACACTATCTAGTGTGCACTCGGTTAAGATATTTATAGTTGGACTGTTAAATCCACCTTCCTTGAAAGGCTTTTTACACTTTGCTTCACTTGTTAGAATGATAGAAAATTACAATTTGACCTGGTATATGCAATCTTCTATTGCTGATTATAGATCTATTTAAGATTACAAGTATATGTATATCACCTAATGTGATTGAATAATACCTCTTCTTCTTGGTAGCCTCTGTTCTTGGTTCTTGATAATCAAACTCACCTTTTATTGTTTTGGTTCATGAAACCTTCAATCTGTTCCATAGATGTGCTCATGGGCTACATTCATCATCATATCATCATCACACATATGTATAATAAATGATTTCATCATCTATTTATAAGATAGATTCACTTCATCAAGTTTCACGAAAAACAATGTTAACTCTAAGATCAAGTTTACAACTTTACCTTGATCTCCTAGTCTATGTGCATTAAACTAGTTAGAGTGATTAAAGTAGTTACATTCATGTTTTTTGTCCCTAAAGAAATGGTTTTAAAAACAAATCAAGATTCTATAAATAGAATAAGACTATTTTATCTGACGTGGAGGTCAAATCCACTTTTTACAGGCTGCAACTGACTTTTGATTTCTGATAGTCGGTTATGCTCTGAAGTCATTTGACTGTATTTCAGTGTTCCTTCTTGAGTTGTTCTCTCAATTTACTCTTTGACTGTCTCTCGGGTTGCACTATATTCTGCACGTCAGGTTCCTCTGTCGAGTTCCTCTTTATCCTTCTGACTTTGCATTTTCAGTGTACACACAAAATTGTGTCATCAGTTTTCTTCATACTTATTCATTTTCAGTGATCTCTTGTATCTTCATTTTTGGTTTTCTCTTTGTCTTTTCCTTTGGTGTATGCTTACCGAAAGTGTTTGTTAATGGAAAATTAATGTCATCTATCTCTCCCTTTAACATCAGTATCAAAAACTAATATGTGAAAAATACTAACAAAGTGTTAAGTATGTACAACATATATAATCCTTAGTCATTTCATGACTCCCCCTATGTATATGTCACTATATCATTATTTTCCCTTTTTTGGTAGTACTGTATAGTTGCCTGCCTATCTGTACATATCATATATTTCCCTCTGTACAATACATATACATATCATTTTCCCCATTTATTGATATTAAGGGAAAAGGTGTATACCTTATAGTTTATCAACAATGTGAGAGTGTGAAGACTTCATGTCTTCCATCATCTTCTCCCATTGTCCCTGTAATTTATCTAGAGCCATGTACTTGAGTGTGATCTTGGAATGCATATCATAGATGTTGTCTGTTACAGACATCTCAGGAGTTGCTATTAGTTGCCTTGATGAACTAATATGTTGTTGAAGCAGTGTTAGATTTGGTAGAAGTTGAGCTTGGAGGTCGATGACTTCTTCCCTGAATTGTGTCTCTGCTTCCCACAGTTCATGCCTTAACCTTTTGATCTCAGTAATCTTTTCATAATGAAACTTTAGTGTATTTTCATCGGTGGTTAGGTTGTTAGCACTATTAGCTAGATCAAAATCCAACTTTTCTATCTTATCACTCTTCTCTTTAGTGAATTTATCAATTGTGCTCAATGTTTGAATCAAGGAAATAGCTTTAGTGATAATTGGATCTAATTCACTTATGAATTCTGAAAGCTTTACCTTGTTAATTACCACTTCTAGGCTGATGTTCTGAACAAGTTTATGCTCATATTTTTTCTCTTCTATCTCTTCTATTTCCTTCTCTACATCAATCTTTGGTGTTGTAATCACTTCGGTGAGAGTGGCTAGTTGATCAACTATTGGTTTATTCCAATCAACATCAATGTCGGGTACAATCTGGTGCAAGATGTCCCTAGTTGTTTCCAGTACCATGGATTCTCAGTGATGTTTCCTCAGCTTCTCCTGTAGTGCCTTCCTTTGGCATATTTCACCATATTTTGTCAATGCTTCATATTCAAGTGTGGTTGGGTCACATTTGGGGATTTCAATGATTTCATCTAATGTGACTTCCAACTTACTCTTTTTGAATTTATTCTTCTTCTTCATAGTTTCACTTGAGTGCAATACCATAGCCATCTTCTTGGCTTTTTCTATGGTACTAGATGAAGTTATTTGTGGTGTTTCCTCTTTTTTCTTCTTTGTTTCGATGTCGGCTTATCATTTTTCTATAGACATCTCCACATCAACCTTTACATTGTTCGTAGAAACTTTTTTAGTATCCTCAAGAGTGCCATCTTTGTATTTTTATCCTTCATTGGTGTCCTTATGCACTTCATCTATCTTTGTATATGCATCCCTCTCGGTTGTGTCTCCATATGTTTTATTTGGTTCTCCTTTTGTAACCTTGTTAGATTTGGTCACAATGTGAGTGTCTCCAATGGCCTTCTGATCATCGGTGTTGTCATTCTTTTCTTCTTCCCCCGCATCTTTGGGAATGATTGAGTCTTTATCAGGTGACTTATCTTTTTTCTGAAGGATATTGATTTCTTGTATCAATATTGGCATGTTACTTGATATGTTCATCTATGCAGTATCAAATATTGTTTCCTGTTCATCGGTTTTGTGTTTTTTGACAGTGACATCTTCATCTTTTTGTATTTCCTCTGTTGGATCATCGGTAATTTTGATGATTGTGTTGTCCATAATGTTTTCCTTTGTGGTGTCAGCCCATGTTTCATCTGTAACTTTGATATTATTGTTGTTGGCTGTATCCATTTCTTCTTTATCTAGCTCAACATCAGTTATGATGATTGGTTATGTTCTCTATGTAGCTTGATTGTCATCTATATATTATAGTTCTTTCTCAGGGCTAGCTTCCTCAATAGGTCTATTGAGTATTTTACTCCATTTCTTGTGAATTTCTTGTTCAAGCTCTATAAGCCTCCCTTCAATAAATTTGTAGGTTCTCAACTTGGGTGAGAACTCCTTTTTATGGTTCTCCATCATTTCATCAATTTCTTCCTTCTTGGATTCAGAAGGCATGAGCGTAACAAGTACTCTTTCTCTTATCTCCTTCTCAATCCTTAAGGCAAATGTCCATCTAGCATATAATCTATTCAATAGTTCCCTTGGTACATTATTACCTTCAAACTAAATCGGTACATATTTGAATTTATACATCTTTGCAATGATGGCGTCGTTAACTTTGTTCTGATCTTCTGGATCCAGTTTCAACCATCTTATAATCTATAATAGATCCTTAATTTGCAATAAATTTGCATACCTCATCAATTATTTCTACAACCTTGATCTTTTCTACTTCTACACCTTCATCTTTCTTGGTGTCTTCAATGTCTTCTCTGGATCTGATGAGCTTCCTTATTCTTTTGTTTGGCCCTATTTTTAGTGTGGTTGATTTCCTCTTGTATGTTCTAAATTTTCCTTTCTTCAAAGGTGAAAGAGTTGAGTGCTTTGTTATTTGGCTTCTTGTCCTAGAAGCAGCTGTGGTTCATGGCTTCTTGGTTGGTGGAGGAGGTGGTGAATCTGACTCTATGGCCTCAAAGTCATTCTTTTCTTTACCTTCACCGATAGGTAACTGTTCTTTGGTCTCTTCCTCCTTTTCATCTTGTTCTTCCTATTCGGTTTCTTCCTCTGTTGCTGATAGTATTTTCTTGAGGTTCTTGACCATTTTGTCCTTTTTATTGACAATTTTCTTTACAACCAGGCCAGATTTGATTCTTGATTTTTCCTCCTCATAAGTTCCAAACTTAGTTTGTTTCTTATCTAAAGGTTCATTCATCAATGCATCAATTTATTTAGATGCTTGATCAATATTTATCTCATATTCTAATGGTTGTATCCATGTTGTCCTTGGTACAGAAATATTGATATAAGTGTGGTTTATATCAACCATGAAACATATTTCATCTTTAAACTTTTCAATGAGTTGCTCAGGGATTCTTACCCTCTTCTGTATTCGGTCTTTGAATACAGTAAAGTATTCATCCATGACTATTTCAAAATTGTCTCCCAGTGAGGTTATGTATTCACTGATTTTCATGGTGACTGGTTTTGTAGTATCCCACTTTATATCTCCTACTAATGGACATGTCTCTTGAAAGTAGAAGAAAATGCACATGATAAGTGAGTCAAACTTACATGTATTTGTCTTTGCATTCCTTATAGTCTTAAAGTTCTCTTCTAACTGTTTTCTGTACAAGTTCAGATAAATCCAATTGAGTTCCCTTCTTCACAATTTTGTATGTTGTGTCTACTGCACCGGATGCTATGTTGTTCATCCTGCTTGCTTGGAAGAAATTGTATCCTATAACACATGCTCTGAATTTGATTTCACCATCGGTTATAGTTGATAACTTCAGTCCTCTGCCATCCCATTTGGCTTCTCTATTCTTTTCAATCTCAGCCTTTAGTGGGTGCTTTAATTATTTTACCTTTTTGGTTATAGGGTAACCAATGACAACATGGATAACATCTCAGGTTATCATCTTTGGTTCATCCAGCCATAGTTTGTGATTGTGCATTCAACTGAGTACTAACCAAATCCACCTAATTTTGAATGCCTTCAAGAACAATAGGGCATTAGTGAGCCCTTTCACCTCTATGTGTTTATGTTCATCTTTTAATGATCCATCTTCATTGCATAGCTTCTTTTAAGCTTGTTCTACCTCTGAGTTGCCAATTTCTGCAATCTTGCAGTGGATATAAGCTCACACATCTTCGATAAGAAAAACCCTAGCCAGTATATGTGAGAATTCTCTAGCATTGTTGGGTTGTGAAGCAACCTTAGGGTGAATCTTGTAATGTGGTTCTTCACACCATGAATTCTTGACAAGTATGATCTCATCTTTCTCAATGCGCTTTGATTTGGTGATCTATGAAGTTGTGGCCATTTTTTTAGATTTAGGGCTTGTTGAGAAATGTGCAAAATAGAGTTGTTAGTTGTTGTAGGACTTACTGTTTACACCAGTAGTGATTTTTGATCTTCTAGGAGTGCTCTGTGTCAAGTTGTAGTTTCTCTATGATACTATCATTATTTGCACAAAATTCTCTCTCATCGCTCTGCTCTGGTCGTGGTGAACAATGAGACCCTTTTGCTATCTTTTTATAGTTGCTTTCCCTAAAAGTGAGTCCTCAACGCTTACCTACTACTCGGTGTGCAAAGATAGAGTTTGTCAGTTAAGACATTAACTTCCCTTTTTGATGTTAAAACGATGTTTTGGGGTAGTCATTATACCTTTTGCTTTTACCGACGAGTTTCAGTGTTGCAAACCACTTGTTCATTTTGCTTGATTAACCGATGATTCTAGGTAAGTGTGGGTAGTTTTAACTTTGAGTGTATATCAACAAATTTTGGTATGTATTATCTAATAGCATAGTTATCAAAAATTGTAACAAGTAATATTATGTTGCATCTTTACTTATGCTAACTTTGCATATCATCAACATATTATGGAACTGATGTAAAATAATACATAGTGTAGTGCAGTTCCATACTTGTTTTGCTTAGGTGGGGTTGGTGATGTCACCAAATGCATTGGATGGGGTGTCGCCATTTGCATTGCTTGGTCTAGCTTTATCATTGTTTGAATCTTTTCTCCACATTTTGTCTCTTTCTATTCGGATGTCTTCAATGGTGTTTCCATTGGGAAATGTGCTGGTCTCTATCATTCGGTCTCTGCAATCTTTCTTGAGATGACCAACTTTATGACAATGTAAGCATGCCATTTCGGGGTTGGTCCAGCCTCTAGACTTTCTAGTCCACTATCTCATACAATTGGCAGCAATGTGACCAAATCCTTTACATGTTGTACAATTTTTCCAAGTATTGCAATCCCATACATACTGGTTACTGACTCTTTTCAGTTTATAGGGAGTTTCTTCACCTTTAAGCTTCCATGCTTTCTTTTTCTTTTTCCATCATTCAAGAGTTGTGTTCCCATTCATTTTTCATGTAGGAAAATATTTTTCCATGTAGGTTTCCTTCTTTGGTTGTTTCATTTCAGAATTACATTCATAAGCTTTATGTCCTTTCTTGTTACATTTATAACAAAATCCTATGAATGAAGATGTAGATTTTGGAATACCTTTCATTTTGCCTCTGCACACATTTGATGTGTGTCCTTTCTTTCCATAGTGATTCCATGTCAGCTTCCTTGGTATTGGATTTTCATAGACATTCTTTGGATCATCTTGATTGGGTGATTCTCCATTCTTGATAAACCCTAGACTGGTGTTGTTGCTAATTCTTTGTTGTCCATCAAGAACATCATCCATTCTTTTATTTCTTTCTTCATCTTTCTTGATAATTTCATTATGCTTCTGTTGAATTCTTATTTCATGTTTCAACTTTTCTTTTTCATCCCTTAGCTCACCGATAGCTTCCATTCTTTCAATGAGTTCAATATTCATTATGTTTACCTCTTGACTCATTAGAATAATCTGATTTGTAACTTCATGATGATGTTTTGTCAATCTTTGTATTTCAGATTCTTTCTCTTGTAGCTTATCTATAATATTTCTTCTATCATCAATATCTAGTTTTCTTTCTTGCTCAGCTTGTCTAGCATTGTTCATGATATCAATCATCCTTACCATATGTGTCTCTTGACCAATTTGCAGATATTTCACTTGTCTAGCCAGATGTTGATTGATTTCATTTATGCTTGTGATTCTTCTTCTGATGTGTTTGATGCTTTGCTTGTAGTTGATTCTGAAGATTAAAATAAATCTGGTATCTCTTCCTCATGGCAATATGTTTCATTACAGTGAGATGCCATAATATTTCTTTCATATAACAAATGTCTCATACTGATTCTAGCTTCTTTATACTTCTCATAGAAGATCTGAATTTCAAGCTTCTTATTCTCAATATTTTTATCAAGTTTGTACTTCTCCATTGTGTGATCTTTTCTCTTAAGTATTTAAGCTTTCCAAACAAGAGACTTAGCTATGATACCAATTGTTGGAAAAAATGGGAAGTGTGTACTGAGACGGGAGGGGTGAATCAGTACCTCTAAAACTTTGCATCCTTCAATCAATTAACCTTTGTGTAATCAATTGTTTATCCAAGCATCTGATCTATACTATCTTGATGTAAGATATATCAATTCATAAACTTAACATACATGTGAACATTCATAGAAACATTCATGAAAGTAATTGACACATAACACAAGATATGATGTCGCAGAAAACTCCTCCAAGGAAGCAAAAACTGCGGTGGGGATGGCACCCACAAATTCTTCACTATCTGCAGATTGGAAGGGGCTAGTTAAGGCTTAAAATTTTGATCACTTCTGATGATCTACCCAGTTAAGAGTATTTATGGAGACCTATTAAATTCTACTCGGTTATGAGATTTAGCAACACTGTTGAGTGTGCACTCAGTTAAGAGATTTATAGTTGGACTGTTAAATCCACCTTCCTTGAAAGAATTTTTACATTTTGCTTCACTTGTTAGAATGATAGAAAATTACAATTTGACCTGGTATATGAAATCTCCTATTTTGGATTACATATCCATTTAAGATTACAAGTGTATGTATATCACCTAATGTGATTGAATAATACCTCTGTTTCTTGGTAGCGTCTATTCTTAGTTCTTGATAACCACCTTTTGTTGTTCTGGTTCATGAAACCTTCAATCTGTTCCATAGATGTGCTCATGGGATACATTCATCATCATATCATCATTGCACATATATATAATGAATAATTGCATCATCTATTTATAAGATAGATTGACTTCATCAAGTTTCATGAAAAACAACATTAACTCTAAGATCAAGTTTACAACTTTACCTTGATCTCCTAGTCTATGTGTCTTAAATCAGTCAGACTTATTAAAGAACTTACATTCATGTTTCTTGTCCCTAACGAAATGGTTTTAAAAACAAATCAAGATTCTATAAATAGAATAAGACTATTTTATCTGACGTGGAGGTCAGATCCACTTTTTGCGGGATGCAACTAACTTTCAGTTTCTCACAATCGGTTATTCTCTAAAGTCAGTTGACTGTCTTTTGGTGTTTCTGCTTGAACTATTCTCGAGGTTTTCTCTTTGACCATCTCTCAGGTTGCACTATATTCTACACATCGGGTTCCTCTATCAGGATCCTCTTTATCCTTCTGACTTTTCATTTTTGGTGTACACACAAAATTATGTCATCGGTTTTCTTTGTACTTTATTATTTTTAGTGATCTCTTGTATCTTTATTTTCAGTTTGTTCTTTGTCTTGTCTTTCAGTGTATGCTTACTGAAAGAGTTTGTTTGCATACTAATGGAAAATTAATGTCATCAACTTCATGTACTATGAACCTGATACTATACCCAAGACACAAGAAATGGTGATTGGACAACATCCATGTCAACCATTGAATTCATTTGCACAAACTCAAATAGTTCAACTTGAGTTGCAACCTGTGCAACCCGAGCTACTAGTAGAGGAAAGTGAGTCTTAGGCTGAAGAGACTGAGTCATAGACAAAGACACCCAAGTATCAAATAGTGACACCCGATTCTTAGACAGTGGGACCCAAGTACCAATTAAAAGTACATAACATAACATTTGAGCATGGTGAACCCAGTGGATCAAGCTCATATTTAAGAAGGAACGATCCTGTACTTGCAAAATATGTCCGAAGGCATAATGCACCTAAAAAAATAATTGGAGATCAGATAGAAGGAGTGATGACAAGGAACAGAATTAAAGGTACATGTTTACTTAGTGAAATTAAACCTAGAACTACTAAAGATGCATTGAATGATGAGAGTTGGATTGAAGCAATGAATGAAGAAATTGAGTAAATAGAAAAGAACAAGACCTGGACTCTATACCTAGACCAAAAGATACAAATTTAATTGGTACTAAACGGGTTTTCAAATACAAGATGAATGAAAAAGGTCAAGTTTCCAGAAACAAAGCAATATTAGTATGTAAAGGATATGCTCAAGAAGAGGGTATTGACTATGGAGAAAATTTTGGTCCTGTGGAAAGACTTGAAGGAGTTAGAACTCTTGTGGCATATGTTGTACATAAAGTATACAATGTATATCAAATGGATGTAAAATATGCATTCTTAAATAGAATTCCTGAAGAAGAAGTCTATATTGAGAAACCTGAAGGTTTTGTTGATCCGAACAAAAGGAATATGGTTTGTAAATTGCACAAAGCCTTGTATGGACAGAAGCAAGCTCCTAGAGCCTGGTATGAAAGACTGCATGGTTATTTGGTAAGCATTGGATTTCAGAGATCTAATGATAATAGTAGCTTGTATATCAAAGAAGGACCTCAGAACAAGATACTATTAGCAGAGATATTTATTGATGATATATTATTTATTGGATATGATGATTTATGCAAAGCATTCTCTGAAGCTATGAGTAAGGAATTTGAAATGTCTATGTTTGGTGAAATGAAATTCTTTGATGGTTTACAAGTTTATCACATGAAGGATGGTATGTACATTACTCAGTCAAAATACATCAAAGAGATACTGAATAAATTTGAGATGGATGATTACAAACCAGTTGGAACACCTATGCCTACTAGACACAAATTGTCTAAGGATCATGATTCAAAGGAGGTAAATCAGACTACCTACAAATCTATGATTGGTAAAATTTAATATGTTGTCCACACTGACCTGATATTGCATTAGTAGTTGGTATTGTTGCAAGGTTTTCAGTTAATCTGAGAGAGAATCATTTGATGGCTATCAAAAGAATTATGAGATATCTTAAGGGTACTGAAGATTATGAATTATGGTATAAGAAAGGAGGAAACTTTGATTTGAATACTTTCACTGATGCTGATTGGATTGGAAGTGTTGATGACAGAAATATTACAAGTGGTGGAGCATTATTTCTTGGGAAGAGATTAGTGTCCTGGACTAGCAAGAAGCAAAACTGCATTTCTCAATCTATAGTAGAAGCAGAGTATGTTGTTGCAGCAGTGAATTGTTCAAATATCATATGGTTCAAACAACTATTGTCAGGTATGAAAGTGAAAACCAAAGAACATATCATAATCTACTATGACAACACTAGTGCTATTAACATTTCAAAGAACCATGTGATGCATACGAAGACTAAACACATTGTAATAAAGTATCATTTCTTGAGATAATTGGCTCAGGACAAGGAAGTAAGATTGGAATATGTGAATACTAAATAACAAATTGTAGGCATATTCACAAAACCATTTCCTAAGGATTAATTTTTGTATCTTAGAGGAAAGTTAGGTGTTATTGCCCTAACTGAGGCTCACTAAAATATAGTTTAGTGATCCATCAACCACGCTACAGAACAGACTTAACATATTGATGCAGATATTCAGAGATGATTGCATATGAATCAGTTCAAACATGTACATTACAACTTCATTATATTGGAATTAAGGAAGAGTTTACTAATAAAGGAAAAAAATTTGGCGTCTTTGGCATTAGTTTTTAAAGAGGGAGATTTATTGATGTTATAAATATTACAGAGGGAGAAATCTTATCAGAAACAAAGAATGATGTAAGAGGGAGAAATATATTTTAGAGACTGTGATGATAGAGGGAGTTTTTGATGAGAATCAAAATGAAGGTAAGGAAATTAATAAAATTTCATTCTTATGTCTATTTCTCTATAATTCTTTGTATTATGACATGTTGTGTTGCCATCAATTCCCAAGAGGGATATTGTTGATGAAAATTATTCAATTGTGTATTATCATTGATGTTTACAAAAGTATAGTGATGTTTACACAAATGTCTAATCTTATCCAAGCACAGTCAGTTCATTCCAAGCACTCTTAGGCATTGAAGAGGACCAAAGTGAATTTTAGTGTCAACCGAGCTCACTCGGGAATTACACTATTGGTCGGGCATTGAAGGATTTTAGTATTGACCAAGTTAAATAGTTAGTGTCAAATGACTAATATAATATTACATTCTATATTTAATTGGTCATATGTAGCCAATAGAGTTGAGTTTTTAAATTTATTTTAAGGTTATTCAAGGTCAAATTGACAAGGCTTATCATATATATAAGGTCATGTTTGGGCTGAATAAAAATGTAAGTTGTGAAGTGTTCATGAAATGAAGAGTGAAGGAAAAATCAAATGGGATTCTAATTGAGGAGAGAAATCGCAGAGCTACAACAGAATATCTGATCAGTGAACTTCTAGATCTAAATTAGCAAAGTTATTTTCTTCGTCAATCAATTCAATCCATTTTCAATTTCTAACAATTGTAGTAGTGTTATAAATCTCTTAACAGAGTAGACTTAATAGTCTTTTATAAAATCCTCTCACAATGTGACATTTCACATTGAAGTATTTAAAGACCTCTCACGAGGCCACTCTTCATAGGGTGATTAAATCCTCTAACACGGTCACACCTAACAGTGTGCTATTGTAACCTTTAACAGGGTTGGCTCCTAACAAGGCTCACTTCAGAAGAGTGAAAAGTAGTGACTAGTTGCTATTGGTGGTTTTTCCCATATTTGTTTTCCACGTTAAATCTTGGTGTTATCTGTGTACATCTTATTTTCTTTATGGTTTATGTATATGCAATTAATCACTAAAGGATAATCAGAGTTCATATCTTAAGATTTGCTATATTAACTGAGTGACAATAAAATATTTATGTTAACCAAGAAACAATGTCAAATTTGTTTAAGGAATCTAAGGGACATGATTTGTTTTTGTGGTAACTGATTCACCCCTCCCCTATCAGTTACTCAACTCATTTCCAACAAAAATTTCTCAACAACCCGATTAACATGTAGTTTCTCACACATATTAAATAATAATTAATAGACAACCTACTCATTTTTCTCTCCTTTTCTCGCTTCTCAACCAGTGCTGCCTTATACACATCGTCTTCCTCAAAATATTGGAAAAGAATATGATTTAGTAGAATAATTTTTTCCTACTCCTTCCAAGATATCTCTTTGGGAGTTCATTCAAACTTCATCTATATAATATGATGTGTTTCAAAAAAACTTAAGAAACATGACTATTCCACGTATTGTGAAAAATAAATAACATCCTTATTGTAATGTATGAACGTGACAAACACTCAAGCTAAGATTGTGTTTTCTCAATATGAGTTTCCTTATAAGGATATTAAAGATCAACATGAATCTCTTATGTTTGTTTTCCTTATTAATCATAATGCTATTTGAAGAACCTTAATTGATTATAGATATGATCTTAATATTTGGATAATTGATTTATTTCATTAAATTAAGGTGGATACTTCATTATTTAACCTAATTCTATTCCTATCCATGGCTTTCACAAAGTTGATTAAAAATATTTAGGTATTATAACCTTACCTGTGAGGTAGGTCCTATTATTTTACCCACACCTATCCATGTCATCCTCAATATTCTCACTCATAATTTTCTATTTGGATGAACATGGTTACATGTCATGCAATTTGTTCCTTCAACTCTTCATCACAAAGTAAAATTCATCTAGAACAATCTTATGTATACCGTTAAAATTGATGATACATTACAAAGTTGCTTATGAATTCAATATGTTTCTCCATTCATTCCTACACCATTTCAACAAGAGGTATATTCTCCTATTAAAAATACTACTTCTCCTAAAAGTATCCTTTTAGAAGATGAATGGGGGTCAAGAAACTTTATGTCATCTTTTGTTAGAGAATACAAAGTTCTTAAGTTCACTATTAACATCATGACAATTATTTCTCAAAGATATTAATATCATAATCAATATTGATCAAAAAGTACATAGTAAAATCTGTTATTCTCAATAAAGAATATCATAGCATGTAAGTACATGTTCCTATGAAAATCAAAATTTTCATACCACATTAGATTTTTTCACAATTTTCACTTGTCTGATCCTAATAACATGCCTCCAAAATGCTATAAAACAGTATTAAAATTAATGAAAAGACATTATTATGTGGATTTTAATTTTTTTAATAATATCATTTTGTATGGAGAATAGTCAAAACTTAAATCTACTACATTAACTCTTGATATTAGTATAATAATAATTAATACTAAAAAACTAGACAACTAAACTCGTACTATCCATGAAATTAATATCATCAACAATTATTGATCAAAAACTAGTTAACAATACTAAACATGAAAGGGAAATCATATCTAGACTATATCATTGTTAAATAATGCAACTTTTAGAAATAAATATGTTGGGAAGTAGGGATATTAATAGGAAAACAACTTGGTCTAATGAATATGAAGTTGATGAATGCACAACTCAAGCAGTTAATTTCATCAATATGATGTGAGAGAATGGATGTTTTATACATGACAATATACCAAAACAAAGAAACTTTACAAGCCTGAGTAACAAACAAGAAAAATCAATGAATATAATTATGTCACTCTATCTTATGAATGAAAATTGGGTACCATTATGTATGATAATTCAAGGAACAAGTGGAATAGAAAAGTCATATCACATTGGTGCAATCAGTGGAGTACTTCAAATTGCAGCAACATCCAATAAATAATCCTCTTCTATTACTTGCACCAACTAGAGTTGCAACATTTAACATAGGAGCGTCCACAATTCATTCAAAGTTAAAAATTCCTATAAAAAATTTTAGTCAACTACAAGGAACAAGATTCATAATTTTTTAAGACTAAATATCACACATCAAATATATATTGATCAATGAAATGAGATTCAATATTAGAGAGAAATTGGTAGAGAACAAAGATTCTCAACTTTGTACTTGCTTTCCCAAAATGTGAATATAAACTTTGCAAGTAAATACAATATTGCAATGAATAATAATAATCATTGCATATTACAATAAATCTAATCTCTACATAAAAATTATTTATATTTCTATTATATAATCTTAAAAATATGTTTATATTATTACCAAGGTTTTTTATGATTTTAGCTGGAGACCTGGGTTAGGTGGCTCCAGTAAGAGATAGACAATCATATGAAAGCAATAGACGAGTTAAGATATTATGGGAAGACTTAAAAATGGTGGCTACCTTAGGAAAAGTATTTAGACAAGATGGAGAGGACATTCAACAAACTCAATTTCATCAAATTTTAACAAACTTGAGAGAAGCATAACCTACAATTGATGATTGGAAATTATTAATGTCAAGAACAAGCAGTAACATCACTACAACAATCAATGATGAGTTTGACAAAAATTTGTGTTTGTTCTCCATGAATCATAATGGTCAAAATCACAACAACAACAACATAAAAAAATACATTCTCTTAAACAACCTATTGTACGTAGTATTGCATCAAAAGATAGAAATATTAATTTAGGAGAAGGAAGTTCTCATGATGATCTTGAAATAGAATTATTGATCATTAAAAATTCAAGAGTATATTTTTCTTCTAATATGTGGATAGAATTAGGTCTTGTAAATGGTACTTCAGGATATATTCCAAATCTTGTAGATATAAACTTGGAAGCATGCTACTAGAATGACCAACATATGTAAGTGTTAAATTTGATAGTTATCTCGGGCTACCATTTTAGGATCATAATCCATTAAAAAATCATATTAGTACAACATAAAGTTGTTCTACAATCTATATATCAATAAGATTGGCTTGGGCATTCACACTACACAAATAAAAAAATTTAATACTTGAAATTTACCTATTATTGATAAAGGACCTATTGAAAGAAAAGGAATGACATTTGTTGCTATATCTTGTGCAAGTTCTTTAGTAGAACTGAGAATAATGCCATCATTCACATATGATTTCTATGAAAAAATGAAGAAAGAAACACAACTTGAAAAGTAGAAAAATGAAGAAAATAGATTAAAAGCTTTATAAATAATCTAATGTAATATATTTTCATAAACAATGATTATTTTTTGTCATAAATATTAAATTTATCTACCTTATTTGATAATATAGTAAACTTATTTTTCTTTGTAAAATTTCATTTTTAATTAATCTGATTTGAAAGTCATGTTTTTATTGTAATTGATTATTTTCAAACTAGTAAAAAATGAATATTCTTTTATGTTTCAAGCATCTACTCAAATTAATGCTCATTAATTATTTTACAAATTATAGAAAAATATAAATTCTAAATGAATATATGTAATCATGTAGCATATTATTAGCAAACCTTATCTTTAATCGTAATTATAACCCTAACTCTACAACTAATACCAACACTAATTCTAGCTATAATATTAACATTCATAGTAATTTTAATTGTAATATTAATATAACCTTGATTCTAAGGCTAATCCTAACTATAACCCTAATTCTACCTTTGACATGGCTATAAATAAAAGTAAGACTTGGTGTAACTCTAATAACATAGTTAAAAACTAATAAATTTATTTAAATTATAATATGTATTAGTAAACCCCAACCCTACTTCTAACTCGGAACCTCTATGTAAATGTACAAAAAATTGTAACTCTAACATGAAATCGATGTTTAAAAATATTCTATAATCCATAATCATGTGACAAACATGTTATCTTGAAACATGTAATAAATGGATCAAAAATTTAAAAAGCACATGTGGAAAGAGCTAGAAGAACGTTTGTTATTTATGTGTATAGAAAAATTGTCTAGCAAGCCTTTATCAAGAATATGTTTGGTCTCTAAGAGGTGGAATGACATGCTATGTTCACCCGATTATTTGAAAAGCATAATTTTAGATCTTCCTCATGCAAGATGTATTTTCTTATAGAATTTCTTTCCATTTGAGTGGAATGAGATACAATCATGGATCATCGAAGGTGATGTCAATCTCTATAGGATACCTTTAATGAAATTTCTAAATTATTGTAACTACATAGAGGTGATTTCTAACAATATCTACTGTTTCTCAAAAGGATAAAAGACTTTAATTTTAATTTCTCCATATGCAATAAGTCTAATGCAAGTAATTAAAATTGGATAGAACTTTCTAATATAAGATAATGAACAACCACTATACGCAATGATTTCATGGCAACAAGTTTTGACTCTCCCAACAATCAAGTTATAATATTACTTCAATAGTACTAGAACATAAATGGTCAAACTTATGTTGAGATTTAGAAATCAAAATCAAATTTGTGGAAATAATTGTTCATTCAAAATACTCACTATCCAATGGGAAGAGATTTTTACAATAAAGGAAAATTTTACTCAATGAGAAGGCATACAACCAATGGTTATATTATTGAATTCAATTATACTAAATTGGACTATAATTCTGTCACTTGTAGATGGTAATGCAAAGTACCCTTCTATGAAACTAAATTCATAACTACTGACTATAAACTAATTCACAATGTTCTAGAGCTTCACCCAAAACAATATAGAGCTTCTCAGAGCTCTTAAACATTTGATACAGGAGCATACTCGGTCCTATAAAATCTTGTATCAACCAAAAATATGTTTTTTTGGGTTCAGTAGCTTGCTGGAGACTACTCGGTAAAGTGTTCAATAACTGCTCTTGTTTAGTCAGTTACTTGTTTTATCTTGCTTCATCAATGGGTCTTGGTGGTTGTTCTTGACTGCTTTGTGGTTTCATTGATTGGTCTCTGTTTCTCGGTAGTCCTTCTCATAGAGTTGGTTTGGATGTTGGATCTTTTGGCTGACATGTGCATTTTATTTATGTAGCGTAATTAATGTTGGGGTCTCTCTTTCAGATTCATGTGGACCTAAATCTAGATCATTGTTGTTTCCTATGTTGGATCTTAGGATCTTTTGGGGCTGACCTTTTTGGTTGCCTTTTGTACAAATTAATGTTCAGATCTTAGATTAGGGGCAGTTTTCTGGATAGTAGTTAGTTAGAAAATTTGGATCAAGGGTTTTTGACCTCACATGCATGAGAACCATTCTGTAAAGAATTTAGATGTATTTGGTCATAGTTGGGAAGGCCTTACAGCCTAGCATGTATGAACTTTGAGGAAATAATATATAAATGTGTTCCTCCTCTCCTCCTCTATTTTTTAAAGCTTTTGTGTTGTAGTTTTCAATCTAGTTTGGTAGCTGGGAGTGCTTTTGGCCCTAGTTGATGATCCTCCTTATGTTAGGTGGTATCAGAGCGAAGGTTAGACTTGAGGTTCCTTCTTGTAAATCCTAGTTGATTTTTTGTGGGGTAGCAGATTGTGATTTGACCTGCAATTACAAATGGTTTCAAGATGGTTCACGAGAGAGGAAATGCAGATCCAGGCTTAGCTGATACGCTAAGATAGATTTCTGCAAGATTAGAATCTATTGAGACATACCAGCACTGAGGAAGACATCTTGACGATGTTAGTGATGATGAATTTGAGGAAGTGTAGGGAGAAGTCGCACCTGCACCTATGATGGATCGGGAAGAAGAAATATTATTGCAAGCTCTGACAAGTTTGAAGCCCATACCTTAATTTAATCCTCCTAAGTATAGTGGAAAGTTGGATTCACATGAATTGATAGACTTGATAACCAAAATGGAGAAATATTCTGAGTATGAGAACATAACAAAGGAGAAAAAGGTGAAGATTACAAGCACAAATTTTAAAGGTCATGCATCATTATGGTGGGAGCATCTGCAATTGGATCAAAAGAAGAAGGGTGAAGACAAGATCAAAGTATGGGATAAGAGGATAAATAAGATGAAAGGAAAGTTTCTACCTTGTGATTACAAGATTAACCTAGTTAGGAGAATAAAAAGTTTGAATAAAAAAGATAGCTCTGTGAAAGATTACACCAAAGAATTTTATAGATTAGATATCAGATCTGGACATGCTGAAGATGAGGTGGAAAGAATAGAAAGATATCTGAATGGGTTAAGGAGTTCTATATAAGATGAGATCAGCTTGGTAAAGATGGAGAGTATTGAGGATGCTAATCAGTTTTCCCTAAAAGATGAGGAGAAATTGAACAAAAGACATGAACAAAGACAAAGAGGAAGAGGTAGATTGTATGGTGAAAATAGTAGATCTGATCAGAAAAAGACAAATCAAGACACACATCAAGATAATGGAAAGACCGAGTGGAAAGGTGGAAGTTCATTCTGAGGAATAGGCAATTACTCCAAAGGTGGATATAGCAGAACAGGGTTCCAAGTAACTTCTTACACTTGTGGAGAAGAAGGACATAGATTTGAGTGTACACATGCAAGAAAGAAAGTCAGTAGTAGCATAAATGCATTGGTCCAAGAAGAGTCACCGAATGAACTTGAGAAGGAAGGAAACCTAATGGTTAGAAGGATATTATGGAGTGAGAACAATAAGAAAGATCTAGTAAGAAAGATTTTGTTCAAGACCAGATCAAGAGATGCAGACAAAGTTTGGAAGGTGATTATTGATAGTGGAAGCTCAGAGAATCTGGCATCTGAGGAAATGGTCACAATGTTGTAGCTATAAATAATGCAATACCCAAAGCCCTATGAGATGTCATGGATCAAGGATGAGCATACACCTATGGTGAGTGAACAATGTTTCTGGAATCTGAAAATTGGTAAGTATTATGATAAGTGTTGTGTGATATTATGTATATGGATTATCATCATATTTTGTTGAGTAGACCTTGGCAATATGATAGACATGCTATACATGGTGGAAGATTGAATAAGTACTATTTGGGTTGATGGTATGAAAAAAGACTTGTTACCTTTAGTTGAATGGGTGTGTGTGTTGTATGCTGAATGTGGACCTCTGAATTCAACACAAACACAACATAGTCCTTACACAATTGCTTAATTCACAAAGACAAACATGGATTTTTTGCTCTGCAAATATGATTGAAGCGACCTGTTGCCTCCTAATTAGATGTGGATGTTGAACTTTACCCTCAGAACGAGAACCAACAACCTGACCATTGCTAACATGGAGGATTTAAGAATGCAAGAAAATGAGAAATGCCATTATTCTATGAGAAATTTGCAACTAGTCTATGTAAAGGAATGCAATTAAACTAAGAAACTGAATTGTACTAATCTAAGAATGATTTGCAGCTATTCTATGGAAGTAAAGATGCAATTAAACTAGCAAAGGAAAGTAAATGCTCTTAGTCTAGAATTGAAAACTTGTAATCTATGAAAACTTGAGAACATCAAATTGAAATGTTAGATATGAGAATGAATATCAAATAAAAGCATATATCATTAATTCCAATTGAAATATTAGCCTAATTATGCAAATGAAATCAAAATTGAATTGCCTATAGTATTGATGCTCTCCAAAAAGTCCTCCCTAATGAAGAAAAAGAGGTCCAATTTATAGAAAACCATGGAAAGAGGACAAAGAGTTTCTTGAAAAGAAACAGTTGTCTCTTCATTCTCCAATTGAGACAAATAAGCAAAGATTATTTAAATAAAAGAATAAATTATTGACACATAAGTGTCTTTTCACATGGAATTATGGAATTCCTTTTTGAGGATAATTCATCCAATAATTAAATAACACCTTCAATTCCTTTTATGTATATTAGCAAAAGGGGGTGGAATTGATTTAATTAAAAGCACTTAGGACTTTAGATTTAAATCAATTAATCACAGGGGTTTTAGCTAATAATCAATTGAGAATTAGGAATTAAATGTAATGTTAGATTTATGCAAATTTGGGTTTTCTGCATTTGAAACTTAGTCAATTAAAGTCAATTAGGAGAAGAATTTTCCTAATACAATAGGACTTTGAGGATAAGAAAATGCACCAAAATTGATTAGGTTTAGTAGGTGCCAATTTTGGGGTGTTACATTTTTCCCCTCTTTGAATTGATGTGCGAGCAGTGCATTGATTCAAAGAATGGTCTAAAGTGAAGAACAAAATCGGGGTTAGATTGCCCTAATGTCCACTGAGAGATGATGAAGATTTAGGACTATCTCTAGAATCAGGGTTAGATTGCCCCAATACGAAGGTAAGCCCTCCAAGATCCAGGTTAGATTTCCTAGATAACGATGTAAAGAGTTTTTGAAAGTTAAGTATAACTTTCAGGAATTAGGGTTAGATTGCCCCAATACCCAATGAGATTTCAAGAATCTTCTCCAGAATGAAGCTTAGTCCCCCAATGTCTAGGTTAGATCACCCAAACACTAGTTAGATTGATATATTTCACAAGACTGTCCCCAGAATGAGGCTCAACCTTCAGGAATCAGGGTTAGATTGCCGCAATACCTGTCTCAAAAGATAATCAATTTAGGACTGTCTCCAGAATGAAGCATGATCCTTGAGGATCCGAGTTAGATTGCTTAGATACCTAGCAAGATAGATGACAAGATGTGAGATTTAAGATCATGGAATATCCAATTTTGACCATAAGGTACAAAAAACTGAATATGCCCCAAGTAATGAGATGCCCCTAGTGGTGAGGAATTTTGATTCAAACTGATTCGAGAATAATGCAAAAGGGATCAATGATGCAATCATCCTGCCCTCTCGGTAGAGAAATTGAAAGAAGACACATCATGAAGATGAGAGTGAGAAATTGCAGAAAAAGATAGATCAAGAGAGAGCATAATTGATTTAGAGCAATCGAGAGGTCCTGTTGATTAGGTTTGACCATAGTTGACCAGAATTGACTAGAGTTGACTTTGATGAAAAGATTGCAGAAACTGAGAAAATGATGACTAGAGATAATCCTGACAAGGAACCAACATCAGAAAAATTGACTGCACAAGCATCTGATCACGTCGGTCCCACGGTTTTTAAAATGCGATTTTGAGCTACCTAGGAGTGTCAAAATTCAATTTCGATCACTAAAATGGATCTAGAATGGTCCAATTAGCCATGGGTGCAATTTTTGCAGAAAATAGAGCACTTTGAAAAAATAGGTCAAATGCTATATAAGGCCTGGAGGGGTCATTTTCAAATCATTATTCACCTTTGACTTTAGAGATGGCGAGAGTTCCAGCTGACATTGAGAGCATTCCTGTGCATATGCATCAATTTGAGTGCACCCGATGGCACAACCAACTGGTAGAGTATGACGCACCTATGAGTATTCATAACTCGATCTTGTATTTCTACAAAAAAATTATTATTTTTAGCGTTAGATTTTTTAGCTTTTAAATCATGTTTTTGCCAAGTGTCGCGTGAGGAAATAGTTTCCTCGCACCGGGCCTGATCGCCCTTCGCATGAGAAAACTGTTTCCTCATGCGGTTTGGGGATTCCACACGCGGGCCCCTCACCAGAGCTCGTGCGAAGATTGTGCGTGAGATGCGCGAGATTCCTAGAATATCGCGAGAAGAGACATCCTGCTTCGCGCGAGCTAGAAAGCTCGCGCGGCACCAGAGTTTCCTCACGCGAGAAAAGAGTTTTCTCGCATGGGAAATGGCAAAAACTAAAAGAAAGTTAATTCCTTGCATCGCAGAGTCAACCAGTTCAACTGTATGTCGAGTACTTTCATAGCTGCATTTGTTGTCTTTTGCTTTGAGAATCATCATTGTTGAGGTACTGATCCCATTTTGTCCTTTTGTGTTGCAGGTCAATCTCCCAGATATTGGTTTCAGATTGCATCATCCTGTCATGGGTGAGTTACTACAGAGATTATCAAACACTGACGGGGCCCACATTGATGGGTTAGGATTGACATATCTGCGTGATGTACCTGATATTCGGGTAAATCATAGATTACTTGGGGCCTTAGTTGAGCGTTTCCATTCGGAGATGAATACCTTCCATCTGCCATAGGGAGAGATGACGATGACTCTGAAGGATGTATACCAGATATTGAGAGTGCCATTCCGTGGAGCTCGCGTTGAGTACTGCACGCAGCCGAGAGATGGTACATAGGCTTTGAGAGCCATCTTTCAGGATTAGTTGGTAGTGGGCCAAGCTATCTCCTGGGAGGAGTTGATACGCACATATGGCCGAGATTACCCATTGGCAGTCGTTCTTGCATTGTTTCTGAGCTGTCATCTGGTACCAGATCATGGTCAGGACGGTTTGGAGTGTGGCTGGGGCGTTATGCTCTAGAAGATGCTAGATATACCTGTAGTGACATATGGATGGGACGAGTGTATACTTGCATAGATGTATCATGATATGCATGAGGTCTTATATCGGGGTTCCCGTGCGATGGCAGCAGGAGTAGTCGTATTACAGATTTGGGCCTGGGAGCACCTTCCTATATGTAGGCCAATTTTCAATAATACACAACAGCCACTAGAGCCATACATTTATAGATACGTCGGTCCAATGACCTAGCCCGTGCTGGGTAAGACTAAGTAGTGGCGAAGATAGATGGATGATATGGCTGCCTCAGCAGCCACAGTAGTCACCACTACAGCAGTAGGATAGAGTGGTACAGCCACGTACACAGCAGACTGCTATCCCTGTGAGGCCTATGGGGTCAAATGTAGGTGTTGGCCCTAGTGGTAGCCAGGATAGAGCTGTAGAGAAGGGTGATGATACTGTCATGGCTGATGTAGTTCTGACTGACACTCTAGTAGGCGGACAGGTGACCCAGCTATAGGAGGCTCTTTGTAGAGTGAGGGAGAGAGTGCGACAGATGCAGAGGGAACGGGATGACCTTCACACATAGGTGGTCATCAGAGATACATGGATATTAGAGCATGATCGGGAGGTTCGAGAGTTGTGAGAGGCATTGTCCAGAGCACAGTTGGATATTAGATATGATGCTGCTCAGGCAGCCTACTATTATGTTGCGTATACTCTTGCAGTTCCTGAGGCAACAGATCAGATTCTTCCTTTTTCAGAGTATGCTGGCGCTCGGGCTGTTCCATAGGGACCACCTCCATAGGGTCCACCTCCACAGCAGTAGGGGATGCCTCCACCTCCACCTCCTCCAGGTGGTTAGATTATGATGTATATTGTACCACCATTTTGACCTATTGTGCTCGAGTAGCACCCTTGTATATTCAGACTGATCGATATATATATGAGCTTCTTTTTTTTGGCATCATTGTACATGTGTATATATTGTTTTAGATTTGTATGAGATGATTTCATATATGATTTAGATGTATGGATTAGGAATGCAAATGTTTATGCATGTGTTTTATTGATGTATGAAAATGCTATGGTAGATGTTAAATGGATAAATGCTATGTATGATTTGAGTTATGCTTATAATGGATGCACATGGAAAATGGATATATATGTATGCAAATGAATTTTATAGAAATGCAATGAATGGGATGTAATGAATGCAATGGTACTAATCACCTCATGTAGGACCTTCATAATATACAACAGATACTAGCCAAAGAAAAATGTGCATGAAGATCGAGAATGAGGACCAGACACTTATGCAGTCAAGAAGAACCATGATGAAAGATGAGGACCTTGAAGAATGAGAAGACAAATGAAGAGAGCACCAAAAATTCTACAATGCAAGCCTAAAATGTGAATGCAAGCCTACGATGTAGATGCAAGCCTAAGCTAAATGCAATCCTAGGACTTTGGTTGTTGGACTCATCATATTTATCATCATCGGGTGCTTTGGATCATCGGAGTCAATACAATCTTTACTGGTGCTGCTACGACCATAAGAATATGAATATGACTTTCATCGGATAAAATATAGTAAACAAATGTAAGCACCGAGGCACAAAAGCCAAGGTGACCTGCACATTGTTTCCAGTTTGATATAGTAAAAGTGCACAAGTAAACAAACAAAGTAATAACAGTTAAGGAGATAGTTCCAACCTCCCCTTGGCGTATAAATAAACAAGATCAAGGGATGTGAGGCTTTTCCACCTTAATGCAGAAGCTCTTATCACATACACCCTATTTATTTGACATTACCAGATCATCGAAACCACACCAACAAGCAGTAGACAAAGAAAATATCAATGAAATTCATAAGAACAGACATCATACTAAGAAAGATTCAATCATATCTCAGCATGTTTCAAAGTTTACGAATGTGTCTATGTTTAGGGTGTTGAAAAACACCATTGTGCTTGTGACTGCATTGTGTTTGATTTCTATCGAGAGATGTTTATGTCACGAGATATCTGAAGTGTGTTGAAAAACATAGATGTGTCCAAAGAGAGTGTTGAGAAACACTGTTTGATTAAGGTGTTGAGAAACACCAGTTTGTGCCAATAGAGAGTTGTCCTTTAGGACTGACAAGATTACTAACCCAAGTGTAAACCAAATTTTGATCGAAATGGGGAGCCATGCCCCCAAGTAACAAATGGATTGAAGCCGAGCAAAATGGATAGCGAAACAATGCGAGAAATCTCAGTAATATAGCGGCAGTAGGCAGACTCAGTGAGAACCACTGGTGACTATCGTAAGAGATTCTTAAGCATAAATATTGATAACAAGATCAAAGCATCAGTAGGCAGATGCAGTGAGATCCACTGGTGACTGATGCAAAAGAGAGTCTCAAGAAGAGATGAAGCGGTATGAGGCATCGGCAGGCAGACGCAGTGAGAACCACTGGTGATCGATGCAAAAAGATAAGACAATGCCCCCTAGACCAGGAACATGCCCCCGAGTATGACTAGTTTCAATCCATGGGAGATTGAGCAAAATCTCAAAGATGGCTGAGAGTGAAACGCACACTAAAGAAAAAAAGTGAACTAAAGCAGGAAAGCAAACTGCAAGAAAGCCAAGACATGCTGCGACAGATAAAGCATTGCTAAACAAGAGGCGCCTGTTTACCAGGTTTTCACCATCTTGGCAGAAATTCTATTTTTTCTACCATGATGCCTGTTTACCAGGTTTTCATCAATGGCACATTTTTCTCTTTTTCACTTTTTTTATTTTTTCAGTTTTTCAATGTTTTTGTTCTTTTTTCATTTTATTTTTTTTTTGTATTTTTTGAATTTTTCATTTTTTTTTTTGATATTATCAAGGTGCCTGTTTACCAGGTTTTCACCAAGATAATACATACATCAAAGTGCCTGTTTGCCAGTTTTTCACTAAGATGATCATTTTTTCAGGACATTTTACAATTTTTAGGATTTTCTCAGAAATAAAGTATGTACATGAGCATGCAGAAGATATCTTAACTTTAGAATTTCTTCAGGTGAAGAGCGTTGATGGGCTCTTTGAGTGGTTCACCTTGTATAGTGGAGAGCTGATAAGTGCCAGACACAAATGCTACAGTAATGATATAAGGACCAAGCCAGTTTGGCTCAAACTTCCCTTTCTGAGTCCGCTGTTGTTGATTTTTAGGATTCTCTCTTAGGACGAGATCACCTGTTTGGAAGTCTCTTGGTCTAACTTTATTATTATAGCTCTTTGATATCCTCTTTTGGTATGCTTTGAGATGATCAAACGCCACCTTCCGACGTTCATCTAGTAACTCAAGCTCTTGAAGCCTAGATATTCTCATGTCATCATCTATGACGAGGCCTTTCAGAGAGACTCGCAATATAGGAATCTCAACCTCAATAGGTAGTACAACATATGTGCCATAGACTAAAGAAAATGGCATGGCCCCTGTTGGCATTCTGATACTGGTGTGATAAGCCAATAAATTCATATTTATCTGGAGGTTCCAATCCTGTCCTGACTTGTGTACCGTACGGTGTAGGATCTTGAGAATTGTTTTGTTAGAAGCTTCAGCTTGCCCATTACCCTAGGGGTAATAAATAGAAGACCAATGTTGGATGATCTTGAACTTAGCACATAAATCTGTCAGATCTTTATTCTTGAATTGTCCCCCATTATCAATGATAATAGAGGAAGGTACACCATACCTACAAATAATGTAGTTTAAGATAAACAGAGCTATGGATTTTCCATCAGCTACACTGAGAGGCACTGCCTCAACCCATTTAGTAAAATAATCTATAGTAGTGATGATGTACTTGTGTCCTCTTGAGGAAGATGGATATATTTGACCTACTAAGTCAAAAGCCCACTATTTAAATGGCCAAAAGGTGATAAAAGGAATGAGTTCCTTAGCCAAAGAATGAATGAAGTTGACATTACTTACAAGATTTGGCAAACTGCGTAGCTTCCTTCTCCATATCGGGCCAATAATAACCAGCTCTAATAAGCTTACGAGCTAGTGTCAGGCCATTTGAGTGAGAGCCACAAATGCCTTCATGTACCTCTTCCAACACACATTTAGACTCATCAGGTTCTAGATACCTAAGGAGCGTACCGTCTAGACCCCTTCTATACAAGTCATTTTCTACGATGATGTACAGTGAAGCACTGCAGATTAGATGGTGTTTTTCATTTCTAGTATATGTGTCAGGAATAGTTTGGTCATGGAGATAGGAGTATATGTGGTGGTAACGAGATGAATCATGTCCAATTACTGAATAGACCATTTGGGAGTCAGGAGAGTCATAGGCAGGGTAGTATAATGTCTCCACTAGGAACTCGTGTCTGAAATCATTCTCTGGTATTTGCAACATAGAGGCCAAAGTAGCCATAGCATCAGCTGCTTTATTATCCGTCTGGGGAATTTGCTGAAAAGTGACATGTGCAAAATAGTTCTTAAGACTGTCAACCATCCTTTTATAGGGTACCAAATTTTCATCTTTAGTTTGATAAGTGTTTTTGACCTGATTGATAACCAGTTGTGAGTCTCCAAAGACTTTTAGTTCATCCGCTCACCATTCAATAGCAATCTTGAGTCCATTAATCAGAGCTTCATATTCAGTGGTGTTATTGGTACAAGGGAACATCATTTTATATTCCTTTGGTAAGGAATATTGTTGCGGTGTGATAAACAAAATCCCAGCTTCAGACCCCTGTTGAGTGAACGAACCATCAAAGAACATTGTCCATGTTTGATGCGTGAGAAGCATAATGGACTCATCTGGGAATTCCATCTTTAATGGTTGGTGATATGTAAGGGGTGCTTCAACCAATTGATCCGCAATCGCCTATCCTTTAATAGCTTTTCTCTCAACATATACAATATCAAACTCACTAAGGAGCATGACCCATTTAGCCAGTCTACTTGTGAGGGTAGCTTTACTGAGTAGGTATTTCAATGGATCAATCTTTACAATCAGCCTTATAGTGTGAGCCAACATGTATTGTTGTAGCTTCTGGGAAGCAAACACCACTACTAAACAAGCCTTTTCAATTACTGAATAATTCATTTCGTAAGAGACCAATGTTCTGCTGATGTAGTAAATGGCTCTTTCTTTATGATTTGGATCTTCTTGGGCCAAGAGAGCACCCAAGGATGTTTCTGTTGCTGAGATATATAGGATCAAAGGATTCCCCTGAATGGGAGGCATCAATATGGGTGGATTAGCTAGATACTATTTAATTTTCTGAAACCCTTGTTCACACTTTGTGTTCCAGTCATAAGTCACACCTTTATGTAGGGTTTTGGTGAAAGGTTGTGACTTTTCAGCTAACTGTGAGATAAACCACCTGATAGATTGAAGTCCACCTTGAAGACCCCTGATTTGTCTTATATTATAGGGTGGTGGCATTTCCATTATAGCTTGTACATTTTCTAGATCTACCTCAATTCCTTTTATAGAAATAATGTAGCCAAGTAATTTTCTAGAAGTAACCCCAAATGCACATTTCTTAGGGTTTAGGCACAACTGGAATTTCTCCATATGATCTAGTATAGGACGTAGATCAGTGAGATGTGTTTTTCTATCCATACTCTTGGCAAGCGTATCATCCATTGTCCTATGCATCATATCGTGAAATATTGTAGTAACAGCTCTTTGATAAGTAGCCCCAGCATTCTTTAAACCAAAGGGCATAACATTCCAACAAAATGTACCCCATTCACAAGTAAAAGCTATTTTATCTTGGTCTTCTGGTGCAATTTTGATCTGATTATAGCCAGAAAAGCCATCCATTAAGGAATACATCTCATATCCTGCTGTCATATCCATGATCATGTCAATATTGGGGAGCGAAAAATCATCTTTCGGGCATGCCAAATTTAAATCTCTAAAGTCCATGTAGACCCTAATAGATTTTTCATGTTTGGTTACTAGGACTATATTAGAAATCCATTCTGCATAATCAATCACTCGGATGAACCTAGCTTTCAAAAGTTTTTCCAATTCTGCCTTGATCAATAAAGCTACATGCGGATGTATCTTTCTAAGTTTTTGTTTGATAGGATTCACACCTGGTGATATTGACAAGTGATGCATAATGAGGTCAGGATCCACACCCGGCATGTTAGAATATGTCCATGAAAAATTTATCTTTTTCTCTTGGAAAAACTCTATAAATTCCTTAAGCTCCTCTGAAGGTAATGACTTGGCCACATGAATGATATGTGGATGTTCCTCTGTTCCCAGATTTATTGGCTGAGTAGGTTCAATAAACACTGATGAGTGTTCCTAAAAGTGACTCAGAAGTGCATCAAGTACCTCACCCTCAGGTGCCTCAGAGAGGTTTTCACCTTCGGGTACATCTTTTCTTTTTACTTTTTTTGGCTCTGATACTACCACAACGTGGTTTTCACCATCAGAGCGCTTATTCTTTTTTCTTTTAATTTTCTAACTAAGGTACTTGATATCAGCCTCGGTCATGTTAACACTTGCTTCACTAGTGGAGGACATCATGGGCTTGATAGCATGAAGGTAACATGCTAGGGTGTAATCATTCTGGAATGTAAGGACTTCACTGGATGAAGAAGAGGACTTCCAGTCTATTAATTCAGGGTGTTGGAGGGAAAGAGATGTGACAGGTTCAAGTGCATCCACAGTCTAGTCATTATTGAAAGCATTAGCTAGTAAGAGGGGATCTAGACCGATCTCATCCAAAGGTGTGTTTGAATCCTTTTGATCTCTAATGACTGAAGTAGAAGACATGTCAACACCTATAGACTCAGACTCATTAGGCTTTTCACTAGACTCTTCACTCACGTCAAGAGGTCTTTCGCAAGATCCTGCTGACAAAATATCAAACTCATACTCATGAGAGTCTGTTTCTGAACTCTAACTTGGGTGTTTGCACCATGAAGGTTTTTGAGTTCTTTTAATATGATTCTATTCTTGTGTCCACCATTCTTGAATGCCTAGTGGTATGTACCTTTCTCCTTTGAAGTTAGGGTCTTGTAAGTCTTTCCACTGTTCATAAGTGAGCGTCTCACATTGAGTAGTTTGATCAGAATCACTATCTATTTTTGTACTACAGGCACATGGCACAAATTTATCAGGCTCAGCAAAGAATGCTGCCAGGTCTGGAGGGATGGGATAAGGAAAAAAATCCTCATCTGAGCTATCTTGTGTAGTCTCAGCTACAGTTGTACTTTCACGTTCTGGTGTAGGCTCTACTTTTGGTACAAATTTATTGATTCCTAGATGAAATGGAACCTTTTTGAAACCTAACCCAGTGATATCTCTTGTCTTTTGACCTATAGCTTGAATAGGTTCCACTAACCCATTTCCATTCACACCTAGAGGGCCCTTTCCTTTGTACCCAAAATGTTTCATAATCTTAAGACCCTCACTGTTAGGATTTAATTCATGAGCCAAGGTAGTTTGTTCA
>MU228256.1:1192179-1206148 GCA_018584345.1 Thuja plicata
TCAAGAATGGTTCCCCTTGCTTCTGTTTAAGGTTGCAGAGATCCCTTATGTTAACAGGATGTTGAACATTATGAGAATAGTGTTGCATAAAAAGATTAGCAATTTCATCAAAAGTTTTGATGCCAGTAGGGAATCGTGAGAACCATTCCATAGCGGGCCCACCTAAACTTTATGGGAAAAGATGCATCAAATATGTTTGATCATGCATAAAATCCATTGACAAGGCACCAAATTCTCTTAAATGATCCTAGTGATTAGAGGTACCTAGATACTTGTCATATTTTGGGAGTTCTACACCTTTGGGAAAAGGTTGCATAACAATACTCTTATCAAACGGAAAAGGACATATAGTTTCCATTATGAACTATTACATAGGGTTGTCCTTTTCTTTCATAAGTTGACTAAGTTGTCCTTGCATGTCGTGAATCATCTTATGCAACTTAAAAGATTCAGTTTCCTCTTCTTTAGCGAGAAGTGTATCTACTTGGAAGTTTGCGGGTATTTTAACTCCTTGATTTGCTAAATCTAGGAAATATTTTTCTTTGTCTTCCGCAAGGAGTATCTCCATCATTTTGATAAGAGCTTTATTAGACTTTGCTATGTCTATATCATTCTGAGTGATAGGGTCATCGTCATTGCCAAGAATTTCATAAATACTTTGAGTTTGGTCTTGACCCTGGTGTTTCTCTTGACCTTGCTCATGTTGAGATTGGTCTTGACCTTGTGTGTAATCAAAAGGAGATGTCATATTGTTAACGTGAGATTGGTCCATACGTACTCCTTTAGTATGAGAGTGAGAACTCGTAGTCGATGTGCTCTTCGGCGAATCAAAAGGATTGAATTGTGAAAAAGGATCACTAAGGCAGCGAGGGTCGTTAATAGGATCGACCCAAACTGGTGGTTTCTTCAAGATAAATGGATGATGTTGATCTTGAAACAACGGATTAGAACAAAACTGAAGCACTGGTTTCAGATTCAGAATTGGGTCCACACTAAATGGGGAAGAGGAATGTGATGATCCCTCTTGATTATCCACTTGAATAACAGGTTCAGAATGAGCTTTGCCTTGATTGCTAGGTTTACTTTTAACTATTTCAGAACCGCATATAGGAAAGATAGTACCGCTCCTAGTCATAACAGACATAGATGAAGCTGGTACGAGAGGAAACTTAAGATTTGACTCAGAAATCTGTCTCTAAAGGTATCGAAAAGACAAGGTAATAAAGCTAGAACAGCCAAGGTATGAGATGCACCGGCACGAGTCGTCAGAAGTATGGCTAGAACAGCCGAGTAATGACTATCATGTCGCAAGGTACAAAACATAAGAAATGGGATGGAGACAAGGAGACAAGACAAGTTCAAGTATGAATCAGTCAGTTTACAACTTGAAACAACTAGTTTCAGTCCGCAGACAACGAAGGAACAAGCAATCAAATCTGGACAAGAGGCAGATAAAGAAGATATAAAAACTCAGTTTCAAGGTAAAGACCAGGTTTCAAGACACAGTGAGAACTATTCTCTAACAAGATATCCAGGCTTAGGATAGTTTTAATATGATATAATTCAGCAATCTCTGTTTCAAGGTGACAAGCATTTGTTTAAAAACACAAAGTTTCAATCAGGTAGTGACGCAAACAGTAGTCAAAAATAATTCCACCAAGGACAAAGCAACTTGGTAGAAACATGGGAGTCTTTGTTTGAATGATAGAACAGACAGTTTAAGACTCAAGAACAAACACTCAATTATCCCTACAAAGAAAATTGGTTGAGAAGACAAAATCTGTGCCCCGTTGTCTTATGCGTATGCGTTCACCTCACACAGCAGTGTCACCCTCGAAAGAGCACCCGTGTTTTTTGTGTTTCCAAGGACTAAGTATATATGTTTGAAGGTAACCCTTAAATAGGGGCCAATGTCATATACCACTTCAAACATCTAGGTGCATACCTATGTCTATAATCTAGGGGAGAGATTCTTCCCTCTCCCTACGCACAGATTATCCCTCCTTTCGGAGGTGAACTGGGTAGGCATCTAACTAAGAGAGTGTTTAATAGGCTTCCATTCACAATAACCTCCGATGCCTCTGATACAGAGCTGGGGCCTCATGACCACACCAACACTTGTAAGTCACACACCCTTGCAAGCAAGGCTGGGAGTGGCACCGCTCAATATGACAAACAAGGCTTTCTCATGATGATAGTCGAAATCAATGAGAAAGAAGTTACTATGGCTTTGGATTCTTTAGACTACAAAAAATTAGACTTTATTAGAGTGAGGTGGAATCACCGGCGAAAGGTGTGTACTCACTTGGGTCATTCCTGGAGGTTCAAATTCTGGCAGGCCCTCTAAAGGTGACTCAACTTGGTTTGGATTCAAAGGTTTGATTTTCTGATTCTCTCAATGAGAGAAGAGCATACTTCTCTACCTTTGCACCTCACCCAAACACATCAAGTATGTTCATCACTGAGATAGTTTCACTCCACCAAATACACAAGTCTTTGGGTTTCTGATTCTCTCAAAGAGAGAGAAGAGAATAATCCCCTAACAAGTAGAAGTGCTAAAGATTCACTTATCTTGCTTTGCTTCCCCAAGTATCCTTCATGCTAGCAACATCTGGGTTTCGGATTCATCCATGGGCATCACTTCCATGTAAAGAAGAGCCTATTGCCCTACTTTGCTATCGGGATCCTTACAAAATTTTAACAAAGCCCTATTTAGACTATGTGAATGAAAAACAGTAAACAAACATGATGTTTTAATAATGTCTTTGACTATTGTCTTGCAAGTAAACCATTAAAATGTTTTAATCTTTGACAAGCGAACCTGCAAACCACTGTTATGCTATAGAAAAAAACCAAAAATAGAAAAATTAGAGCAGAAACATAAGTTAGAATAGAGAAATAACATATTAAAAAATTTGCATTTTAAATGTCTGTCTGTGAAAGTTCACGCAAGAAAGTACTTCGACACGCGCGAGCAAGTGCTTCGACGCACGCGAGAAAACTATTTCTTCACATGAGAAAGTGCTAAAAAAGCAAATCTTCACGTGGCTCAACGCAGAACTTCACATGGCTCGAAGTAAAACTTCACGCGAGAATCCATACCAGTGCAGTACGGACGTACGACAGAGTCTGAAAAACACAATCAATAGATTTAAAAATGAGGCCAGAAATTGATTTTTCTTCCCCACAGTGGGCACCAAAATATTGTATGCTGAATGTGGACCTCTGAATTCAATGCAAACACAACATAGTCCTTACACAATCACTTAATTCACAAAGACAAACATGGATTGTTTGCTCTGTAAATACGATTGAAGTGACCTATTGCCTCCTAATTAGATGTGGATGTTGAGCTTTACCCTTAGAACGAGAGCCAACAACCTGACCATTGCTAACATGGAGGATTTAAGAATGCAAGAAAATGAGAAATGCTATTATTCTATGAGAAATTTGCAACTAGTCTATGTAAAGGAATGCAATTAAACTAAGAAACTAAATTGTACTAATCTAAGAATGATTTGCAGCTATTCTATGGAAGTAAAGATGCAATTAAACTAGCAAAGGAAAGTAAATGCTCTTGGTCTAGAATTGAAAACTTGTAATCTATGAAAACTTGAGAACATCAAATTGAAATGTTAGATATGAGAATGAATATCAAATAAAAGCATATACCATTAATTCCAATTGAAATATTAGCCTAATTATGCAAATGAAATCAAAAGTGAATTGCCTATAGTATTGATGCTCTCCAAAAAGTCCTCCCTAATGAAGAAAAAGAGGTCCAATTTATAGAAAACCATGGAAAGAGGACGAAGAGTTTCTTGAAAAGAAACAGTTGTCTCTGCATTCTCCAATTGAGACAAATAAGCAAAGATTATTTAAATAAAAGAATGAATTATTGACAAATAAGTGTCTTTTCACATGGAATTATGGAATTCCTTTTTGAGGATAATTCATCCAATAATTAAATAACCTTTCAATTCCTTTTATGTATATTAGCCAAAGGGGGTAGAATTGATTTAATTAAAAGCACATAGGACTTTAGATTTAAATCAATTAATCACAGGGGTTTTAGCTAATAATCATTTGAGAATTAGGAATTAAATGTAATGTCAGATTTATGCAAATTTGGGTTTTCTGCATTTGAAACTCAGTCAATTAAAGTCAATTAGGAGAAGAATTTTCCTAATACAATAGGACTTCGAGGATAATAAAATGCACCAAAATTGATTAAGTTTAGTAGGTGCCAATTTTGGGGTGTTACAGTGTGCACCAAGTTGTGGACCAAAAAGGGGGGTATAAGTGGAAACAATTTTTCTGAAATCGGGTAAACCTGAACTTGGAATTCGATTTTGAGGGTCATGCACTCAAAATAAGAAGATGTGTAAAAAATAAAAATTGTAGTACTTTTAATCTAGTTTCTAGAACACTAATTTTTTTAAAAACCTGATAAGATTAAGAGGGTCAAACCCTACGTACACAAAAACATATTCTTTATTTTTTGGAAAAACATAACATATATGTTTTCATGCGTGGTACAAAAGGTATAGTTATATTAAGTATTTTTTAAATCCCTTTGGTAGGATGATACGTAAGAGTGAGATCTAGAAGTTGTGTATTTTTTATAATTTTTTGATGAGTACTTTTTTTGTGTGATTTTTTGAAGTGATAGTATCCTGAAAATTTGGTACCTGAATGTGCGCTGGGTATAACTTGCATCAAAATAATTGAAAATGAAATTTTTTTTAAAAAGTGTATAGAATCGAGTGTAGAACAATAATATGTAATTTATTTGTAGTTTGATTAAGTATTTCAAAATTTATTAAAAAAATGGTAGACATATGTCTGTGAGGACAATCAAGACACTGGAAAAGAAAATTAAAGCTTACTATGCTTATGTTGTCCAAAAATAGAAAAAATTATATGGTTAGAAAGCTAAGAATATGTATGAGATTATGGTGAAAATTATAAAGCTACCCAGTTGAGAAATTGTAAACTTGATGAAGATAAAGTCAAGAATTCATCTTACAAGATTAAAAAATGTCTAAAAGAACAAAAATGGAGGGAAAATGAGCCTTCAAGCCTTTGGGTCATTTTTCAAGCCTCTTCCCGAGCCATAGCCCGATCAAGTTTCTAAATTTCAAATAACCCAATCGGGTTCTAAAAAGAAAAATGTACTTCAAAACCCGATCAAATTTTGAAGAAGTAAAAACTATTCATTTTATTCTCCATAAACAGAGAGAGAGAGAGAGAGAGAGAGAGAGAGAGAGAGAGAGAGAGAGAGAGAGAGAGAGAGAGAGAGAGAGAGATTTTGAACCATCAGAAGCATAGAGAATAAAATCTAGATTAGCATATGCTTTGCCTGATATTTTCTAAAGTAACATAATCTCCTCTTCTGCACTCTCACTTTGTTTCTCTTCCTCTGCACACAAGATTTCAATCTCTTTTTGCATTCTTTGAATTGTTCCCAATTGGTTCTCACTCTCTACATGCAATGATGAAATTTGTTGTCTCAGGACTTGGATAATTTGACCAAGTTGGTTTTCCTCCTCTTCTCACAATAATCTCATCTCTTCTCACTGATTTTCAGTAATTCCAAATTGTTTCTCACCCTCTGCCATAAGTATTTTTTTTTCTTCCTTCACCCTGCGAAGTTTGTATAAAAGACATGTATGGTAATCTTCACAGTATTTACAAGGCACAAATTGGTAACAATTCGATCAGTAGGAATCAGAAAATGTACACCCTTCTTCACCAAACTATATATATGGGCAACCTAAAATACATCTGGAAGAAGAGTTTCTCCCTTCGCTTCAGTCCATTGAAAATTAGCGAAAGTTTTATGCTCTTCCCTCCAGCAAAATAGCTTATTTCAATGGTTGCCCATGAATTTTTTTAAATGTCCAATTGGTTTCCTTTGCTTCTTTCAATGGCCATATATGATTTTTTTTGCAATCTTCCAATCTTTCGTACATAGTTATTACAATTTAATATCTTCCTAGTACATAGGTGTTTCAAGGGAGTGAGAGTGAAATAGAACAAGACATTAATAAAAGATTGGAAGGTACACCTTATGACGTGTTAGGACACACTTGAGTGTTCCAATGTCTTGAAAGGGGTCATAGGGACTTCATAGGGGTCCTAACATGTGATAAAATGTAATAGGACCCCTAGGAAGTCCCAATGAACCCTTTTGACACATTAGAACACTCAAGTGTGTCTTAAGGGGTCCTACAACCTCTTGGGACATAGTTGAGTGTTAAAATGTGTCGAAAGGGGTCATGGGGACTTCCTAGGAGTCCTATTACACTTTATCACACATTAGGACCCCTAGGAAGTCCCCATGACCCCTTTCGACACATTGGAACAATCAAGTGTGTCCCTAGGGGTCCTACGACCTCTTGGGACACACTTGAGTGTTCCAATGTGTCGAAAGGGGTCATAGGAAGTTGCATGATAGACCTTCCTATAGACATGTCCACAAAACTCAAACTTCTTCATACATCGGGCCTTGCAAATCCAATTCTCATGTGTCCTCCATGATGACATTCCCTGGGACAAAGATGACCAGAAATTAATTTTTCTTTGCATTTCTTGGTACAAAATCTCATACTTCCATTTCCATACCTCCTTAAATCATGACATTTAGTAACAACATGTCCAACATCATCTAGATGTTTAGGACAGTATATTGGTATTCCATTACCAACATACCCATTATCTATAAAAGGCTTTATGATATCACTCCACACTGGAGAATTGTCTGAGACTAGCTTGGCGTTTCTAAAGATATACAGACCATTTCTAGCCCTAGAAAGGCTAACACAAGTTCTGTTTGGAGTGTTAAGAAATCCTATATTTTTTTATGTTTTTACATTCAAATTAGGAATTCAATGTTTCTTACAAACGAAAACAATATGATATTTCTCTCTTGTCCCTGGTTAGGAGTATGTTTTCTAAGAATTGAGCTCTAAGTTCTAGATCCTAACCTTGCTAGACTTTTCTCGTATTCATATATTCCCTCCAAAAATTGATCTAGAGCTCTGTTAGTAAAGCACACTATGAGAATGGGACCCGAGGAATTTGAAATCTTATGAAACAAATCCTTTACAATTTGCAATCCAGTAAATGTTTTTCCAGTGCCAGGAGGGCCCTCAATAATGGCCAATTTTTTGGTGAGCCCATGACTAATGGCTACCTCCTTACTATCATCAACATTCTATTGCATTTGCAAACTTGTTTCCAATAAAAATTACATTCAAGTTGAGTTGTTTTGACTTCCAGATAAACTAACTGCTCTATAAATAGAATATTGAATGAAAGACCAAATTCTACACCATCTTTACCTGCTCTCATCCCCACATATTCAATAGAGAAAATAAATCAGAAGACCCTTTCTTCTCAACAAACTCCCATTTTTTCTTGTAACTCCCTCTAATTTCCTTTACACACTCCCTACAAGCTTCGAGTAAATAATCTCTTATAAACCTGAACTGGGTGTGTAAATAATTGTACTCTCTCTCTCTCTCTCTCTCTCTCTCTCTCTCTCTCTCTCTCTCTCTCTCTCTCATTTTTTCTTAGTTTTTCAGAACCCGATCGGGTTCTGAGTAATTTGCAGCATATAGTCGTTATGTTCTCACAACCTGATCAAGTTCTGAGTAATTAGGAGTACTGAGCCTTTATGTTCTCATAACATGATCGGGTTGTGTGGAATTAGGAACTTTTCTTGCTTCAACAGTCGTAAAATAGTCATTACAAGTTTTTTTGAGGTCCCACAACTTTTTTTTGTTGTTTTACACTAGGAACAGACTGGTTTGCACTTTTTTGCATAATTTTTATTTGTGTTTTTAATGTTATTTTATCATTGTAAGTTCTCATTTCAAGAAAATGGTTGATTTGTTCTTATTTTTTGTATTTTATGTTCACATGTTATTATATGTTCATGATATTAATCATAGGGTCCATTCAATACGAACAATGGGAAAGAACAAAGAGGAAAAATTGAATAATGAGAGACAGAAAAGGAAAGACAAAGGGAGCGCATGAGGAGAATACGATAAGGTACATCATCAAATGCAAGCAACGTAACTAATGAAAATGTTAATGTTAATATAACAAATGTACCATTTCAATTCAATGTCATTAATGAACAAAATGCACATAATGAAAATGAAAATCATCAACATACACCAATTGAACTGATGGGGATAAATGCAGCTAATTCATCTAATGAAAATGTAGAGCATGCAACTGTGTTAACACCTGCTAGAATAATTTGTAGAAAATCAAAGTTTCTAATTGACATTGATGAAAATATTTGGAGGCCAATGCATGATAAAATGTCAGAAATAAATTGTAGAAGAATTGTTAAAAATATTTTGAATAACTATTTTGAAAACTTAAATCAAAGTGAAAGATGTCAAGTAGTTGTTGAAATGATTAAGAATCTAAAATTTAGAGAGACAATATGAATTGTGGGGTTGAGAACATCTGAAAATAGTACTGAGAGAACCATTGTGAGGAATCTATTCAATGCATACTAATCCATTGGTTCTCAATCACGCAGTAAATATGCTAATGTTACTCGACGTGTCCTCACATCAACTATAATGGGAAAGGAAATGAAAAAATCTCGTATAGTAAGCAAAAAAAGTAAGTCATTAAGGATAGGTAGATCAACATTATAGAGAACCTTACAAAGGAGAGACAAAATTAAGGATCCAAACACTAATTCTCTTTGGTCATTCTCGGGTAGACTACCACGCAAGGACAAGGTTGTCATTGATGCATTAAGAACATTAATTGAAAAGTTTTGGCATGACAACACAAGGGTTTCACCCAACCAAAGAGACATTGTTAGGAGGAGAATCAGATCTACAAATCGTATGCCACATCCAAAACATTTTTTGGATATGACACAAACACTATTTTATGAAAGATTCCTCCAAAGGTTTCCTCAAATTAAAATTAGTCAACAATTTTTTGAAATGACAAAACCCTTTTATGTCAATATTAATCATGTACGCACTACATGTTGTTGCAGGGTACATATTAAATTTTCAATGGATTGTGATATATATCATCATTTTTGTTTTACTTTTCACACTAACACTATTTTGCAGGAATGTGGTCTTCAAGCACCTCCTACGTCATCAAGAGATTTTATGTCAAGTGTATTACGCAATCAAGATGATGGTTGCATTTATTATAAGATGATGTGTTTGAATGGATCTTGTAGTACATGTGGTGGTATGAGAAATTTACGGATATGTCACCATCTAGAGAGCACAAATGAGATTGGAAATACACTAGTTTCTTTTGGAAAATAGAAGATAGTAACTTATGGTCTAAAAGGTTGAAAAGAACTTAAGAGGTGTGAGTTAGTGAAAAATGATATATGCGTAGATGATTCTATTAAGATATGTAAAGAGAAACTAGTTTATGACTACATACGTCATTCAGATAGAGCTAGGTGGTTGGATGAGAAATTCAAGATATATAAGGACACTTTTCCCCTTTGTACTATTGTCTCCATTGTTGATTTTGTTGAGAATTATACACTTAAACCTCAGAATAAAGTGCAAGCATTGTATTACCATTCTATACAAGTGACGATCTTTATACATATAGTATTCTTGCATGAACATGATAGCACAAACACAAATAGAAAGGTTTTAAGAGAGTATCACTTCTACATCAGTGATGATCGCACACATTCATCAGAGTTTGTGCAAGGTTGCTTCAAATTTTTCTATAATAATTTAAGGGAAAGAGGTATTGAGTACAACCAACACATAATATGGTCAGATAATTGCACCTCACAATTCAAGAATGCAAGGATGTTCTATTGGTTGAGTAGGATGCACATGACAAGTGGCATTCAAAATTTTTGGAATTTCACAGAGGCGGGGCATGCAAAAGGAGAGCATGATGGTGCGGGTGCATATGTAAAAAGAGCTCTTGCCAGAGATGAACTGAAGTATGAAGGTGGTGCAAGGTTAATAAATGCGCAAACAACTGTGTGATGATGCAACTCTACGATGGGAACAAGTAATAAAGGTAATTCTATGGATAATAGTTTTTTTGGTTGATAAACGAGTCTAACATTGGAAACTATCTAGATTGTTGTACACTTACAGGATCAAGTGACATGCACTCATTTAGAAGTTCAAATGCAACATCACTGGGTATTTATACTAGATCAATGGCATGTTTTTTATTTTCTTGTATGAATTTTGCATGGGAGGAATGTGAATCAAAAGAGTGGGTTGAAAAATGGTCTTATACACCTTTGCAACTGCTTGATACATATCAACTTCGTAGAGCACTACAATTGAGCCAGCTTGAAGCATCAGCAGATTTTGATCACATATCTGACCTAGTTGAACCAGGTAATTTCTAAATTTATTCTTCATTTTGAGACTTATCCCTCATTTTGAACCAGGTAATTTTTCAATTTCATAAGTTTTTAGGGTGTTAACTTATCCCTCTATAAATTGTAGGTCATGTATATGCAGTCATTGCAAATGAGAACAATGAGGAAGGTACTGATTACTTTTTGTGTTGTTGTATTGAGGGCAAAAATAAATTGACAACTAGAGTCATTGATGGAAAGGGTATTGAGTACCCAATAGGATTTGTTGTTGTGACAGGGACATGGCTTAGAAGGTATGCTATCAAAATATAATGTTCTCATGTTTGATGTCTTTGAGACCTTTTACCATCATTCTATTACACTTTGTATGCTGAATTTTGCATTCATTTATGCTTCTATGAAATGGAGGTACCCTGTCAAAAAATCCAATAATTGGTTGTTTGAGGACTATGAGACACATAGTTATATTTTACATTACTTGAACCTTCTTGTTGCAACAAATATTGAATTGATAAAGTATACTGGTAGACCTTATAATAAAAATTTATGGAAACTTTGTGAATCTTAACACAAGGCAATACATGACACAATAAGGGTTAGAGACGATCCAGAAGATTCGCTCAATTTTTTATGGGCCATCATGAAGAATCATTCTACAAATGGTAGAATTATTTTGACAATTTTGTATATAAATTTTGCAAAACAATCTAACTTCTCTTTTTGTAAATATAAATGACTATGAAATGGTCCACACACATATTTGGAGACCACATTTTGTATATTGAAAGAAGATCAAATTGTATATAAAAGTGGCCATGGGTTAATTTTTATATACTGAGGGTCCACATTTTGTATATTATAATTATAACAATGGCTCATGCAATGGATATCTCATGTTTCTCTAAATTATAATAATGGTTCATGTTTAGTATTTATGTATGTATGTTCATTTTCATATTATATCTTTGTCATGCATTGTATTTATGTATGTATGTTCATTTTCATATTATATATTTTCCATGTATTGTATGTTTGAATTATTTTACATCTATTTCAATTGAATTTATGGTGTTATATTTTATGCTTTGTGGATGATTGAATTGTTTTACTTCTATTGCTGCCCAATTTGGCTTAGTGCACCTTGGGAACACTTCAGTCTGACTTGCATCGGAATGTTCTTGATGGTTTTCAAGTGAAAAAGGGTCTCCCCTAAATTTTACCTGACCAACTAGAGTTGATGGAGTAGACGGTTTAATCCCACAACAAACGGTTTGAAAGATGCACCATTGAGCAACTTTCAACTGAGAAACACTACAACTTTTTGCACCAACCGAGATCGGGTCGAAAAATGGAATCCAAGTGGAATATCCAAGAACTAATCCATGTGATTTTAGGTCTTCCCAAGATGGTCCTTATGCACTTTAAATATCTCTGATATCTCTCACGAGGTCCGAGATATGGCTCCCCAAAAATTGCTTCCAAATTTGGCTTAGTGCACCTTGGGAACACTTTGGTCTGACTTGCGCCAGAATGTTCTTGATGGTTTGCAAGAAAAAAAGGGTCTCCCCTAGTGTTTACCTGGCCAACTGGAGCTGATGGAGCAAATGGTTTGGTCCCATGATGAATTATTTTAAAGATGCACCGTTGAGCAACTTTCAACTGAGCAACAGTGCAACATTTTGCACCAACCAAGATCGGGTTGGAAAATGGAATAAGAGTGGAATCTACTGAAACCAAGCCAAATTCTTGTAGGCCTTCCCAAGATGGTATTTTTACACTTCACATATCTCTAATATCTCTCACGAGGTCCAAAATATGGCTCTCAAAAAATCACTGCCCAATTTGGCTTAGTGCACCTTGGGAACACTTCGATCTGACTTGTGCCAGAAATTTATTGATAGTTCGTAATAAAAAAAAGTGTCTCCTATAGTTTTTACCTGGCCAAATAGAGCTAATGGATATGATGATTTTTTCCCATGATGAATGGTTTTAAAGATGCACCATTGAGCAACTTTCAACTGAGCAACACTGCAACTTTTTGCACCAACCGAGATCGGGTCAGAAAATAGAATCTAAGTAGAATCTCCTAAAACTAAGACACATGCTTGTAGGCCTTACCAAGAAGGTTCTTATACACTTCACAGATCTTTGATATCTCTCACAAGGTCCGAGATCTGGCTCTCCAAAAATCGCTGCCCAATTTGGCTTAGTGCACCTTGGGAACACTTTGGTCCGACTTGCACCGGAATGTTCTTGATGGTTTACAAGAAAAAAGGGTCTCCCCTAGCATTTACCCAGCCAACTGGAGCTGATGAAGTTGACGGTTTGGTCCCACGATGAATGGTTTGAAAGATGCACTATCGAGAAACTTTCAACTCAACAACACTGCAACTCTTTGCACCAACTGAGACCGGGTCGACAAATGGAATTTGAGTAGAATCTCCCAGAACTGAGCCATGTGCTTGTAGGCCTTCCCAAGATGGTCCTTTTTCACTTCATAGATCTTTGATATCTCTCACGAGGTCTGAGATATGGCTCCCCAAAAATTATTTCCCAATTTGGCCTAGTGCACCTTGGGAACACTTCGATCCTACTTGCGCCAGAATGTTCTTGATGGTTTGCAAGAGAAAAAGGGTCTCCCCTAGTGTTTACCCAGACAAATAGAGCTGATGGAGCTAGTGGTTTGGTCCCATGATGAATGGTTTGAAAGATGCACCATTGAGCAACTTTCAAATGAGAAACACTACAACTTTTTGTGCAACTTTTGACAATGTTGCAAAATGTTGCTATTAGGACCTCTAGACCTATTGAAAGGACTTACAAGACCCTTAGATCCTATAGTAGGAGCTTTATTAGACCAAAAAAATCAAACCTACTTATCCTATCATAGTTTATGAGTCTAATCAACCTTAGGTTTATAAAGAGACAGAGACCTTAGATGGATTGACTTTACAATGAGACCAATCTACTAAAAATGAATTGTTTATCTCTAGTATCTAACTATGCTTACAAATATGTGAAGATGAACCAATGATGACTCCTATCCATTCTTGGTGTTGCTTGGGTGCCCTACACCAAAGTCCCCTATAAATTCCAAGGTGTACCCAATGAACATTATATAGAGCATGAAAGATACACCTACAAACATAAATTCACTTAAGTAATGGAGTGCATACATATAGAGCATGAAAGATACATCTAAATACAATGTAGCACATCAAACATTAATTCACTTAAATAATAAAATTGCTTATGTCCTGGAGAAAACATGTAGTACATACATTATGAAGCATAGACATGAATTCACTTAAGTCATTCACATAGGTCGTACAGATGAGTTTAGTTTATGAGTCTATACATGAATATACATGAAGTACACACACAAGTACATTAATTTATCAAAACACACATGCATATATGGAAGTCATGTCAACCAAGAATACACTTAAGACATAAACATCCAACCAACAAATTCAAGGATCAAATTTGAGGTTTCATATATAACAAAATGAATAATAATAGCGTACATATCAATACATGGTGTACATGCCAAATCCATAATAGAGTTACAAAAAATGACATCAACTATGTCCA
>MU228256.1:1209423-1262154 GCA_018584345.1 Thuja plicata
AAGCAATAGAAAACAAACATACACTAAGTTACCACCATACAAATTATTAAGATATGATATTTTCAAAATAACATAGTATTCTATTTTAGGAATATTTATAAAACATTACCTCAAGTGTTTGAGCTACTCGTCTACGTGTACCATAATGATCACTCCTTGGTGTGCTTGTTGTAGGATTTGAGAAATAAAAATCCACAGAATGCTAAGAATACCTGCATGCAAATAACCTGTTACAAGAGAGAAGCAAAAGGAGGAAAAAGTAAAACTTAGAAGTTACTCAAAATGTGAGAGCAAAATTATAATCTGAATTAATTAAAAAGAAACTACAAAGTTCAACCTATAAAGGCGAACGAAGCCCTAAAATAGGAAAAGCTACATTGCACATTAATAATTAATATAAATATTAATTATCATGCACCTAAGAGATAGATTAAGTAAACTAGAGTAATAAACAACTTAATTAATTAAATCAAACTGATCTAATTAATAAGTGTAAATAGATAATTACTCTAACACCCCCCCTTAAGAGAAGCTCAAGAGGTAAGCTAACCTAGCACAACTATGAAAGCAGGAAAAGAGGTTCCCGGCAACAAGGCCTGATCAGGCACCCAAGCACAACCAAATCTCTATAAAGTGGAGAAATAGAGAAAACCACATGGGAAAAACCCTACTCCAAGAAGAGATAGAAGAAAATGTAGAAAAGAATGGCTCAAGAGACCCTCTTAAAACCATAAGTACAATCAAACCCCCCATGAGAGAGGGATGAGACACCAAAGCCCCCCCAGAATGATGGAACCCCTGTAGGAATGATTGAACCAATGGAACTCCAATGTGGAAGAAATAGAGGTATAGAGTAACAAGGAAACCCCTGAATGAGAGGTGAAACCGGAAGACCAAGATGGTGCTCAAAAGAGAATGAATGAGACTCCTGGAATGGAATCCCTAATGAAGGTGGGCCAATAGATAGGTTGAATTTGTCAGCTGGGAGGAGATGAATGTCCTCAGATATGCCCTCAACAATTAGCGGGGAAGGCTCGATGTAGGGAGTGACCATAACAGGGACTGCTAAAGAAGAATCATGCTGAACAAAGGTAGGTGCAATAGGAGGAGGAGGTGGAGAAGCCACAACACTGATCTCAGGAGCAACACAAAAGTTCAAGTGACCCGACTTCTTCTCACTAGGCACTCATGAAGTAGGAGAGATATTCTCTGAAATAGGAGATGGTGGACCAAAATGGGAGAAGGAGTACAGGTGGGTGGCATGATCAACTATCCCTGTAGAAATAATGTGGCCAATCGCACTATTGTGGATGTGTACAGAATCTGCAGTGAACTCAACTGTCTTCTCTATCCTACTGTGAGTAATCTGATAAATGGAGAGAAGGTTTGATGACAAGAATGGAACACATAGTACATCATGGAATGCACCACCATCAATGTCAATAGAACCCTGACCACACACAGGAATAACAGTGTCATTCCCCATCAAGATGTGTGGGGTAGGAGAGGTCACAAAAGATGAGAAGGAACTCCGAGAAGATGCCATATGATGTGAAGCACCAGAATCCAGCAACCACCTAGAAGAGGGAGCTATAGAAGATGCACATAAGGCATGACCCTTTCCATTGTCTGACCCATCTACCTGAGATGATGATGAAGAAGACCAGCGAGAAGAGGAAGAAGGAATATCAATGTTACTCTTATGAAGAAGAGCTATCAAATTAGCAATCTGTTGGGCATATCCATCGACCTTCTTCTGAAAGCACTGAGACTCATCATGATTGAACTTATTGCAATAAGTACACTTGGGTTTGTCTGTCTTCAATTTCCCCTTAGGTGAAGGAGGTGGGCCAGAGGAATGCTGAGAAGGAGAATCCTTCCAAGATCCTATGGATGATGATACCTATTTCTGCTCTGGTTTCCATGGAGATGGATGAGCAACCAAGGCATGGCTCATAGAACCTGAAGCATCATTCAACTATTGAATCTTTGACTGCTCTCGAGTCAACCGATCATAGAAGGCTGCAAAGGAAGGCATATTGTGCCTAGGACCCAAGGCATCCATAGTGGAATAGAAAGTGGAGGAGAATATATGGAACTCACCATGAAGCTTTGAGAGTATCAGAAAGATACACTCATCATCAGATTTGGTCTTCCCACATCCCTGTAAAAGTGATTGGAGAGCATTGAACTTCATCAAGAAGTCCTCAATGGTGGAAAAACTATCAGGAGACAAGGATGTCAATTTTGAATCATGTTGAAGTTCCCTGAATGCATTCATTGTGCCAAAAAGATCTACAAACTTTCCCCAATAGGCGCGAGGAGTGGTAAAACCATCCAGATAAAACAGGATGTTTCCTGAAATGTGTAGTGTAATCAAACCCATGGCTTCATCCATTTTGTTCCTATGTTGAAGGACCTCAAACGGACACTGCAGAGCGGGTTGGTTCTCATCTACACATGACCATAAGCCACGTGACATGAGTAGCTTGATCATGTGTGCTTTCCAGGTGTGATAATTGTGTGGTGTCAGCCGGGCCACATAGGGGTTTGACATTGAGAGAAAAAGTAGATGAAAGTAGAAGGGTCATTTCTGAATTAAATTATAGAAAGAAAATGCATCCCCCCCACAATGTATAATTCTATCACCCCGTACAGTAAATAAACAAGTAGAAAGCACAAGAAATGAGAGCAAAACCTGGGCACCAGATGCAAAGAGGGAGGCAACTAAAGCCTCTATTAATGCCAAAATTGAGAGCACAAATGGTTGAATCAGAAGATGAGGCTAGCATCATCACGTCCAGCTCGGAAACGCCTTTCTGAAAATATTTTGTTTTCCAAAAACAGACACCATATGCACAAGTTATGGTTGAAAAACCAACAACACCTCCAAGAAAGAGCTCTCTAGAAAAACATAGAGACGGGAAAAAAATTGACAGTCAAACGACCGTCTCCCATCTGCGGAAAAAAATTTGACGGCCATATGGCCATCAGATGACAGTCTGCCAAAAAAAATTTCCGGTCAATAGAAAAAACTGAGGTCGCCTACAAATTTTGAATTTCTACTGGGAAAATGATGTCAGTACCAGATTGCTAACATCACCTATGCGGTGGTTGGTGGGTGGTGAGAGGGTGGCGCTGGCTGGCAGAGGTGGCGACTGGGTGGTGGCTAGGTGGCGCTGTGCCGGCGGTGGTTGTTGGGCAACCTGCTGGTGGCGCGCCGACTGGGGCCAAGTGCGGGCCCGGCTGCGGTGGTGCCGGGGTGGAGCAGCGGCGGTGCGCTGGTGGTGCGACCGGTAGCACTCGAGAAAGCCCTAAAATGGGCATTTTTTTGAGATTTCTAAAAAAAATTTCTCGATTTGCATGTTGTACAGCCTAGGAGTGAGAAAAAATTTCTCAGGGGTCACTGTGACCAAAAACAATGAACTTTATATGAATTTAAAATCTCACAGGCCTTCTGAGCAAGATGGTGGAGTCCATTTTTGCTCAAAAAATATCATCCTACAATGAATACCAGATCTGAAGGGCAAGCCCAAAACCCTCTAGAGAAAAAAAACTTTTCCACTTCAAAAATACCATAGCAGGCAGCATTAGTGTGGCTTTGATACCATGTAAGATTTGAGAAATAAAAATCCATAGAATGCCAAGAATACCTGCATGAAAATAACCTGTTACAAGAGAGAAGCAGAAGGAGGAAAAAGAAGAACTCAAAAGTTACTCAAAATGTGAGAGCAAAATTATAATCTGAACTCATTAAAAAGAAACTACAGAGTTCAACCTATAAAGGTGAATGAAGCCCTAAAACAGGAAAAGCTAGGTTGCGAGTTAATAATTAATATAAATATTAATTATAATGCACCTAAGAGATAGCTTAAGTAAACTAGAGTAATAAACAACTTAATTAATTAAATCAAAGTGATCTAATTAATAAGTGTAAATAGATAATTACTCTAACACTTGTACCACTAGCTGCACCATGCAATGCATATTATTCATGTATCAATTTAGATTCTTCTATACATAAAATTTTATTTACTTTTAACAGATTTAGGTAATTAATTAAAATAACATGACAAAATACAAATTTAAACAAACCTGTGTCGGCTCTGTATAATACACCATCGACAACAGATCATCTGTGAGGGCCACATCCTCAGTAGTGGATGCCTCACATCTATTCCCATAATGTACACATGAATGGGATGTTGAACCATTCACACTCGCCTAGCTATCTACCCCATCACATATACCATTACAACTGATGTAGATATACTCAATTGGTTGGGCTGACCCTGCAAATGTATCTGATGATAATGGAGCTCGCATGGGATGAGATGATCTTAATGGTGCATCTGATGGCGATGGAGTTGGCAAGGGATGGGATGATCCTAATGGCACATCTGATGAAGATGGAGGTGGCACAAGCACTGATCCATCCTCTCCAACTAACTGAGTTCCATGCTAGATAATGACATCAGTCAATGATGCAGTTGCATGAAGAGTCTATATATCCATAGACTCCTTCACAACTACTGGGACCACAACATGAATGAGGTGCTTTCTCACAGTATGCCTCCTCTCTTGTGGTCGGGTAATCTTATATGCCCTAGGTCTATCCTTCATAGACCCTCTCCCTCTACCCTAGAACTCATGAAAGTGAAAGTAATTTGGCTTCTCGCCAATGATAAACTCACAGTATAGCTTCCTCAAAAAATATAAAGGAACCTCATTATTATTACAGGCTGGTTGGTCAAATACCATGTACCACCTATCCTAAAAAGCTGATTTCATCCCCCTATGAACACACCAATGTATAGGAAACCATTTTGTATTAACTTATAGGGAATTGCTAGTATTAGGATCGGTAAAAAGGGCACATATGTCATGTTTTTCTATGCCTTTTCATTTCACATCCTCATAGGATAAATCATCAGCATAAAATGTACGACACCTAACCCCATTTTGTCACCTCTTGAGACACCTCATTTGCATTATTGGACATTTTTTCTAATGTAGTGGCAAGGGTAGAGTGATGTTGAAGATTGGAATCCTTCAACCTATTGACCAATATATTAATTTGTGCACTATTTTGGTTAAGGCATTGCACGAGGTCCTCTTGTGTTGCATTTACATGATGTAATGGCACATGTGGAGGGTTTTTGGGTGGCGGTGGCTATATACGAGGAGAATTTTGAGGAGGGTTTATGGGTGGCGATGGTGGTGGAGAATTTTGAGGGTTTACGAGCGGTGACGGTGGTGGATGAGGATAATAATTTGGAGGAGGGTTTATGGGGGGTGGTCTTCATTTCTTTTTCCTCTTCTGGGCTTGTTTGATGAATCTGTTATGAAATTATTTTAAAAGAAAACAAAAAAATCAATATCATAACCTAATTTGATAAAAAAATACAAAAAAACAACAAAAAAACAACCAACAAAATTAATACATACCTTTCTTACGGGGTGCCATTGCTTGGAAATGTGTAAATTGTTGAAGATTTATTATTTTCTTCAAAGCTCGATCGGGTTCTGTGGCATTTTTTCTCTCCTAAGGTTTGTTTCTCTACGGTTTAGGCATTAGAAATGGCCTAAGCTGTGAGCTTTCCAAAATCTAATATGTTTCTAATAACCCAATCGGGTTATTAGAAACATCTAATAACCCGATCGAGTTATTAGGGAAATTATATGTCTAATAACCCGACCAAGTTAATTGAAACATCTCAGAACCCGATCGGGTTCTTAGAAAGTTCAAAAATTTCAATAATATTGTCTAGGCTTGGTTACCAATCCTAGTACAATTTATAAATTTCAATAGCCCGATCGAGTTATATGAAATTTGAATTTTTTTAAAGATGTGTCCACTCTTTTTGTCCACAACTTGGTGCACACACCCCAATAATGTTTTTATGGAATATGGACATCTGTGAAGGTTTGTTTGATGGAAGGTAGACATTTTTTCAACGATCTAAAAAGAAATGATACTTGTTATGTGTTGATTCCTAACAAACTGTGGGACAAAACATAAGATAAAAATCCTAAGGAAGTTAAAAATTTTCTTACCAAGTACAAGGAAATCATTTCAGAAAATGTACTCGATGGTTTTCCACCAATGAGAGATATAAGTCATTGTATGGATCTTCTTCCTGGAGAAAGGTTTCCAAATAAGACACCACACCGATCGACACCAACTGAGAATGAAAACTCAACCAACAAGTTAATGAGTTTTTACAGAAATATTTGATCAGAGAAAGTTTGATTCCATGTGCAGTACCAGCTATGTTAGCACCTAAGAATAATGGAGAATGACAAATGTGTACTAATTCAAGAGCTATTAACAAGATCACAGTTAAGTATCAGTTTCCTATACTAAGGATGGATGATATAATGGATTGTTTCAGTGGAGAAAAATATTTTACTAAGATTGATTTGAAGAGTGGATATCATCATATTAGAATTAGAGAAGGTGATGAATGGAAGACTTCTCTCAACACAAAATATGGTTTGTATGAGTGCTTGGTTATTCCTTTTGGTTTAACTAATGTGTTGAGTACCTTAGTGAGGCTAATGAATAAGGTTTTGAAGAAATTTTTTGGTAAATTTGTGATTGTTTACTTGGATGATATTCTAATATTTAGTAAGACTAGAGAAGAGAATTTGATACATATAAGACAAGTGTTGTAGAGATTGAAAGTGGAAAATTTGTTGATTAATTTGAAAAAGTGATCCTTCATGAAAGAAGAACTTGTGTATTTAGGTTTTGTGATTTCAGCTGATGGCTTGAAGATGGATCCTAAGAAGGTTGAAGCTATACTTGATTATCCTACACCTGAGAATAGAAATATTTTATCGAAAGTTTATCAAAAAATTTAGTTCAGTTTGTAATGCTATGACTAAGACAATGAGAGGAGACAAAAGAGAATTCAAGTGGACACATGGAGCTGATAAAAGTTTTGAGAATTTAAAGCAGAAGGTTGTTGAATTACCTGTGTGAGCCTTACCTTATTTCAATAAGGTATTTCAAGTGGAGTCTGATGCAAGTGGTAGTGCAATAGGAGTTGTGTTGACTCAAGAAGGTAAACTTGTTGCTTTCTTTAATGAGAAGTTGAATGATGCTAAGAGGAAATATTATGTGTATGATTAAGAATTCTATGCTATTGTTAAAGCACTAAATAAATGGAGACATTATTTGGTACAAAGTGAATTTGTGGTATATACTGACCATAAGGCTTTACAATATCTGGGTAATCAGAATAAGTTGAATCAGAGACATAAAATGGGTAGAGTATTTGCAAAGTTTCACATTTGTGATATAGCATAAGAGTGGATTTTCTAACCAAGTTGCTAATGAATTGAGTAGAGGAAGATCTTTGTTGAGTAAAATGAGAATTGAGGTTCTTGGTTTTGATGATATGAAGAATTTGTATGAAAATGATCCTGATTTTTATGAGCCATTGAGAATGTGCAGAGCACCTATTCCAAATCAACTAAGTACAAAGACTATTTCATTCAAGAGGATATGTTGTTCAAAGGTATTCATTTATGTATACTGAGAGGATCAATGAGAGCCAATTTGATAAAGGAGAAACATAGTAGTGGTTTGGTTGGACATTTTGGGATTGATAAGACATTGAGTTTGCTTTAGGATTGTATTTTTGGCCTCAATTATATAAGTATGTTCATAGGTTTGTGAAAAGTTGTGGAGTTTTTCAAGTTGCAGAAGCAGTAAGTCAGAATAATAGTTTATATACACTGATTTTTATTCCTTAGAAACCTTGGAGTGATATCAGCATGGATTTTGTTCTTGGCTTACCGAGGATAGCAAGAGGTAAGGATTCTATATTTGTTGTGGTGGATAGATTTTCTAAGATGACACATTTCATACCATGTAAAAAACATCAGATGTAGTACATATAGAAAATATTTTCTTCAAGGAGATTGTTAGAATGCATGGATTACCAAAGAGTATAATATATGACTGAGATAGTAAGTTTGATGGCTATTATTGGAAAACACTTTGGAAAAAGTTGGACACTGAGTTGAAGTATAGTTCTACATTTCATCCACAGACTGATGGATAGACAGAGGTTGTAAACATAAGTTTGGGTAGCTTATTGAGATGTTTAGCTGGACATAAACTGTGTAATTGAGATTTGATGTTAGCACAAGCATATTTTACATATAATAATTTAGTGAATATGAGTACTGGAAAGACATGTTTTTAGATTGTTACTTGCATGCAATTGAGAGGTATATCAGATTTGAGAGATATTGTTGGAGAAGAGAAAAGAAGTGCTGAAGGAGAAGAATTTTTTGAGTTTATGAAAACATTGCATGAGGAAGTGAAACATAAGTTGTAGAAAAGTAATCAGAAATACAAGGATAGTGCAAATAGATCAAGAAGACATAAGACTTTTGATATTGATGATGAAGTAATGGTTCATTTGAAGAAAGGAAGATTTCCTATTGGAACATATGGTAAATTGAAGATGAAGAAATTTGGTCCTTGCAAGATATTGAGGAAATTTGACAGTGGAAATGCTTATGAAATAGAATTACCTAAGGACATGGATATATCACCAATATTAAATATTTTATATTTTATGAGTATCATGAACCTGATGAAGAAGTGATAGTGCTAAGTGATTATCCTAAAAAATAGATAGAGGAAGTTGAACAGATTTTGGAAGAAAGAATTGATAGAAGCACTAAAGGAAAGAATTACATGGAATACTTGGTAAAGTGGAAGAATAGACCAATTGAAGACTCTACATAGATTTCTCAATATGAATTGGATTTAGTTCAGGTTGTATAGCACTCATGATTCAGAGAATCTTTTCTTTTAACCCGAGGTGTCTGATGCAGGAGCATCTTGGGTCTTAGAAATCCTGTATCAACCAAAAATATGTTTTTTGGGTTCGGTAGCTTGATGGAGACTACTCGGTAAAGTTCTCTATAACTTATCTTGTTTGGTCAGTTACCACTGATGGGTCTCAGTGGTTTTTCTTAACTTCTCGGTGGTTTCACCAATTGGTCTCTATTGCTCGGTAGTCCTTCTCACTGAGCTGGTTTGGATGTTGGATCTTGTGGCCGACCTATGCATTTAATTTTTATACCATAATTAATGTTGGGGTCTCTCTTTGGGATTCATGTGGACCTAAATGTGGGTCATTTTTGTTTCCTATGTTGGACTTTAGGATCTTTTGGGGCCAACCTTTTCAGTAGCCTTTTGTATAAAGTAATGTTTAGTTCTTAGATTTGGGCCAGTTTTCTGGATAGTAGTTAGTTAGAAGAGTTGGATCGAGGGTTTGTTACCTCGCATGCATGAGAACCATTCTGTAAAGACTTTGAATGTATTTGGTCATAACTGGGAAGGCCTTATAGCCTGACATGTATGAAGTTTGATGCAATAATATGTAAATTGGTGTTCCTCCTCTCCTCCTCCGTGTTTTAAAGTTTCTGTGGTATAGTTTGCAGGTTTGTTTGGTAGCTAGGAATGACTTTGGCCCTATTAGCTAATCCTCATTGTGTCAAATTTTCTCACTAGGAGCAATAGAGATCTGGAGCAATCATTTCTCAACAAATAATACACATAGCTACTACTACAAAATCAAAAGAAATTCTCTCTATTGTTGCTCACACAAACATTCTTCAACTTGAATACTCGAGAAAACATTCTCCCTTTTTCATTTCCTATCCACACAATTTCCCCCACAAAATTTGAATTTCAAACTCACCTACCAAATTAATTTCATTGCACTCTTGGGACTGTACTTTCTCTGCTCACATTAGGAGCCAACTAGGAATGGAAATCCCAATATATGCACATTCTCTTGGGCTTCATTTACTCATTGTTGTTTAGTTCTGGAAACTCCTGAAACGTGGGTGGAGACGACAGGGATCGGGGACAAGCTGGTTTTATTTAAAATTCAAACATATTTATGCTACTCAATTACCCCAATAATTGGATCATGCTAACAAGATTTTGCAAACAAGCGATTAATTTCTACCTAGTGTGCCATAAATTACACACGAAGTTGAGCTTCAAATTTATTCTCAAAATGGATGGATATGTTTGTTATTCATTGGAAAATCCTAGAAAATTTTAGGATGAATCGTTGACCTCTCATTTGAAATACTTCAAATTTGCTAGAGTTTCATTTCAGTTGCTAAAGAAGATCCATAACTTCACTAAAAAGGACATAGTACATGTCCCATACATTAAATATTATTGGGCTTATTGTAAGGATGAAAGAGAAGTAAGAAAAAGTGAATACCAACAGTTGACTCTAAATAAAATGCACACAATGGATCTATTTGACATTCCTCGTAAGGTTGATAAGGAAAATGAAAGAGGTGTTGTGGTTTGATCACATATCCACTAATGTGGAAGAAATTCCAAGAGTATATCCTAATTAGACCCATCCATAAATAACATTGATGAAAATGGTGAATGAACATTTCACAAGGGCTAGAAAACTATGTATAGAAAAGTACAAGCTTATCTTAAAAGAAAAAGGATTCATGATCACCCCATTGAAGAAAAGGAAAAGGGGTAAGATCGATGATAAGGAGTATGATGATTTCTTTGTTCAGAAAAAAAATATGATGGTGGCCATGGATGTAGATCTGGTTACTTTGGTAGAAGATGCAGAGGTATATACTGTGAGGATCGAGGTGGTGACAATCAACTAGGATATAAACCTAATGGCTTGTAATGTTATAAAAAACCCGCCAGACAAAGCCCTAGGTGAAGCATCAACACCAGGGATTCCCATGACACATCTAGTTACTATGTCTTCTCAATAGAATCAAGAGGCCATGAAGGCTATGCTATTCTCACTAGCACTCAATCTGGGACAATCTTGTTCACATCCTCAGCATTAGCGAAAAATACACTAATGCAAGAAGTCATGGGAATGTTGAACGGAAATGGGCAATTGGATAATGTTACTCCAAAAATGCTAAAGGTATTTGAGGATATCCAAGTAGTGAACAATGGGTACAATGAGATATAATCAAAGAAATCACAATAGGAAAATCCCTAGAATCACAAAGAGATATCAATGCTTTGAGTGGACATAGCGTGGAAGATTCCCACATGCCTCCGATAAACATTATCAATGTAGATCAAGGGGGATTCTATTTAGAAGAGGAAAGAGGATCATCTAGGCCAAAGGACCATGAAATAGAAAAATATCTAGAAGATTTTTTTTTTAATTAATAGAAGAAGAAATTCAAATGTCAGGAGTGGACCTTACAAAGGAAAAGAGAGACGAAGAAAAAAACTAATGGAAGATCTAGAGTTAATAAGAGACTCTAAGGAAATAGAGGAGGAAATGTCTAAGTGAGGTCATGTTCAAGAGGAGATTGCTACGAAAAATATAGAGAAAAAAAATACCCACTCAGAATAAGATTCAAGCGTAGAAAAGATAGTGGTGGTAAAAACTACTAAAACATCGCCTCCAAGAATAAAGACCAACGCGAACTCTTAGAGGCAAATAGAAGAAGGTTATATCCATCCTTAGAAGGATGAAGAGTTAGAATAGAAAATTGAAAACAAGGCTAAAGAGCAACAAACGAAAGGTGTAAACAAGAATACTGAGCAAGAAAGTGCAAGAAGGAAAGGTATAGAAGAAATCATTAAAGATGACCAACAATAGGAAGAAGAGAAGGGTAAGAAGCAGATCTCTGAGTGATTGCAAAATTAATTATAACCCAAAGCTCAAGTAGCATTAGTACCACTAGACTTTTAACATTTTCATAAGAGGTCTGCAACCAGCTAGGCAGAAGGGGAGACCTGGGGTTAAATCTTCCATTAGCACTAATGTGCCACAATTTAGAGTTGACATTTTCCAGTGTTTACAAAGATCCGCATGACCTAACTTTGGTGGATTATGACATAAAAACTGTAAACATAGGTTATCCATTCAGGAGAGACTACTTTGGTTTGCTAAGAGAAGATTTTGAGCTAACAAAGGAGTGCTTCAAGAGGGACGAAGAGAAATTATAGGAATAGAAAAAAAAAATCATGAAGATGACTAAGTTCATCAAATCAATGGTGCAACTTAGACAGGTGATAGGAGAACTACCAAAGAACCCCATGATACTAATCTAGGAAGAAGTACCATTCATAAATAGTCTGAAGCATAAGGCTTCTATGTTGGATGAGTGGATGCAAAGTACCCTTGAAGAAGCAAAGGTGACACTCCAGCATCAAGAGATTTACCATGAGCCTAGTTGATGGAAAAAATGAAAACGCTCCAACAAAATTGCAAGGAAAGTTGAGAGGAAGTGGCAAAAGAGTTACATAAGGTGAAGGAACTGCAATACTCATCACCTCAGTAAATTAATGAGTGAAGGTATATTCGAAAAAGAAAACATATATAGCATAGATCGGTGGAGAATACAAGAAGAATGGCAAGATGCGAGACTCCAAGAATGCATGCAAGTTACAATTGAAGCAATGACAAGATTAGCCTAGATAAGGAGCCAAGTTACAATTGAAGCAATGACAAGATTAGCCTAGATAAGGAGCCAAGACCAAGCACTAAATTATTAATGAATGACTTGTTCGAAGATGTCATCTAATGCAATCACAATGGGCTAGTTAAGGGGTTTGTGAAATATTGGAATTACAAGATGTTTAAGCCGCTAATCGAAGTGACCGCTAAGACGATTTCAATGGTGTTAGAGTATTGAAGAATGTAGCATGGGACTACCAGACAAAAAAGAAACCACGATATAATACCAATACAAGACACAAATCATCAATTTTTCCTTAGTCGATAATGTTGAAAAACAAGACATGAGAGTAGCCTTCACCGCCCTCAAGAAATTTAGAGAAAAAGAAAGAATTATACCATAGGCCAAGAGATTGATGTAGATAGTGACCAACAACTAGCGGGGATTTTGGGCTGCCAGGGATTCTATCAAAGGGTTCATGTTTTGAAGCTATTTAGCGGAGTGTTTGAGAAAACATAATTGCTGGCAAGCATTGACTCAATCAAAATTCCACAAGGGACCCAAAAAGTTCTAATTATCAGTTGTTACTTTGTCATTTAGTGTCATCTTGTCAGACCTTATGTCTACAAAAGGCTAAAATGATCGTAAGAATGGGATGATAAATTGGAACTTCTTAATGCATATATGTGTAGAGGAATACAAAGCTACGCTGCAGGATAATCTTGTGTTTTTCTCCATTTCTTTCACTAAAGGATGTATATTTTTTTTAAAGATTGCACAAGTTTGTATGGAGCTGTGAATTGTGTTCTGTTTGTTGATTTCGAATTCTATAATTTTAAATAGAATGCAGAATAAACGAAAAACACAGAATTGCAGTCAAAAGACATACACAGAAAGAACACAATAATTTATAGTGATTCACCTTTGTCGGCTACATCCACTTTCAATGGAGGGATTCTCAGATTTTATTTAATCTCTGTTTTCACATACAACTCTATCGCTGTTTTAACAGCAGCTATCTATATAGCAGAACAAGCACCTTTCCCACCTACTTCTGTCACTTCCAAAATTAGCCAAGGAAACCTAACAGTCGGCTGTTTGCAAGAACTGCGCGGTTACAAGAGAGGAAGGGCATATTCCTGTCAGAGCAGGCAGAGCAGTTACGGGAATGATTGGGCTACACCACCCAACACTGTTTAACTACATACTTATTTTGTTATGATTTTTTACATTATCAGGCATATGTTTATATATTTTGTGACAAAATAGCATGCTAATTATAAGTCTGTATGAAAATCAAAATGTGCATACAATGAGTTTTCATGTGATTTTCAGTGATCTGATCTTTATAATCTGCGTCCACAGTACTATAAAAATATAAAGAAACAATGAAAACACATGGTACAAATACAGATTTCAATTCTTTCGATCATACATTTGTACATTAACTCTGGGTATATCATGACAATTATTTCTCAAAAACTAAACAGCTAAATCGACACCATCCACTCTTGAAATTAATACCTTAAACAATTATTGATAAAAAACTACATAGTAACTCGCTACATTCAAAAATAAAAGTTTGACGCTTTTTTCTCTTTGATTCATTTTACACGGAAAGGCCGACAAAACTTACCATGTTCGACTCTCATCTGCACACTTTGCTACGAATCTCACGACTATGCTCAAGTTAAATGAGATCATTTTGGGGTCTATATTTTCACTTGACTGAGACGCCTTAGATCGGAGTAATTGAAATTAAAGCTCAATTGCAGGTTCACAACACACACTAAACTCAGAAAGTACGAACAATAAATATTTAGATCTAAAAATATAGAAATGAGAGAAGTTTACCATGGAGAAAAAACAGAGAGTGTTGCTACGAGGGCAATCCAATCTCCTATCGCTCTGGCCATTGTTAACAAGTGCGAGTTCATATGGTGAGAATGAGTGTGTATTTATAGAGGAATCGATCGCATGTAATTGACTTATGTCACCTCTGATCCTGGTTTTCAAAGTCTGGATAAATTTAGGGTCATCCTCTAAATATCTTGGCGGATCGATCATGCAATTGGCTTTTAATGGAACTCATCAAATTCATAAGATAAGGAGTTTTGTTTTTTTGCCCACCGACAACTTTAACCCTAGGAAATATGTGGATAAGAGTTGTTTTTCATCTACTTTTGTGGTTGATTTGATGGAATGATTTATGTGTAATGTTGTTATAATGTAGTTGAATAATGGAATTTTTTAAATATGGTAGTTAAATATTTGTTTTGGGTTTTGAATTATAATTATATTGTATTGTGAATGACAGATATCAATGTAATAATTGAAATGTGTTCTATAAGGAAAATAAGAGGTTCAAGAGGTTGAGATTAATTGATTAAAATGTTGGGTTCGAATTATAGAGATTCAAGTTCATTTTTTCATAAGGACATCCTAAAGTAGAATTCCAAGTTGTGACTCTTGGTCCTTTGTAGTTGACTTCTAATATGGAGGTGGTTTCTAAATAAAAGTGGATTTATAAGTTGTTATTCTTGTCCTTCCATTCTTGATTTTTGAGTTGGTTGTTGATTTAAAGTGGATTTCTACGTTGTGATTCTTGTTCTTCCATAATTGGCTTCTAATATAGTGGTAGTTTATTTATTTATTTTTTTAAAGTTATTTTTTAAGTTATTACTCTTGGTCTTCCATATTGGCTTCTAATATGGAGACGATCTCTAAATAAAGGTCTATTTCTAATTTGTGGCTCTTGTTCTTTCATTGTTGGCTTCTAACATTGAGGTGACTTATAAATAAAAGTATATTTGTAAGTTGTGACTATTTGTCTTCCATAATTGACTTCTTATGTCGAAGTGGTTTCTAAACTAAAAGTGCATTCCTAAGTAGTGTCTTGGTCTCCATAGGTCATTTCTAATGTGTTTTCTCGCAAGGGGAATGTGTTGGTCTAATGTTGATACTTGAATGAACTAGATATTTGTAATCAATGTTAAGCTAAGAAAGGAAAAAGGAAAATACAAGTGAATTTAACACAAATATTAGTTTGCTTTCAAAGAAAGAACCCATCTATGTTGGATTTGAAATATTCACTCATTTTGGAAGTTCTAGATGAGATTCAATGTAAATACCTCATAACAAAATAAATAATTTATAAACTGGTGTAAATATTGGGTTTATCGCCACATTTTGGCATGCATGCTAGATGAATTTACAACACTCACCCAAGTGTAAGGATTCAAGCTATGTGTTTTTTGGGTTAATGTGCAATTTTCTATTTCAAATGAGGATATCTAGGGAAAGAATATTTTGTTCTATACACTTAAAGCCTCCTTTTTGTTTTTTCATATTTCACTTAGCAAGAATTCTTAAATAATATGGATACCATATGTTGGGACTAAATGCAATTAAACTAAGTGTTTCATGCCTTATTTAATATAAAATTATGCAATAAAGATTGGTTATTTTGTATGCAATTGTATGTTTGTTTTATTGTGTCTATTTCATGAATTTTCTTACTTTTGAAGTAGGAGATATTTGCATATTGAAAAGAAAAAATTGTTTATATTATCTCTAACTTGGTACATTGTCATTAGAAATAAATAGTAGTCTTAATTATTTGTCTACAAAATTATACTTAATCTTTCTTTTAACAATATCGAATTTTTTTTTGACATTAAAATATGAACTAAAATATAAAAAGTGTTTAAATCTTTGAGAGGATAAAATTTTAGCTACTTTAGAATTTTAGAGCTTAGCTTCGTTTTAATTGGTGATATAATTTCTTTGTAAATTTATTTACTTAATTTATTGACTACTTTAAACAATATTCTTAGAATTGTAGGAATTCTCATGTACTATTAATTAAATCAAATAAAAAGGTAGAAAGCCTCTAGATTTGGAGACAATATATAATTATGGTTCTTAATAGTTATGGTAATTTTGATGGAAAAAGACAGTGATGAATTGAATGTTGATAAAACCATGGCACCATTTGATTGCATGTACACAACATGTTCTACTTGATATTTGAACCACAATATATGTATCATTTGTCCCTTCTTTATTCATGTTTGGCAAGAGTCTAATTATTTGTTTATCTCTTTTTTTAAATTAAAAAATCTAAAAGTAAACTTTTTTCTATATTTTCCCTTATTAACAACAAAAGAATTTCAAAGAGTTGATATTCAAATGAGTCTCCCATTATAAGAAATTTATATAAGTATTAATTCAATTAAGTGTACATTTTTTGGGGGTTGTAAAGGCATTGACATTATATTCTATTCAAATAGAGATCACTTGTATGTTTTATTTTATTTGTTTATTTATCTTTGGGGCTCTGGAGTACATTCCATGTAAGAACTCTATGGTACACAAAATAATTTATATACCTAGGTTTGCCTATTGGGTCTATTATCACTTTGTAATTACCAAGTACTATCGTAAATTGTAAGAACCTATAATTAAATGCTTAATTTGGCCCAATTCTAGCATATATGGGTTCTTGCATCAATTTTTGATAATCCAGCTTTGTACCACTTATCATTTTGGCATCTTCTCTGCAAACGATATTCCTAAACCAAATTTTGAGAATTTTTGGGGGAATAGGTCATCTCAGCCAACATGTTCTAAGGAATAGGTCAGCCTAGCCAACATGTTTCGAGGAATAGGTCATCCTAGCCAACATGTTCCATGTTCTCTTCCCCAAAATTCAAATTGGTTGCCTATCTCATTGGTTAAGAAGGAAATCTACAATCCTATCAAGTTTTTTCAAGCTTTGAGCTCCAAAATGTTATGAGAGGTATATAAATAAAATATCTCTCCTCATTTGAAAATATATCATAATCATTAAAGATCAAATAATTGGAATTCAAGAGGTCTTCTATAATTTTCCATTTCAAGCATTCTTGTGTAGATCTCAAGCATTCTAAGGTATTTTCAAGGAAATACTATCTCTCGATCAAGCTTATTTCCCTCATTAAATGTCAATCAAAGGATTCCACCATCAAGGACTAATATCATATCATAGGCATCTATCCACATACATCCAAGCATCCATAGATTCTAGCATTCAAGTATTCATTTCTTCAAGTCATTCTTCGCTCTATCCATCAAGCATTGTGGAAAACTACAACAATTAATATTCAAGGCATGTCTTTCATGGTTTCCTTTTAGGTTTGTATGGAGTCAAATATACTGCATCACCACTTGTGATTAAATCCAAAGAAGCATAGTATCATCAAGGTATTAGTTAATTTATGATTCAGATCTAGCTTCTATTTCATATCAGCATACTTTCCTTTCAAGAATATTCCATTTCATTTCAAAGGTTGAGTCCTTAATCGAGGTTTGACTAATAAAAACCCCTCTCTACATAATAATTTACTTGTTTTCTATGTGTAGGTACAAGTGACACTCGCATCAGATCAGATCTGGGAAGCTCAAGACCTTGCAGATAGTCTGCAGGTGAAATCATAAAAAAGTTCAAGGAACAAGTCGACCAAGACAACTTGTTCTTGGGAACGGGTTAGCCAGGGTGACCTATTCTCACTCGATTCTCTCCAAATTGATTTTACTAGTTAGTTTCTTTCTTTGAACCCTATTTATAGTATATTTAGTGAGGTTTCTACTTCCTATCAGTCTATCATGTATTTGAAAAATTGTCTTTTCCTCCTTTCTAGCACTCTATCTTGCATTACTCAATCATGTCTCCCTAATCATCTTCCTATATATTAGTGAAGGATCAGTGATACCCATTAAGCATTTGATTCCATTCAAGCCTAGTGGTTCATCCTCCTCCCTATTGTGTGGTATGAAATATGACTAACCCCATTGATCATCATTTCTTATTATACATTTCTGTGAACCCAACACATGACATTTCCACTTCTGATTTGGTGTTTAGATCTTTTTTTGCATGACATTATCTTTCATTTATAAAAAAAACATATAAAAATTGCATACTGTCATCTCTTTCATTCTTGTGTTTTCTTTTTTTTTTTAAAGTAGAAAATAATATTTCATTTCTTGTATTTTTTTTATGTTTCATGTATCTTTATTTGATTTGTATGCATTTGTTTCTTTCTTTTCATGTTGTAAAAACTTTTTGGGGTACAATCCCAAAACCATTTTGTCAATTTTGAGATAAAAACAGCCTTCCATCAACTTGCCTTCACATTATATTAGCAATAAAAATAATAAAATCAATGCATGCAATGTTTCTTTGGATTCTCTTTTAGCACCATACATGTCACCCACCTATTATCTTCCTCATAACAACATATTGGTGTAAGAAGGGTTTTTGACCCTTCTTTCAATGATCTCTCTCATTGGGGAGAAGTGTTGAGCATTTATGTTAACTCTTCTCTCAATATGTGCCTCTTCCATGAGGAGAATTTGGTGAAAGATGATGATTCCCCTCATGATACCTCACCTTCTATTCATTTTAATGACTCTCCCTTTAGGGATGGAGCTTTAATTAGTTATGATTCTCCCCCTCTTAATTTTTTCTTTATTCATCTAGATATGTTCCTACTCTTAGTGATTCCCCTCTTTGGGATGAACCATTAGACAATGATGTTAATTATTCTCTCCCCCTTATAGGACTTTCATGAAAGTAGATGATATTAAAGTAAAGGAGACTAGTGTAATTGACATTTCATCTAATCATTGCTATGATCTTCCTTCTACAAATGAAGTATTGATTAGTTATGTTTGTACCTCTTCTAAAATTTATCTTAATCATGAAGATACTTTGAAGAAAGAGGATAATATCTATGATAATATCCCAACCAAGATAAAACCTTTGAGAACAAAGATCCTAATCAAGTTAATGTTGTTCAAGTTTTGGGTAGTGAAAGGCCTTAGATTGTTGTCCGTCTTCATTAAGACACCCCTCAATCTTTAAAAAAACCAATCATTATGGTAAAAGGTTATCAACAACCTGATTATTATTTAGTTTCTCATACATATAAAATAATAAGTAATTGGCAACCTACTTATTTTTCTCTCCTTCTCTCCTCGCTTCTCAACCATTGCGCTACTCCCCGTCCTCGTCTTTGAGGCCCAAGAAAGTTGAGCTGGTGAATTAATTGGTGGACTCAGAGGATGAAGACTTGGATGGTGTTCCCTCCAGGAATGATGACTCTGATTTTTCTCCATATATTGGTAAGAAGTCTGAAACTTTGGCTAGGGATATGGAAACATCATCTTCAGGGGAAATCCCTAATGAGAATCATGAGGACTCTGAAACTGATGCTAGTTAGGAGTAAGCTACAGACTACATCCAGAAAAGTGTTGATTTGGAAAAGAGTAACACAACTATAGAGGATGATCCCAGTCAGAGTGATAAAGGTAAAAAAAATTATTAACCTTGATGGGAACAACCATCCTAAAAGGAATAAGGATATTGAGATAGAGGGAGTCAAGTAGATTAACACTACATAAGATATAGGGAAGACCGAAACAGATAATGTGGGGAAGGATCATGATTCCAATAAGGAGAATATCCAATCCAAGTCTATGGAAGTCAAGAAAAATAATGATATTGAGGAAGAGAAGCTATGCACTGAGGATAAGCTAAAAGGGATAGATTATGATATTGTTTTGTTGCAGAGGCAACACCGAAAAGAATTAATTTGACATCATTACGGTTTAATATTATGCACAAATGTAAGCATGAAATGCTAAATGGGTGAAGGACCCAGAAGAGTTAATATCTTGTCATTATTGTCTAATTTATGCACAAGTTTAAGTGTATGATGAAGAATCATTCAAACCGATGTAACCAATGTAAATCATGTAACCAAATTAGGCAAGAAACGGTTTGTAACCATCCAGAATTGGTCTTTAATAGACAGCTATGTAATCGAATAGAATCGATCTTGGGGAAAGAATTGGTTACGGGAGTTGATAGAGAATAGTTTTGGGGATAGAGTAAAATAGAAGAGAAAAGCCAAATGCCGCCAGAGAACCATTCATTTGTCATTACATTATATTAATGGAGTTTAGTTTATTTCTTGCTATCGTTTTTATTCTCATAATTGTTTCGATATTTTGGGTTGCTCTTTATTATTATTAGCTGGCATTAAAAGAGTTCATTTTGTTCATGAATCGGGTTATGAAGGATTAGTGATTTCTATATCGATCAAGTGATATCGATTTCTTGCTTTCAGTTTTTGTGAAGAATGTTACAGTAAAATGTATCATTTTCTCTGGCAAGCAATATTAAAGATTCTTGTCTGATATATATATCGGGTTTTAAGTTGTGTTAATGAGACCATTCTGGTCTATATTCAGTTTTATAACAGTCCCGACGAGGAGGAGGATGGAAGCGGTTCCATTGGACAGAATAATAATTGAAAATCATAATATTTCGTCCCGAATGTATTAAGAACCGTTATTGTATCGGTTTGAATCTGGAACAATTTGGAAGGTTGGTTGAAGTTGGATATTCCGCGTGGATGCCATGCATCGGCCATCATGGTAGAAAGAGTCGTAGAGGAAAAGGTGGCGCAAAAGGAAATCGACTAGCATAGAGGTTTAAATGTTAAACAACTGAATGTCTTAAAGACCATCCCCAAAATGGAAGCCGAAGACCATCGTGTCTTTAGCACGACATTTCGAATGGAGAAAAGGTGGTGAAGTAAATTCACAAGCCGTGGACGACCCGCGAGGCACGAAGAGATCGTTATTTGGCTTCCGGTCTTTGAAGAGAGGGAAAAGGTGGCGACATATTATAGCATGCATGTTGTGACGGACCCGTGGGGCATGTAAAAACCAGTGAAGGTGATGTGAGTACTGGTGGGTTGATTCAGTGTTTCATCATGGAGTGATATTAATGATGTCATTATTGTTATTGATTTGGAGTTGATATTGTTATCGAATTGATATATTAAGTTGGTGAGTTATTATCCAATGTTGATTGTGGGGTAGAGTATGCAGTTGATGCTATTATATTGTTAAGATTGGTATTATTATTATTATTGTCTCTTTTGGAATAGAGAAAGGTTGAGAACCTCTAATCAAAGTTGGAAAAGAATGTTAGGAAGATATGCATATTTGAAAACCATCACGATTTCCTCTGCATCAGAATGGTATCAGAGCTCAGAAGGTTCTGAGCGTGTAGATGGGATCTACGCCAGGCAGTTTGTGGTTGCAGATTTGGTGCCAGTTTATTCAGCTACAGGAGGTGGAAAGGAGGTCTACCAAAGGCCATGGGATGGTCTTATGTATCGCCAATAGATTGGGGAGAGAGGCACGAAGGACTCCCAAGTGAGGGACAAAGCTTAATTGTAGTAGCTTGGAGGAGTGGACTGTGAAAGGGGAAGCACCATGGAGGCAGAAATATAAACTCCATTGGTAGGAGTCAGAGTTGAAAGGAAAGCGAGTGAGCAGAGGAAGCGTCGATGATGCAATAAAGACGAGGCCAATGATTCATTTACATTCTTACCAAGGCATTTCCATGGGACTTGGAAATATTTCAAAAATGGGAGGATGTTGCAGAGACAACCCCAAAAATAATTAATTTTGCATCATTACGGTTTAATATTATGCACAAATGTAAGCATGAAATGCTAAATGGGTGAAGGACCCCGAAAGAGTTAATATCTTGTCAATATTGTCTAATTTATGCATAAGTTGAAGTGTATGGTGAAGAATCATTCAAACCGATGTAACCATTGTAAAACATGTAACCAAATCAGGCAAGAAACGGTTTGTAACCATCCAAAATTGGTCTTTAATAGACAGCTATGTAGTCAAATAGAATCGATCTTGGGGGAAGAATTGGTTACGGGAGTTGATAGAGAATAGTTTTAAGGATAGAATGAAATAGAAGAGAAAAGCCAAATGGCTCTCTCGTGGTAGCCAGAGAGCCATTCATTTGTTATAACATTATATTAATGGAGTTTAGTCTATTTCTTTCTATCATTTTTAGTCTCATAATTGTTTCAATATTTTGGGTTGCTCTTTATTATTATTAGCTGGCATTAAAAGTGTTTATTTTGTTCATGAATAGGGTTATGAAGGATTAGCGATTTCTATATCGATTAAGTGATATCGATTTCTTGCTTTCAATTTTTGGGAAGAATGTTACAGTGAAATGTATCATTTTCTCTGGCAAGCGATATTAAAGATTCTGGTCTTATATATATCGGGTTTTAAGTTGTGTTTATGAGACCAGTCTGGTCTATATTCAGTTTTATAAGATTCCTAAGGAGGATGATGATGAAAGTGGTTCCATTGGACAGAATAATGATTGAAAATCATAATATTCCTTCCAGAATGTATTAAGAACCGTTATTGTATCGGTTTGAATCTGGAATAGTTTGGAAGGTTGGATATTCCATGTGGATGCCATGCATCACCTGTCATGGTAGAATGAGTCATAGAAGAAAATGTGGTGCAAAAGGAAATCGACCAGCATAGAGGTTTAAATGTTAAACAACCGAATGTCTTAAAGATCATCTCCAAAATGGAAGTCGAAGACCATCGTGTCTTGAGCATGACATTTTGAATGGAGAAAAGGTGGTGAAGTACATTCACAAGCCATGGATGACTCGCGAGGCATGAAGAGATTGTTATTTGGCTTCCGGTCTTTTAAGAGAGGGAAAAGGTGGTGACATATTATAGCATGCATGTTGTGACAGACCCATGGGGCATGCAAAAACTAGTGAAGGTGATGTGAATATTGGTGGGTTGATTCAGTGTTTCATCATGGAGTGATATTAATGATGCTATTATTGTTATTGATTTTGAGATGATATTGTTATCAAATTGATATATTAAGTTGGTGAGTTATTATCCAATGTTGATTGTGGGGTAGAGTATGCAGTCGATGCCATTATATTGTTAAAATTAGCATTATTATTATTGTCTCTTTTGGAATAGAGAAAGGTTGAGAGCCTCTAATCAAAGTTAGCAAAGAATGTTAGGAAGATTTGTAGATTTGAAGACCATCATGATTTCATGTGCATCACCTTTACATGGCTAAAGAGTTTGTGAAATTAGAGAAAAGGAAGAAAGAGAACAACCTAGAAACTGTTGAGAATGAGTCGTCAATGGCTACAGGGGACTTTTCTGGAAAGGAGCATTATACTATTGGATTCTTACACATGGCTAAAGTGAAAGCCCTTTACTCTTTCATGAGAAAAAATTGGTGCTACAAAGAAATTAAGAAGGTCAGAGCATAGAATAATGAGCTGGAAATTAATCTCCAAAATCTTTAGGACAAGGTAAATAACATGGGAAAAGATAATGATAATTCTTAGGACTTTTGTGCCTCTGTCATACTGTTAACAAGAATTGAATGCATGGAAAAAAAATTGTATAACATGCTCGAGAATTCCAAGGAGGGAATGAAGGCCTCTTCTAACAACCTCCATCTTTTGGTCAACATGTTGGAGAATCCTACTATCAGTCAGACTCCTACTACCAAGGGTAAAGGACCGAGTTCCAGAACTAGAGAAAACATGAACCAGACCTCCTCGTCTAGCAAGGATATTTTGGAGCTTAAATCTAGTGTGGCCAAGATGACCGAGATGGATGCTAAAATGGATGAAACCCTCCAGGGCCTAAAAGGGTGGCAGTAGTTGGTTTATTTTTCTATTTTTATTTTAGCTGTCTGGTTAGGGTTGTTTTGGTGTTGAAGGGTGCCTTCATTTCCCCTCTTGTTTTTATTTCTATGTTCTTATCTTGTGGTCTAAATTCTTTGTCTGTTCTCTTGTAATATTTGGGTTTTGGGTCCCTATAAAACCTAATTTTGCTTAATTTTCAAAATATTGTGCTACTCCTACAAAGATATCTCTTGGGGATTTCATTCAAACATCATCTACATATCATGATGTGTTACAAAAACCCTTAATAAATATGAATATTCCACTTACTATTCAAAATAAAATAATTTCCTTATTCTAATGTATGAATGTAACCAAAACTCAAGCTAATATTGTGTTTTCTCAAGATGAGTTTTCTTAGAAGGAGATTAAAGATCAAAATGACTCTCTTATGGTTGTTTTTCGTATTAATGGTAATGTTATTTAAAGAAGCTTAATTGATAATGGATATGGTCTTAATATTTGGATAATGTATTTATTTCTTTAAATTAAGGTGGATATTTTATTGATTCAACCTAATTCTATTCATATCCACAGCTTTGACAAAGTTGCTAAAAACTTTATGTATTAAAACCTTACCTATTAAGATAGGTCCTATTATTTTACCCACACTTATCCATGTCATGCCTGATACTCTCATTCATAATCTTCTAATCAGATGAACATGGATACATATAATGCAAGTTGTTCCTTCAACTATTCATCACAAATTAAAATTCATCTATAAAAATCTTATGTATACCCTTGAAATTGATGATACATTACAAATTTGTTTACAAACTCAATCTGATTGTCCATCCATTCCTACACCATTTGGACAAGAGATATCCTCTCCTCCTAAAGATAGTACTTATCATAAAAGTGTCATTTTAGAAGATGATTAGGGATGAATAGAATTTACGCCATATTTTGTGGGAGAAAACAAAGTCCCAAGTTTAATATTGGACCCTTTAAATGGCCTACTGTGTCATTTCTTCAACCCAATTCTCCTAACATTTCAAATCATAATCTTTAACATAGTTTAGGATGTATGCAACAAAGAAATGAAGCTCATGAGAAACTGACATCACTCTTCCTTCTACAAGAGTTTGGTTTACAACCTCCTTCATTGTCAACATCCCTTCCCTTTTCATCTAATACTTCTTTTATTGAATAATTTAAACAATAAATTATTTTTCCTAACATTCTTCATGCTAAGGTGATTACTCTCTCCAAAAAAAGAAGCGTAGAAAAGGTCTTTTGAATCATCTCTTTTGCGTGTATCGTCAATATCATGACTACTCTACTAATGAATTTCAAGCTTTGCATTATAAAATTCAAAAACTCAATCATTATGACATTATTCATATAACATGTAATAATGAGTTGTTGTTCAATTAGGATTATTTTGAATATTATTTAGATTCCTATTATGTTTCTCCACGCTATGTGACATTGGCAAACTATCTCTTGGGGGCTCATTATTACTCATAGTGGTACAACTTCAGGTGAATGATACTTTATGAACAACATAATAGCCCTCCTCATTCTTACCTGTGTCTCTACACATGGGGTTCAAGGGTAGTATTTCAATCTCTCATCCTTTCTAAGGATCCATTTGCCCTTGGTTTAGTGGTATTTGTTTATCATGTGATGCATTTTCTTACATGGAATTATTTTTTTATTTGGGATTCTCTCTTATGTAATAGGTGTGTATTATTGATCACAACCTATTCTTTGTTTTTAATTGTGTGTCCATCATAAATAAATCCCTTAATTGGGGGCCAAAAGTGTGTCATCTTTCACCAATAATCCCTTTACCTAGCAATGGGGATGGTATGAATACTTATTCTTCTTTCCTTCTCTTGGTCAATGGTGTTATTTTTGTTCTATATTTCTTCTTTTGGAGGTAGATGTATTTGAGAAAGGATCTATTCATCCTTTCTAGCATCCTTTCAAAGGACCCCTTTACAATTGTTGCACATGATATCTCTTTTCATTTTCCCCATACTTGACCTCATAGGAGTTGTGACCTCTTTTTCTTGGATTGGTGTTTTCTTAAGGTATAGCTTCTTGGTGTTAAAGGAACTTTATCCTTGTTTATCTTTTCCTTAATATGTCAAAATGTTCCTATTTTTCCATCTTAAGTGGGGGAATATATGGCCTCCTTATTGTAGATATTCTAATTACTTCAATAATTTTAGGTAGAGTGCACTATCATAATAGAATATGCTAGGGTCATGTGACTCTCCTTTACATACATTTTTTGAATTGGTTGACTAGCATAACATAGTTTTCTTGACCATTTGACGTAGATCCTTTGCATAAATTTTAGAGATTAGTTTATTGGAATTTTATAGACCATTTGACCTATCCTTGTCATGGGTTGACTAGCACAATGTGCATGTTGGTCAGTAAGAATTATTTTTTGATCATCAAGATACTTGTGTGAGAGATTCCCTGGTTGGTAATCCAAAGACATAATAAAATCAAGTCCAATTCAGAAGACCATCAAAAGAAGAGATTAAAGCACTCAAAATTTTTGTTGTAGTTCAAGATAAAAGAAATTATACTCTAAGAAATAGAAATGTAAACCCATATCAAGGCACACCTGGCGGCATGTTTGTAAAGGATCAACAAAATGATATAAAGGTTGTCTCAAATTTTCAAAAGGGTTAAGAAATGGGAAGGCTTTAGATGGTTAATCTAAAATATGTACCCAAGGAGTGATTAGGATAAATCTAAATGCTCTATGAATACTAAACATAAACAACAAGTTTTGGATGGGAAAAATTCTACCAAAATTGAGGTAAGTAAATTATACCATTTGACAAACACACTTTCATTTGACATAGTACAAGCTTTATCTCAAATTAAAATGTTAGTTTCCTTGTTAGTAATGATGAAATTTGAAGAGGATAGAAATAGTGATATGAAGTTAATCTCAAATATGTCAACTAAGTTTGAGGGTCATAGGAAAGTTGTCAGTAATGAATAAAATAATGAAAAGTAGGATAATAATGTTGGAAGGGAAGCTATGAAGACTCCTGAGGTATACAGGAAATACTTTGATAAAGAACCCTTCTCAGGTTGACCCTTTTCTATATAATTGGAGGATCCTTTGGGTTATCTCTATTATTCAAGTGTGTTGTTTTGCATATCAGACTTCAAATGCTCATTCCTACATACCAGCCTTCAAATACTCTTTGTGACATATCAAACTTTGGATACTCTAGATTTCCAATACATTACTACAATCACATTGAAATTAATGCACAAAGTATGTTGACAAGAATGACAAACTTGAATATAAGCTTGGTAATAATGTTTTTCCTCTAAATGGATTGTTAATGCTTTGTAGGGTAATGAACCCATAAAAAGTACTAAACAGATTTAATTTGTCTTTATCTAAGCCTAAGAAGGGTAAACATTGGGCTTCACTTCATATCTAGAACATCATTTTTGGTCAATTTGAGGTTATAATTTTGGTCTCAACCATATTTGCAAATTTTTTAAAGCCTTGGGGTAAGGTCAAGAAATTTATTACTACTCTCCTCCATGTTATGTTTCTAATAGATCAATTTTGTGGAATATTGCTCCTAAGGGAAAGCCCTTGGGATTACTTGGGGGCTACTCTACTAGATTTTGGTGTTTCTTGCAGTTTGAAAATATTCAAGGTTTTTTGGTAGATAACAAACTAATATCTTGCAAAAAGTTGAGGCTAAGACATATTATTCTTATCATGTCTTAGGAACTTGAAATTTTTAGAAACCATAGGGTCCTATAAATTATCACATATTTGTTATAATTATGGTGAACTTAAGAAATCTTGTTTTCCTTGGTTGCTTGTTCTTCAAAACCTTGACATCAGTCATGTGCTTCTTAAATATGGGCTTTCATATAGAATCAATTATTTATGTGATATACATTAAATTTTGAAAATCTTTTCTTTGATTGTAAATATGGTCTACATATCTAGTCTTTATTTTTTGGTCAACTTGTGAATTGGAAAGATAAAGGCTAGTTTTTCTTAGCATGACGTTCTAGATGGTTATGTTTTTGCCTTTAATTGTGAATTCAATAAATTTTGGTTAGTTTTTACTAATGATATTTTTTTTGGTGGATTTGGAAAAGAGTAATGATGATGTACTCTAGGGAAAGATAAGTGATCTTAATGAGTAAAAGAGAGAAGTCACCAATTTGACCTTTATGTTTCATGGATCAACTAAATTGTAGATCCCAAAAGATCGATTTATGATCATATTGAAGGATTGCATAATGCTAGTTTATAAAATGAAAATTAAATGATCATATTTCTTTCCACAAGGAAGAACCAACCTAGACCTTGAGAAGAGATAGAGATGTTGAATAAGTTCTTGCAACAGAGAAGATTGTGAATCGTGTGGAAGACAAGACATAAAAAATCAAAATGTTGATATACAATTTAATCCTAGAGAGACATATCCTAACTTGAGAGTGTTATCTTTAGGCACATATCCATGTGACAATGCATAATATTGTAACAAAATTGTAGGATTTTGGGCTAGTTGCGGACTTAACAAAATGATGTATTAACTATATATGATTTTAAATAGTATTCAGTTTTTTTTCCTTTTCTTATTTGGTAACGTGATCTGAACTTCTGGAGAAGCAGCGTTGTATAATGGATCTCTTCTATAAAAAGTATTTATAATAGAAAAAAATTACATAATTAAAACCATGAATTTCACTCTTTATATTAACAACACAATAATTATTGGTCAAAAACCTACATAGTTGAACCTGTCACGTTCATTTTTTATATTAATACATGACAATTATTGATAAAAAAAAACTACAGAGTTAAACCCTCTTGATATTAATATCATGGATCTTATTCATTAAAATCTACACAATTAAACCCATGACATCTACTCTTAATATGAATATCATGACTATCATTGATTAGAAACTACACAATTTTTGATAGCAGGAAAAATAGGTTTTAAATGGGCACCCAAAACCCCTTACAAGCTAGAAATATGGATAAAACATGGAGGCACCCCAAAAAGAGACAGGACTGGAAGTCCAACCGCAGAAAAACAGACAACAGGAAAAAAAACCAGCAGCTAAGAAAACCACAAAAAAGACCAAACACCAAACCCAGAAACCAGAGCACTATACCAGCTCCTTACAAGCCTCAACAGCTTCCTGCTTAGCTTCAAATATCTTCTTCATTGCTGCATTGAACTCAGAGAGTTCCTGGATTCTGTCGTGAATTTTCTTAGAAACTACACCGTTAAGCAACATTCACTCTTGACATTAATATCAAATCAATTATTGATCGAAAACTACATAGTTAAACATGCAACATTCACTCTTGATATTAATGTAATGACAATTATTCATAAAAATCTACATAATTAAATCTGTGATGTTCACTCTTAATAATAATATAATTATAATTATTGATAAAAAATTAGAGAACTAAATTGGTGACCTTCATTCTTGAAATTAATATAATGACCATTTATTCCTTAAAGATATTAATATCATAACAAGTATTAATTAAAGAATACACACTAGACATCAATGTTCACTCATATTAACATCATAACAATTATTACTCAAAGATATTAATATCATAACAATTATTGATCAAAGTAAAGATAAGAATGCTACTTATGTTAATAGTATCATCAATAAGGTTAGGAGTATTCATGACGTTGTTCTTAGGAAGAATGTTGAACTTGTAATTTCTCTATAGTCTATTGGGGTTGTGTTCCCCCATTTTTGTGTCTTTTGTCAGCTGGTAGGTTTGTGCTTGTTTTGTTGTTGGTTGCAAGTTGGTCGTTTCTATTTTTTGTAATTTAGGATATGGGTTTCTAGTATCTGTAAAACTAGTTTACATTTAATAAAATCAATTATTGATCAAAAATTACATAGTAAAATATACTATTATTCACACAGAATAACATAGCATGTAAGTACATGTTCCGATGAAAAGAAAAATTTTCATACCACAATATATTTTCCACAATTTTCACTGGTGTGATCCTCATAACCTGCCTCTATAGTGCTATAAAAAATGAATGAAAACTAGTGAAAAGACATTGTTATATGCGGATTTGAATCTTTTAATTAATATCATTTTGTATGGAGAGTAGTCAAAACTTAAATATACTACGTTAACTCTTGATATTAATATCATGACAAATCAATGCAAAAAAAATAGACAACTAAACTTGTACTAACCATGCAATTAATATCATAAAAATTTATTGATAAAAAACTAGTTAACAATACTAAACATTAAAGGGAAAGCATATCTAGACTATATCATTGTCAGATAATGCAACTTTCAGAAATAAACATGTTGGGAAGAATGGATATTAAAAGGAAAATAACTTGGTCTAATGAATATCAAGTTGATGAATACACAACTCAAGCGGTCAATTGCATCAGTATGATGTGAGAGAACGAATGTCTTATACATGAAAATATACCAAAACATAGAAACTTTGCAAGCCTGAGTAACAAACAAGAAAAAGAAGTGAGCATAGTTATGTAACTCTATCTTATAAATAAAAATGGGGTGTCATTACGTATGATAATTCAAGGAATAACTTGAATAGAAAAGTCATATCTCATTGCTGCAATCAGGGAAGGTCTTCAAAGTAACACAACACCAAATAAATATTCTCTTTTATTAACTGCACCAATTGGAGTCGCAACATTCAACATAGGAGCGTCCATAATTCATTCAAAGTTAAAAATTCCAGTAAATTTTTTTAATCAACTAGAAGGAACAAGACTCATAACTTTTTAAGAAGAAATATCACACATAAAATATATATTGATCAATTAAATGAGCTTAATAAGAGAGAAATTTATAGAGAACATAGATTCTAGACTTTGTAAGCTTTCCCAAAATGTGAATATAAACTTTGTTGGAAAATGCACAATTGCAATGAATAATAATAATCATTGCATATTAAAATAAATCTAATTTCTACATAAACATTATTTATATTTCTATTTTATAATCTTAAAAATTATGCTTATATTATTACCAAAAAAACTTATGATTTTAGTTGGAGACTTGGGTTAGGTGCCTCCAGTAATAGACATACGAGCATATGAAATAAATAGACGAGTTAAGGTATTGTGGGAAGACTTCAAAATTGTGGCTCCCTTAGACAAAGTATTTTGACAAATTGGAGAGGACATTCAATAAAATCAATTTCATCAAATTTTTATAAACTTGAGAGAAGCACAACATATAATTGATGATTGGAAATTATTAATGTCAAGAATAAGTACTAACATCACTGTAAAAATCAATGATACGTTTGACAATAATTTTCATTTGTTCTCCATGAATGATAATGTTCAAAACCACAACAAAAACAAATACATTCTCTTAAACAACCTATTGTACATAGTATTGTAACAAAAGTTATAAATTTTAATTCAATTGAAGGAAGTTGTCATGATGAGCTTGACATAGAATTATTAATCATTAAAAATTCAAGAGTATATTTTACTTCTAATATGTGGATAGAAGTAGGTCTTGTAAATGGTTCTTTAGGATATATTCCAAATATTGTTGATAAACTTAGAAGCATGCTGCTAGAATGACCAACATATGTAATTGTTAAATTTCATAGTTACTTTGGACTACCATTTTAGGACCAAAATGCACAAACAATTCCTATTAGTACAACATAAAGTTGTTCTACAATGGAAATATCACTAAGATTGGCTTGGGAATTGACAATATATGTCAAATGAAAAGGTTTGACACTTGAAATTTAGCCATTGTTTATAAATGACCAATTGAAAGAATATGAATGACATTTTTTTCTATAGCTTGTGTAAATTCTTTAGAAGATCTGAGAATAATGTCATCGTTCACATTGTTAGAATAATTGAGAAGGGGGGGGTGAATCAGTGGCCTTAAAATAATTCCAAAATCCAACCAAAACTTATATCTCAAATATAATAGCCTCATTTATCTTTCAGTCCATCAATATGTATGCCATAAGTAATTCAAACTAATTAAAACTGCTCGATAAGATATATTGTTTATCTTTTCTATACTTTACCGAGTAGCATCAATTAAACTTAGTGTTAACCGACCAATCCAGTATTACTAATGTGTAAATAAAAATATCAATGCAATGAAATAAATACACATTTGAAACATAGATTTTAACGTGGAAACCATGTTATGGGAAAAAACTACATGGGACCGGTAACACAAAAATTTCACTCTTCTGAAGTGAGCTTGGTGAAGATCCAACCTTGTTAAAGGTTACAACACACTGTTAAGTGTGACCTTGTTAGAGGATCTAAAACCAATAGTTTATCTTTTGACCTAGCACTCACTATGTTTTCAACAAGAAAACCTTTTGATACCCTTGAGTATCTCAATACAATAAGGACCTTAAATCTCACTCGGTTAAGAGATTTTCTGAATCAATGGTTACACTAATACAGTAAATGATTTGTTCAAAATATAAATTTAAATTGCAGATATTTAGATCTATTGTTAGTCCAATAATACATCTCTAATCAATATGATCTTCAATTCCTTTTCTCTCTTTCTGTCTTCCTTTTGCTTGGTGAATGCTTTGTCCTCTATTTCTCGGGGTCTGCAGAATTCCTTGGCTCTGTTCTTTAGCCTGTATGATCATATTTGCATGAAGACTTCTATCTTCACCAGAATTATACTCAGCATTCCTCTCTTTCTAATGAATAATTTATCTCTTTTTATAGACATGATTAGCCACTCAATTTCCTTGTTTTTGTTATAGATTACTTCTTGATCTGTAAAACTTTCCATCCTTGCTTTATCCTGTAAAGCTTTGCTTTATTTTTATTCTGAAAATCTCTCCTTGATAACTGTGAATAAAACATTCTTTAAATCTCCCTCTTTGCTTTTTTTTAACTGATCAGTAGAAATAAAACAATCAATCAGTCAACCCTAAATATAGCTTTGTTAGCCAAGTAGTTTTGTCATTTTTTTAACTTCAGTTCTGATCGGTCATCAACTCCAGTTAGCTCGGTTATTGAATTATGTTATACTTGGTAATTATCTCTTGCTCAATATACATTGTGAAATTCTTGGTGTTCACTGTTCATTGATGTGTACTGTCCGTCAGTGTTTACCGTAACTCGGTGTATACAAACTTTTATGTTTTACCGACAACATAAAATTTATCTCTTCAGATCTTCAAAGTTATGATATTATGTGTACAAATAATCAGACTATGTCAAGTTGACATCACTAAAAATAAAATACATTAATTGATTTGATGTCTTGCATTCACTTTTCCAGCTCGGTGATCATCAACTTATCATCTTCAAACATTCAATCAGTTATAGTTCATCAATCTCTCCCTTTGGCACTGATGGAAATATACAATGAAATTTGCAGTGTAAAATATGCCATATCATACCAAACTTATTGTTCTATAAGCAATTAAAATATCCACGTCTCTATAAGTTCTTCTAGCTTAGATTTGATTCTGCTATGTGCTCTTCCTTTCTTGTAGAATCTCTTCTCCAATTCTCTCCCTTTGATGGATGGTTACTTCATTGAATATCTTTCTTCCTTTGGATGTTCTTCTCCTTGATGGATATTTCATTGAATATCTCTCTCCCTTTGACAACAATGCCAAAAAAATATTTAGCTCTATAGTAGCCAATAATATCTCTGGTGTACAGTTCAGATAAGTACCTTTAGTGTATTGATTTATCATTGGAGTCCATGTCTTAGTTTGCATCAACATGTTTGATCTTCTAATAATGTGTAGGTTGATGCAACCTCCTAGTCATCTCAATAACCAGTAGACAAGGGACGAACCCCTAGTCTATTCCTCAAGTATTCAAATGTATCTTTTGGCAACAGTTTTGTGAATATGTCTGCTAGTTGATCTTTGGATTGTACATATTCCAGTATCACCTCTTTCTCTTGTACGTGTTCCCTCAAGTAATGATACTTAATAGCTACGTGATTCATCTTAGCATCCATCACATGGTTCTTTGAGATGTTTATAGCACTTGTATTATCACAATAGATAATTACTAGGTCAAGAATTTCTTCATTCATACCTTTTAGCAATTTCTTGATCCATGCAATGTTAGAGAAATTTTTAGCAGTAGCTACATATTCTTCTTCTACAATTGATTGAGATATGCATCCTTTCTTTTTACTTATCCATGTGACAAGTCTGTCGCCCATAAAGAATGCTCCTCCTATTGTGCTCTTTATATCATCTGTGTTTCCAGCCCAATCAACATCAGTATAAACTTGTAGCTTAAATTTTCCTTCTTTATTGTACCACAAACCATAGTAATCAATATTCTTGAGATATCTCAAAATTCTTTTAACAAAAATCATGTGATATTCCTTCGGATTAGCAAAGAATCTTGAAACTATACCAACTACATGTGTTATATCAAATCTAGTGTGTACAACATACATTAGTTTGCTAATCATAGAATTGTATAAGGTCTGATTTACCTCAGTTGTCTTGTCTTCCTTTGTCAATTTACATCCGGTTGTCATAGGTGTTCCAACTGGTTTGGAATCCTCCATCTTGAATATCTTCAGAACTTCTTTGATGTATTTGGATTGTGTGATGTAGATGCCTTCATCCGGTTGTAGACTCTATAGACCAAGAAAAAATTTGATCTCTCAAAACATTGACATTTCAAATTCTTTACTCATTTCATTAGCAAATGACTTGCATAGCATATCATTACCTCCAAATATAATATCATCAACAAATATATCAACAAACAGAATCTTATCATCAGTTTCTCCTTTCAAATATAGATTACTGTTGTCACTTGTTCTAACAAATCCAATACTAATGAGATAAGAGTGAAGTCTTTCATACCATGATCTCGTGCTTATTTCAATCCATACAAGGCTTTGTGTAGTTTACAAACCATGTTCCTTTTGTTAGGATCAACAAACCCTTCAGGTTGTTCAATGTATACCTCCTCTTGTAATATTCCATTCAGAATGCAGATTTAACATCTATTTGGTATAATTTGAATCCTTTAAAAGCAGCATAAGAAAGTAGAATTCTTACTCCTTCTAGTCTAGCAATGGGTGCAAAGGTTTCTCCATAGTTAATACCTTCTTCTTGTGCATACCCTTTACATACTAGTCTTGTTTTATTCCTTGTGACTTCTTCATTCTCATTCAGTTTGTTTCTGAAAACATTTGGTACTAATGACATTTTTGTCACTCAGTCTAGGTACTAATTTCCATGTTTTATTCTTTTCAATCTATTCAATCTCTTCATTCATTGCATTAACCCATTCTTGATTCTTAAGTGCAGAATTAACAGATTTAGGCTCATAATCACAAATCAAACATTTAGTGTTAAGTGACTTACTTCTTACATTCTCATTCCTGATGTTTTGTCTCCAATTATTTGGTCCTTTGAATGGTGTCTTCTAACATATTTAGCAATTATAGGTTCATATCTTTGTTCATCATTTTCATTTTTATCTTCACTTTGATCTTCATTATCACTCGGTTCAGCATTGTGAGCATTTTCCTGATTCTCGGTGTGTGCAGCCTAATTCTCGGTTGCATTGTTCTATCGCTTGGGCAAGGTGTCAGGTTCTTCAATGTAGACAAATCTATTGTAATCTTCTAGTTCCTTTCTATTTTCCTCATCATTTTTCTTAGCAAATTCATCCACTTTAACATTTTCACGTTTAATGATCTTGTTAGAAGATTTTTTCAGACATTTATAAGCTTTTCTTTTAGTAGAATATCCTATAAATATTGCTTCATCACTTTTAGAGTCAAATTTCCCATTTATATCATCTTTCAATATATAACATTGACTTCCAAAAATTCTAAAGTAACTCACATTTGGTGTGTATCCATACTGTAGCTCATAAGGTGTCTTATTGGTGTCTTTCTTCAATTGAACTCAGTTTAGTGTATAGAGAGTAGTACTTACAGCTTCTCTCTAGAATGTTTGTGTGATGATTTTTTCAATCATCGGTGCTTTGGCACAATCAACAATTGATCTATTCCTCCTTTCAACAATCCCATTTTGCTGTGGTGTTCTTGGTGCAGAAACCTGTCTTGTAATCCCATGATCATTACAAAAGTTAGTGAATTCATCAGAAATAAATTCTCCTCCTCTATCTTATCTTAAACATTTCAATTCTTTTCCACTTTGTTTTTCAAGTTTAGCTTTATACCATTTGAACATCTTCAATTCTTCAGACTTCTCTTTCAAGAACAAGACAGTCATTATCCTAGAATAGCCATCAACAAATAGAATAAAGTATTTATCACCATAATAGCCCTTTGTTCTCATTGGTCCACACAAGTCAGTATGTACTAACTCTAGAATAGCAAATTAGATGTGTATTTTTTTATCTTGAAAGTAGACTTTGTCATTTTTTCCTTTTTGACAATTCGTGCACATAACATGATCAGGCTTTGAAATACTTGGTAAGCCTCTCACTTTTCTTTTCTCTTCTTACATATTTTAACCATGTTGTCAAATTTTACATGACATAATATTTTATGCCACAACCAAATGCCTTCATTTCTAGCCAATAAACAAGTGGTCTCAATATTATCAAGATAGAATAGATTACCTTGTGTTTGTTCACCAATACTAATAAAATTTCTTGTTCCATTATAGATCTTTTCCTTTTTGTTCTCAAATGCAACTCGATGTCTTGTGTTATTTAGTTGTGAAACACTCAATATATTATAGTTAAGTCCTTTCACCCAATATGAATTTTCACATCTGATCAAATTATTCAACATGATGGTTCCTTTTTCCTTCATCTAGGCAAGGTGCATCATTACCCATCCTAACTGATCCACCATTGTAATATTCAAAAGTTTCAAACTTTTCTTTATCTTTGGTTATGTAATGAGTACAATCACTATCAATAATACAAACATCATTTTTTCTAACTTTAGATATGAGTGCAGTTTCAACATACCTTTCTTCTTCGTCTGAATCATCCTTCATAGCAACAAATACTACCTCAACATCTTCATCAAAATCAGTAGTAGAATTTTTAGCTTTGTTCTCAACCAAGTAACAAACCTTCTTTCCTTTATCCTTTTAATCTCGATTGTCTCTTTTGTCAGAGTGTCGTTTCTTCTATAGTCTCAGTCATCACTTCTTTCATACTTCTTTTCATAAGATCTGTAATTGTTTCTTTCATCCTTTCTCTTGTTAGGGCATTGAGCAACAAAATGTCCAATTTATTTGCAATTAAAAAAAACCAATGGTAATTTACCTTTATATCTTCCTTTACCTCTATGTAGTCTCCTAGCCATTAGTGCTTCAAGTTCATCAAGTTCTTGTTCATCACTATCACTATCACTATCATTTCTCATAGTGTGTTTGTTACTAGATTTTCTTATTTTCAGAGAAGATTTGAATTCAGAATCAATAGTTGGTAAGACAATGTTGTCATAGTTTTTCATCTCAAATGAAATAAGTCTACAATCAAACTATCAAGAGTAACATTGTTACTAGCTATTGCTCTCATTTCTTGAATTGTAGATACTCTAATAGCATAAATAGGTAGTAAGGTACTTAGAACTTTACTTACAAATGTTTCTTCCTCAAGTAATCCTCATATTCCTCGGATAGCATTAACAACTTCTTAGATTATGTCACTGTACTAAGTGACGTTCTCTCCTTTCATTTTCAGGTCATCAAAAATTTCCTTTTAAGCTTTCAGCACATTTTCATCAACTCCATGTACTAGCTAGAGTTTTTCCCACATTTTCTATATAGAGGTGCATGATTTCACATCTTCAAATTGAGTACCAGATAGTGAAGAAACAATATCTATCATCATAGAATTGTGTTCATGTTTCTCTCTCAATTGATCAATAGTAAGAGGTCTGGTAGGTGCAACATATTTAGTATCCAAGTATTGTGTAATATCATTTCCAATACCATATAGATGAAGTCTTATCTTTATTTTCCATGATGCAAAGTTGTCCTTGTTCAACTTAGGTACATCCCTTTTACTCATCCTGTGATCTTTAGCTTAAAAACTTTTCTTCCAAGCACCAAGGCTCTGATACCAATTGTTAGAATAACTGAGAGGGAGGGTGAATCAATGGCCTTAAAAATAATTCCAACTTCCAACCCAAAATTATATCTCATATATAATATCCTCATTTATCTTTCAGTCCATGAAGATGCATGCCATAAGTAATTCTAACTAATATAAACTGCTCGGTAAGATATATTGTTTATCTTTCCTAGACTTTACCGAGTAGCAACAATTAAACTTAGTTTTAACTGACCAATCCAGTATTACTAATGTGTAAAGAAAAATATCAATGCAATGAAATAAATACACATTTGACACAAATTTTAACTTGGAAACCTTGTTAAGGGAAAAAACCACTTGGGACCAATAACCCAAAATTTTCAGTCTTCTCAAGTGAGCTCGGTGAAGAGCCAACCCTGTTATAAGTTACAACACACTGTTAAGTGTGACCTTGTTAGAGGATTTAAAACAAAAAATTTACATTTTGACCTAGCACTCACTATGTTGTCAACAAGACAACCTGTTGATACTCTTGAGTATCTCAATACAATAAGGATTGTTAAATCCCACTCGGTTAAGAGATTTTCTCAATCAATGGTTAAACTGATATTGTAAGTGATCTATTCAAAATACAACTTTAACTTGTAGATATTCAGACCAATTGTTAGTCTAATAATACCTCTCTGATCAATATTCTCTTCAGTTCCTTTGCTCTCTTTCTTTCTTCCTTATGCTTGGTGAATGCTTTGTCATTTGTTGCTCGGTGTCTGCATAATTTCTTGGCTCTATTCTCTAGTCTGTATGATCAGATCTGCATGAAGACTTCTATCTTGACCAAAATTATACTCAGCATTCATCTCTTGCTAATTAATTCCTTATCTTGCTTTATAGACATGATTAGCCACTCAATTTCCTTGTTTTTGTTGTAGATCACTTCTTGATCCCTAAAACTCACCATGCTTTCTTTATCCCGTAAATCTTTGGTTTAGTTTTATTCTAGAAATCTCTCCTTGATAACTGTGAATACAACGTGCTTTAAATCTCCCTCTTTTCTTTAGTTTAATTGATCGTTAGAAATAAAACAATCAATCAGTCAACCCTAAATATAGCCCTTCCAGGTAAGTAGTTTTGTCCTTTTTTTAACTTCAGTTATGATCGGTTATCAACTCCAGTTAGCTCAATAATTGACTTACGTTATGCTCAGTAATTATCTCTTTCTTGGTATACACTATGAACTACTTAGTTTTCACTGTCTGTCGATGTGCACTATCCGTCAGTGTGCACTATCACTTAGTGTATACAGACTTTTATGTTTTACCAAAAAAATAAACTTTGTCTCTTTAGATATTCAAAGTTATGATATTATGTGTATGAACAATCAAACTATGTCAAGTTTACATTAATGACAATACAATACACTAATTGATTTAATGTCTTGCATTCACTTTTGTAGCTCGGTGATCATTAACTTATCATCTTTAAACATTCAATCAGTTATAGTTCGTCATCACATATGATTTCTATAAAAAAAATAAGGGAAAACAACTTGCAAAGAGGAAAGATGAAAAAAATAGATTAAAATCTCTAGAAATAATCTAATGTAATATATTTCTATAAGCAATGATTATTTCATGTCATCAATATTAAATTTATCTACCTTATTTGATAATAAAGTAAACTTATTTTGCTTTGTAAAATTTTATTTTTAAGCAATCTAATTTGAAAGTCATGTTTTCACTGTAAATGATTATTTTAAAAATAGAAAAAATAAATATTATTTATGATATTGATGTTTCAAAAATATATTCAAATTAATGCTCATTAATATCTTTTATAAATTATAGAAAATATAAAGTCTAAATGAATGTATGTAATCCTATAGCATATTATTAGCAAACCCTATCTTTAATCATAATTATAACCCCTCTACAACTAATACCAACACTAATTCTAGCTATAATCTTAACCTTCATTATAATTTTAACTACAATATTAATATAACCTTGATTCTAAGGCTAATCTTAATTATAACTCTTATTCTATCTTTGACCCTATAAATAAAACAAAAATTGTAATTTTTATTAGTAAACCACATCTGTAATTTTTAACATAGTTAAAAATATTAAATTTATTTAAATTGTAATTCTTATTAGTAAACCACATCCGTACTTCTAACTCAAACCCTTCATGTATATGTATAAAAAATTGTAACTCTAGCATGAAATTGATGTTTAAAAATTATTTTATAGTCCATAGCCATGTGACAAACATGGTATCTTGAAATAGGTCAGATGGATCAAACAATAACAAAGCACATGTGGCAAGAGCTACTAGAACGTTTTTTATTTATGAGTATAGAAAAATTTTCTAGCAAGCCTTTATCAAGAATATATTTGGTCTCTAAGAGGTGGCATGACATGCTATGTTCACTCGATTATCTGAATAGCATAATTTTACATCATCCTCATCCAAGATGTTTTTTCTTATAGAAGTTCATTTCATTTGAGTGGAATGCGATACAATCATGGATCATCGAAGGTGATGTTTTTGATTGCTAGTAAAAATGGGTTTTAGGAGGACCCAAAAACCATTACAATCCAAACAAAAAAAGATTAGACATTACGCCCACTGAACTGAAATAGGATTGGAAACCAGCCCACTAAACCCAGAACAAGCACAAAAAACCAAAAAACCAGAAACCAACAACAACACCTAGCAACAGAAAACCTAAAACCAAACTAGCATAGAAACATGGGAATAGCAAGACCTAGGCAAAATCCAGAAGAGTTTCATCCACCTCTTTCTTAGCCTCAGACACCTTCTTGATGGCTGCATAAAAATATGAGACCTCCAAGATCTTGTCATGGATCTTCTTCTTTTTTTCATAGCAAGTACGCTTGCCTAGACTTGCATCACCCACATCATCTTTTTCATCTTCAAGCTTCACAATAAAAGACCTAGCATCTAGCTCAGACTTGATGGTATTGAAGCACTCCATCGCAGAACCCATAAAAAGGTTATTATCCATCATATGCTTCTTAAGGTGTTCTCCAAATCATCCATTTTGTCTCGCATATCATTCATGTTTTTCTCATCCTCTTTGTCCTTTCAGACTTCCATTCCCACTGACCCAGTATCCAAATTCCCCTGAAGAAGATCAACTTTGGTAGTGAGGGAGTGAAACCTGAGATTAAGGCTTGTAAATTCCTAGAAAACCCATTTCATGAGGTGGAACGAATACATCAACATCGCCTTCACCATTTGGAGGACACCAAAAAGGGGATCAATCTTTTCATCCATATCCTCTTTAAGGAGTTGAACATTCCTTTCCTGCATGTCAAATATTTTCACAAAGGGAATGTATCTAGAGCTAGAAGGGTTATTACCCTTGTCATCAATCTCCAAAAGAGGAATCTCATTATCCTCCTTCCTATCTGACTGCACCTCCATGACCACTTCAATCTTCGGGGAAATAGGAACATCATGTTCCTTAGAGCTACCATAATTGACCAGAATGGGGACCTTCTAACCACCCACATCCTCATATTTATCCTTGGCTTCAGGGTCATCAACTTTTACCTTGGCTTCATGGGCATACTCTTCCTTGTCCTCTTCTTCACCAGAATCACTAACTGAAGCTGACAGGGACTCTTTGCTTTCCTCATCAAACTGGGTGTAGAGAAAACTTTCAGTATCTGCATAACCATCAACATTCTCACCTTCAGAATTTTTTTCCAGGCCATCCTTCTTTCCAAATTTTAATTTTTTTTCCCGCTGTCAACTCCTGTTTAATCTCACCCTCCCTAATCCATTTACCCAAAGCCTTGGCAGAACTAGAGTTCTTAGGCAAGGGGATAATAGGGCTAATAAAAAAAAAATTCTTAATATGTTCCACAATTAAAAGGATAAGACCCTCATGCATAATGGGCTTGCTCACTTTCTTCCTATGATCAATTATGCTATGGTGAAGGGACTGTAGTAGAAAAAATGGGAAAGAAACCCTAACCTTATGTCTGAAATAACAAAGCAGCATGAAATGATAGGATTGAGAACTCTTATACCTTCCATCCAGAGTGATATAATCCATAACAATAGTCATAACCTTTGCCTAGATCTCCTTGAAAGTATCTGCATCATAAAAACCACTAGATTCCTTCACCAAGCATTCATCCTTTGCCTTGTTTTTAGGGAAATGTTGAATGGCCTGTTGGGAGATCTTCTTGTCCCCATAGAACTTCATACCCTTCATGTTCAACCCAGACATCTCTGTAATAAGTTCTTCAATGATTTTTAGATCCATTCCCCCAATAGTCATAGTTCAATCTTTCTAGCTTTCAAAAAAATCCATCGTGACTTATTCTTTGAGCCCATGAAGGCATTACATGTACGTGGTGAACCCTCCCTTCCTAAGCTTTTCCTAGACCTCAGTCTTATTATTCTAGTTTTTGAAATTATTTAGCTCCCTTCAGTTAAGCCCTCCACCCATAATTCCCTTAGAGAACAAACTCTCAACAGAAATGGCAGAGACAATAAAAAGATATAACACAATGAAAAATTCAAATTGAGCACCACACTAATATACACATGTCTACACTCAACCATCTCAGGAAATTCAAGACTTTATGTATCCCTAATAAGTGCTTTAATTAACTTGCATCTTTTCATCATAGTTTTCTAAGATATTCTGATTCTTCTCTTTTGTTGCGAGTCATATCAAACACCAACTTGGCCTTCAAATCGATGGTCAAATCATTTCCTCCATGCCAAGTCATGATATCCTTAGCCCTAACAGCGATGTTGGCCAACACATCCAAAGTACTATTAGCCTCTCTAAAGTTATGAGAAATAATAACCTTCTTAAAGGAATTAATGATTATTCAAGCCTCCTCTATAATTTCCTTAATAGACCATGATGACTTAGTCACCCCTTTGATATAGTTTAAAATGTTCATAGATTCGTCTTCAGTCCACACGTTCAAAGACATGTCCTCTTTAATCATTTTTAAAGTTTGAAGGAGAGCCATAGTCTCCACTATGTGATTGGTCTGGACGCCAATAGGGAGCACAATGGCATCAAGATAGTTAGCCATGTCATCCCAAATAATCCCGCCACAGCCTGTAGTCCCCAGGTTACCCTTCATTTTGCACTGTCAAAATTAGCTTTGATCCAGCAAGGACGGGGTGAAAGCCAAATGGCATTCTCCCACTGGGATGAGGAGTTCACTTTGGTTCCATCACAATTAACTCTAGCATAAAAATCTAGCTTAGCTCCATTCATGGCATTACAATTCTCCTTAATACTTCTCTTAATCTTCTTGGCTATCACTACCAGAGGAAGGGCAATGTCTCTAAACACTCTGTCATTGCATTCTCTCAATAGTTTCCAAATAACATGAGGGGAAATGATGTTCCACAACAACCTATCCATTGGAACCTCAACATTTCTCCATTGAGTGAAGAAATTCTCCATATTATCTAGGAAAAACCAGTATATCTTCTAGCATTGCAAAATCATGCACTAGAATTCCCAGGAGTAACGACTATCTATATCCATATGGTAAACTGACTCATCAGTATTCTTACATAGAAAACATCTATTATGAAAAATCGTGTTTCTCTTTTGGAGATTATCAATAGTAAAAATCTTGTTCTGCAAAACCAGCCAAAAGCAAATGTTAATTTTAGGAATTAACCATTTATCCCAAAACTGGGCTGAAAAGGGAGGAGGATCTGGCTGTTTCAACAAAATCTCAGAGGAAGAGGTGACAAAAAAGACTCCAAAAGGGAGCATCCCCTAAATCAAATCATCCTCCTTGGTATAGTCCACTTTCCAAACATTCAGATCCAACATCATATGCTTAAGAGAGACATCAACAGCAGAAAAATCAACCCAAGACTGGTGCCCACAATAATTTCTAACCCACGAAATGAATCTCTATAATAAAATTTTAATAAAAGGATGGAGGGAAGGGATATAATTCAAAGGATAATATTTAATCCATCAATCTTCCCCAAATTTAATTCTCCTTCCATTACCCAAATACCACTTAGCTCCCTTGAAAGCCATCTCCTTAGCTTGCTGGATACAATTCCAATTAAAAGAGCCATGCACCTTCACAATAGACATCATAAAATCTTATATATGAGGGAAAGAGTAGAGATATATATTGTGGATAATCTCATTCCACTCTTTTTTCTCACCAAAAATCCTCCAAATTTTCTTCTCCAGTAATGCCAGATTGGTAACTCTTAAGGGACAGATCCCCAAGCGTCCCCACTTCTTTGGGGTGCACACCTTGTCCCAAGAAAATAAAGCTGATCTCTTTCTTTCTTCCACCCCTATCCAAAGAAAATTCCACTAAATCTTCTCAATTAAGTCTGTAAATTTACCAAGGATTTAAACAAACTAAGGGCATAGATAGGGAGACTCTGGAGAGAGGCCTTTAGGAGTTGGAATTTACCAGTTTGACTTAACAGAGCTCCTTTCCAGCCAGCTAATTTCCTATTGAATCTGTCCACAATACCATCCCAAAAAGAGTCACGAGGTCTTAAGCCCAAAGGTAGACCAAGGTAAGTGGGAGGCGAAGCACCATTTCATAACCAATAATTCTGGCAATTGTATTATGTCTTAACAGTAGCATGTTAATAAAAAATAGAGAGCTCTTTTTCCAATTTACAATTTGACCAGTAGCCTAAGAATAATTAGAAAGTGTATTTTTAATCATTCTGGCCTCATGGATGGTCGAAGAGACCATGATAATAGTGCCATCAACAAATTTCTCATGGGAACATGACCTAGAAGCAGAGGAAGGAGTGAGACCCTTGATGGATCCATCAATCACCAGTCTTTGAAAATAGTGACTAAGACATTCTGCCAGAATGGAAAAGAGAATAGGGGACAATGGATCACCTTGACAGAGCCCCTTGGAAGGCTTGAAGAATCAGGAAGAAGATCCATTCACAATAACCACAGTCGAAGAAGTACTAATGAGCTGGAAAACCAGCTACAAGAATTTATCACAGAAACCAAAGGAATGATGAACCTTGATCAAAAAATCCCAATCCACCCGGTCATAAACCTTCGAGAGAGATCTCTATAAGTTAACTTCAATTAAATTTATGGAAAATATTGTAAGTACATAGACATGGTTTCTAACAATATCTATTGTTTCTCAAAAGGATAAAAGACTTTGATTTTAATTTCTACATATACAATAAGGCTAATGCAAGTACTTCAAGTTGGATACAACTTTCTAATATTAGATAATTCACCGCCACTATACACGCTAATTTCATGGCAACTAGTTTTGAGTCTCTCAACAATCAAGTTATAATATTACTTCAATATGACTAGAACATAAATGGTCAAACTTATGTTGAGATTTACGAATCAAAATCAGATTTGTGGGAATAATTGTTCATTCAAAATTTTCACTATCCAATGGGAAGAGGGTTTTACAATAAAGGAATATTTTATTGGATGAGAATTCATACAAACAATGGTTATATTATTGAATTCAATTATGCTAAATTAACTTGGATGATAATTCTATCATCAGTAGATGGTAATGCAAAGTACCCATCAATAGAAGTTTTTGTATCCAAATAAGTACAAATAAAATCTTATCAAAATTATTATAGTGTTATAATTCACTGCAAGAGTTTTACTCCATCCTATAAATTAGCTCGATGTGATGATTAACAACTGCTTCTTAACAAAGAATACCATAGAATGTGGAAATTAGAAAAAGAAGATAAAGAATGTAAAGAAAGAAATATAAGGTCACCTTTAAATATGAACTTTCCTAAAAAAGTATATAGGATGTTCATACTTGTTAATTTCAATAGCTAGTTATGGGTCTTACTCATCTTTTTGAGAGCAACATCAATTTAGAGGAGAAAGAAGAACACTTGGAGTGAAGTGAAGGGTTTTCTTGATGTTTATTTAATTTTTCTATTTCATTTCATGAATTTTTTATTCATACCTTAATAGATGTGATTAGGATTTCATTTTCGTGGTAGAATAGCTTTTATGGTTGGATTTATTATGTTGGCTTATAATGCTAATTTTCCTCATCATACATTAATATATAATGCAACACTACAAATAAAAACAAAAAAAGAGTATTGTAATAAAATATAATCAAGCACTACACCATAATTGTAAGCTATAAATCCAACCGAAACCTCGAACTAAAACAAATTGAATCCTAATCATAAACCTTATAAAAGTGAACCATAACACTACATAAGGAAGATGGAATCCATAAATTAAACCAAATGGAACCCAAATAATAACATTATGTTAGAATAACTGAGAGGGGGGGTGAATCAGTGGTCTCAAAATTATTCTAATTAATCAACCCAAAAAACTTAGTGTAGACACCTAAATTTGACCAGTGTATCTTAAGCATTCAAAATTGTAAATCTCAGCCAATTGCCTCAAATCTCATCTCAATGCATTAAAATGGATCAAAATCAAATGGACATTTAGCAAGCAAAGTGGACAAAAATCAAATTAAATCAAAGCATTAAATAACCATGAAATAAAATAATTAAATTCAAGCCTAAAAGGGATTAATCAAAATTATGCAATTGATTTTAATCAATTAATTGTATAGTTTAAAATTTAAAAAAAAATCAAATCCAACCCATTCACCCTTGCATGGCTAAATTAATTAAATGATTGAATTATATAATTCCTAATTTCTTTGAGGAAAACCATTCAATTTTCCCTCCATTTGAAAACACCTCAAATCTTTTTACTCAACCAAGGCTTGATCATGATCAACTCACTCTACCCCCTACCCTTGGGAAATTGCTATAAATACAAGCCATTTTCTTTGTGTTTGGGATCCAAGAATTTCAAGAGAAAAGAATCCTTATTATAGGCATTTGGAGAGCATTTGATAGCTTTTGAGAGTATTTCAGCATTTGCATAAAATTTAGAGTATCATTTTAGAAGCATTTGTTGATTTCATAGCATAAATCTTCGAGTATTTAAGCTAGATTAAAGCATGTTTATCATTTTATTCTCATTCTAGGATTGTCCTTGAGAGAGATTAAGACTCAGAGCTCTCTTAACAAAGCTTAGATAGAGAACCATGAGATGTCATGGGTTTAACTTCAATTCTTAGATTAAATAGCATTTTCTTTCCATAGAGTTGTTGTTACTAATCCTAATTTCATGAAGGTGTAATCTCACACACATAAATGGTGCCCACCATGGGGCTTTAGGCCTCATTTCTAACATTTTTATCTTGATATTTTGTGTGTTTTTCATTATTCTTTGTGTTATTTTATAGGAAAATAGGAGAAGAGCTGCCTAATAAGTATTCAGAGCCGCCTGTGAACAGTAAAGTGCCGCGTACGGAGTTTCTTTCATCTCTATCTTTCTTTCTTAAGCTGCCTGTGAGATAAAGTGGGCCACCTAGGAGATAAAGGGTGTCTCCTGTGAGATAAAGTGTGCCACGTGTCAGACATAAAAGACCACTTGTGAACTTTCAAGAGCCGACTGTGGCTTTTATTTGACCGCCTATGGATTTTATGAGCTACCTTTTCAGATTTTAAAGCCGCTTTCAAAGTTTTCATTTACGTGTAGTAACAGTTAAATGCCATGTATTAGCTATTAAATTCTGTGTAGATATTTTTATTTTAAATCAAATTTCTGATGGTTTACTCACTATTTTAACTCTCTTTGATTTTCTTTGTTGCAAAAGAAAAATCACCCAAAAGTGCAGAAACCAGAGAAGCGATTCACAAGGCCTAGCAAAGAGGTAAGGATTAAGGCTAAACATGATAAGAAAATACATGCATCTAATCTTTTAGAGAGCTTATTCAAAGAAGAACACCTTTATGATCATTACATTAAAGAGTTTTTTTCTTATAAAGAAAATTTTCCTACTCTTTGATAGATTTTCATTCTAAGTTCTTCAAGCTTTGATTTTACCAATTTTGATTAAGAGAGCTTAGGAGTGTTTTATCCTTTGAGATTTCCTAGTTTTTATTCACTTTGTTTGGATTGTGTTGACTAACTTTTTGGAGGAGTCAGAGTGGGAATGATAGCCACTAGGTGAGTTGAAATAAAGCACAAATCAATCAAAAATGTGCCTAGCCTTTTCTAGCTTCAAAAATGAGGTATTTATCTTATCAAGGTTGCATTGATTAAATTGTGGTATTTCATTTAAATCTAGTATAACTAAAAAAATCCTTCTAATTTTCTAAATTGAACAAGAATTAGGCATATCCTCTTCACTTTTCAAAGTGAATCAAAAAGCCAAACGTGCAAAGTCAATATTAGTGCAAAGAAAAGGATAAGGAATTGAACCACACATCTCAATTTTAAGAACCTCCTTGTCAAGAGGTTGAAAATGAACAAATATTTCTTGAGGTGCTTGGAAAAAAGGAAGACAATAGGGATATGCTCTTCACTCTTTGAGTGAATCAGATTCCCAAACTTGTTGGACTAAGTTCAATTATTGCTTTCCATATACATGCTAGATAGAATAGAGCTTTAAAGGGCCTGCCTCCCGAGATTTGCCTTATGAGGACGGTGAGAGGGAATGACCCAAAGTGGGAGATATTCACTTTTTCTGTGATGTCATCCGACCCACTATAAATAAATGCACTTTACCTTAATCCAAAAGTGACTAAACCTTGTGCAAGCCATCCTCACTTCCTCAAGTAGTCCTTCGGGATTGCGCAAAATCATACTTTCATGCGTGTGGGAAGCCTGCAAGGGGGTAAAGGATCTTGGAAAGATTTAGAATGGAGGTGATTTAAAACCTTGATAAAATAGAAAACCTACCTTCTTAGAGCCATTATTAAAAGCCAAATTTTTTTGACTCTAAGGTAGATTGTTTGGAAGAAATTCTTGTGCATACTCGTAAAAACATTTGAGAACATACACTTTTAGTGCTGTTTTAGGGATATGGTGCAATTTTGATGTGTGTGTTGAGATTGTAATCTATTTTCATGCAAGATTCTTCTTTGACAAATTGGATCAAAGCCTTTAAAATTTTAAATCCAGAAAATAACAAAAATTGACAATTTCAACTTTGATCAGCAAAGCGCCACGTACCAGCAATTAAAAATCACATACAAACAATCTTGGACTGCTTACAACTTTGAAATACCTCTTATAAACATTCAAAAGCCGCATAAGCCACTGGAAAGTTCCCCATGTCAACATTTTAAAACCACCTATCAACAGGAAAATGCCGCCTACCAACTGCAGAGTGCTGCGTACAAGAATTTTAGTGACCATGTATCAACAATTAAAGGTCATCCAGAAATAAAAAAGGGTAAATAGTGGATATATACTGAGGGTTTGAAAACAAGAAAATTCCATTTTTGGATACCCTTTTGGACATTTTACCTTGGTGTATACTCAACTAGATCAGAATCTGCCATTATTGGATATTTTGCAAAATCATCCATGGATTGATCACTTAAGTGAGATAAAAGCCTAGGCTCTTCATTTGATTTATGTTAATTCTGGTCTCTACTTGATCTCATTACATTAAGGCTACCCTACAATCAAACAGATCTTATCTAAGGAAAGAGTGTCCTTTTCCGGGTGATCCTTTTAGTTCTTCAAGACCCTTACAAGAACCCATCAAGGAAACAAAACTAACAATGTCTTTTCCATTTGGCCATATGGATCCCGATCAAAAAAACCATTTAAACAAGGATATGAACAAAAATGGAGGGGGAAATGCTGATCCTAACAACAAAGGATCCAACAAAAATACCAATGGAGGAGAAAACATTGACCCTAACAATCAAGGGTTGAACAATAACAACAATGGGGGAAACATTGACCCTAATGATGAGGAGTTAACTGATTAAAAGGTTAATGAAGCTATGCAAAGTCCTTTCTTCATGAATATTATGGAAAAAGTGTTGGAAAAAGACAAGGAAAAGTACTTTTTAGACCTAGCACAAATGGGTCTCAAACTTCCACATGATTATGATGTCAACAAACTTAAACAAGAAGAAGCTGAGGCTAATCCCATTGACATCATGAACAAACAATTCCAAATTTTCCAAATGCAATTGGACATGATAAAACAAAGTGGGGCTCCTAAACCCTTTTCTATCAAAGCTTTGTGTCCATTTACATTTGATAAGTCTTTAATCATGGTCCCATTTCCAACAAATGCTATTTTTCCTAAATATGAAAAATATGAAGGAACAACTGATCCTCAAGATCACTTAAGGGAGTTTTGTGTCTTAATTCTAGAGTTCATGCATGACACAACTTACCTAATGAGGTTATTCCCTAGAAGTTTTGGAGGTATGGCAATGGAGTGGTTTTCAAAGTTACCCTCTGACATTCAAACATTTGGAGAATTGGCCTCTAAGTTTTTAAATCATTATTCCTATAACATCAAACATGAGGTTACAATGCTTAATTTATGTAACACCAAACAAAGAGAAGGAGAGGGATTCCTACTTTTCCTACAACAATGGAGAGTGGTATTTTCTAGATACCCTTGTAGTGTACCCGAAAAGGAGAAGATTGATATTTTTGTAAACAGCTTGAATCATGAAATGAACTATCGATTAAGGCTACAATGTCCTAGGTCATTTCAAAACCTAATTGAGAATAGGGTGACCATGAAAGAGGTATTGATAAAAAGTGGAGAAATTAAACTTTACAAGGATAACAAGAATAACAACAACAACAATACCTCCAACACTAATCAAAATCGCAATTCCCTTAAAAAAACTGATTTTGGACGAAGAATAACAACAATGAAGGAGTGGTTAATGATGGAGTGGTAGAGGCTAACACTTTAAAGGCTACCCCTTTCAATCTCACTCAAAATTCTGTTCAAGCCAATAATGTGAATCAAGCACCCAAAGTACCCTTTAACAACAACAATAACAACAACACTAATAACAACTTTGGGAATAATCAAGGGGCTTACAAACCTAAACCTCTCTTTGCACCTACACCCAAAAGGACATTCATTAATTTGGGTAAACCATTGGAAAATTCATTAAGGAAACTTATTGCAAATAAACTTATTGACTTACCAAAGGCTCAACCATATGAACCTCAAATCAAGCCAAATTGGTGGAGTGAGAATAACCATTGTGGGTATCATCAAAATAAGGGACATAAGACCAATGATTGCATGCGTCTTAGACATGTGGTACAAGATCTCATAGATAATGGTGTGATAAAAGTGGAAGGCCCTCAAACTAATGAAGATCACATGGCCTTTAAGACTCCTTTCTATAAACATGAAAAAGGAGAATCTTCCAACTCAAATAATGAAGGAAACAGTGTGAATAATGCAAGAGGCAATAATAATGTTAACTTTGCTCATACTTATGACAATACTATCAATGTTGTTGTGATCAAAGATCAACCTATTCAAGAGTGCGCTAATGCCATCACAAGGGGGAAAGCCTAAAAGGTTACCCTACAAGGGGGTACTCTTATTATTATTGGCCCTAAAACACCGACTATTCTGGCTAAACAAACACCACCCACAACAAAGCCTTATAGTTTGGTAGATTAATTAAAAAAGACTCCAGCACAAATATCCATTTTGGAGTTGTTGAAATTATCTCCTCTTCACAAGGACATCCTAGAAAATGCCTTTGTTGAGACCATTGTTGCTATAAACTTGGAGGAAGATAAATTTCAAAACATGGTAGGACATCTCATAGCCCCTCATTGTCTTTCATTTTCAGAGCAAGATGATATGTCTATCGCACATCCTCAAAACTTACCCTTTCATATAGAGGTATTAATCCAAAGACATAGGGTCAAGAGAGTTTTCATAGATGGGGGAGATGGTCTTAATATTTGCACTTTAAACCTTGTAAAGTCATTAGGTTTAACTGAGTCTTCCATTGATCCTAAAAAGTAAATCACTATTAAGGCTTATGATGAGGAGGAAGGGTCTTCAAAGGGTATGATCATTCTACCAATTCAAGTGGGACCTATAAAAAAAGATACCATATGTTAGGTCCTTGATATGAAATTGACCTACAACATCTTACTAGGGAGGCCATGGATACATGAAATGCAAGAGGTACCTTCTACATATCACCAATGCATAAAGTTTCCATACATGGGGGAAGAGATCACGATTGGAGGAGATTCAAACCATTTCCAATATTGCAATGCTTTAAAGCCAAGTCATGAATTGTATATTCCTCATAATAGGGAAGGAGTCATCCCTGATATTACCATGGAAGAAGCCAAGGAGGAAAGTCCAAAACAAACATCAAATGTTACATCGACTTCTAACCCTATTCAAACTAGCTCAACTACATCAACTAAGGGAAAATAAAAGATCAGTTATGAGGGTTCAAATTCAAATAATAATTTAGTCTAGACTTCAACATTGAGAATGGAAAATTCAAAACCCACTAAGGAGGAAAGGAAACAAACTAATAAAGATCATTATGAAAAGATGAGTGATCTGATGAATCAATTTGACAAACAATGCAAAATTCACTCAAACAGGGTAGGGGAATATTTTGTTTCCCTATTTGATTTACCTACATCTCCAAGGACACATGGGAAGCCATCCAAAGATCATCAACCTCATAAATACAATTCCCATTTTGTGAGAGAATGTGACAAACAAGA
>MU228256.1:1272189-1300068 GCA_018584345.1 Thuja plicata
TTTCCCTCCATTTGAAAACACCTCAAAGCTTTTTACTCAACCAAGGCTTGATCATGATCAACTCACTCTACCCCCTACCCTTGGGAAATTGCTATAAATACAAGCCATTTTCTTTGTGTTTGGGATCTAAGAATTTCAAGAGCAAAGCATCCTTATTATAGGCATGTGGAGAGCATTTGAGAGCTTTTTAGAGTATTTCAGCATTTGCATAGCATTTAGAGTATCATTTTAGAAGCATTTGTTGATTTCATAGCATAAATCTTGGAGCATTTGAGCTAGATTAGAGCATGTTTATCATTTTATTCTCGTTCTAGGATTGTTTTTGAGAGAGATTAAGACTAAGAGCTCTCTTAAAAAATCTTAGATAGAGAACCATGAGATTTCATGGGTTTAACTTCAATTCTTAGATTAAATAACATTTTCTTTCCATAGAGTTGTTGTTACTAGTCCTAATTTCACGAAGGTGTAATCTCACACACACACTTAGTACCACAATATTAAGCCTATAGTTATCTTCAGTCCTACAAGATGTATGCCTTCAAATAAACTTGTCAAATAACTACTACTCGGAGTTGACTATTAAACCTTATTCTTAATGTTTACCGAATAGCAGTCTTTCATTTACAGAAAAATAGTAAATTGCTTAGTGTATACCGATCAAACCAGATTTTGTTATGTGTAATGCAAAACACTTAAGTAATGACTCATAAACATATTGACACATGTATTTTTAATGTGGAAACCCTATTAAGGAAAAACCACTTGGGACCGGTAACCCAAAATTTTCACTCTTCTAAAGTGAGCTCGGTGAAGAGCCAACCAAGTTAAAGGTTACAAACACACTGTTAGGTGCGACCTCGTTAGAGGATTTGATTGATTAGTTTATCACTTGATATTGGGCATCTCTATGCTACCTTCCATGACCAAACGTAGGTTTGTCAAATGGTATCTAGCATCTCATTCTATCTTCATAATAAAACTTTTTGATACTCCTTGGGATGTATCTCAATATAGAAAGGATCTTTAAATCCCACTCAGTTAAGAGACTTTCTGAATCAATGGTTAAAATAAAATAGTAAATGATATGTTCACATATACAACTTAGACATGCACATTTTTAGATCTATTGTAAGCTCATAATACCTTTCTGATCAATGTGTCTTTTCAATACCTTTGCTGCACTTCTTTTTTTTTAGTGATGTTGTGCTTCTCTATTGCTCGGTGTCTGCAAAAATCTTTAGGTCTTTCCTCAGCTTGATTGATTGGGACTGTATGAAGTTGTTCTTCATTAGTTTCTCTCTAGTATCCTCTTTTCCATTCACTCCCCTTAATTCATAATGAATTAGATTGTCTCTTTATAGACATGATATCATCATTTCTCACTTCTTGATTTTCTTTGTTCTTGGCGTGATCCACAATCTTAGCCAATCTTGCTTTAAAGATTTACTTTAGTTTTATCCCTTAGATTTATCCTTGACAACTGAATAAAATAGATTTAAATATTTTATTTATCTCTGGCTTTATCTTGTCAATGAAAACAATGACAACAACCAGTTAAGTCTATATTTAGCTCTGTCAGCTAAGTATTTTGTCATTTCTGAACTTAAGTTAATTTCAGTGTTTTGACTTTTTGATAGCTTCGGTCAACACTTCAGTTCACCTTGGGCATCTCCGTCGGTGTTATCTGTCTGTCAGGATTGTCTATCCTTTAGGAATTACTTTGAAGTTATGCTCTTCTATTAACAATGTAATTCTGGCCATCGGTTATGCTTGTGAATCTTCTCATCGGTAATGCTTGTTAGTTTCTTCGCTTGGGCATCACTATGACTTTGCTTTCAGTTATCTTTCTCCATCAGGTTCCACTAGCCGTCGATGTTTGTTGTCACTTAGTGAATGCAGATCTATTAAGCATTATTGAAAGCATAATCTTTATCTTTCTAATTCTCTGAAGTATTTGACACTTTGAATATAACTAATTAGATTATATCAAGTTGACATCAATGACAATACAATCCATTAACTAATTTAATGTCTTGCATTATCTTTTTGCATTTCGGTGATCGACTTAACATCTTCAAACATTCAATCAGTTACATGTCATCAATCTCTCCCTTTGGCATTGATGGCAACACACTACATTATCACACTATAATATTACTAATACAATATGAAATATAACAGTTGAAGTTCACCAATCTCTCCTATTATAACTAATAAAAATTTCTGACTCTGGGTAAGCTCAAATAGCTTAGATTTGTTTTCTGCAGAGTGTCATCTTCGATCTTTAATCCCTTTACTGGATAGATGTGTCAACTTCTATCTTTTTTTCTGATATGTGTTCTTCCTTGGCTGTTCTTCTCCTTGATAATCTATTTTTCCTTTGACAACAATCTCTTCTTTAGTATGTATTTTCTCCCTCATGTCACTTCTCTCCCTTATATAGATATTTCATATGTAATATCTCCCTTTGGATATGATTAACTCTTCTTTTGATCTTAGGAACTTTTGTTTATGGATAATGATATGATCTTTCTTTGATAATGAGATAATCTCTCCCTTCAAATCTCTCTCCCTGATAATGTGAGATAATCTCTCCCTTTGATAACAATGCCAAACAATTATTCCATATTATCTTCTATCCCTTTTTATAATATATTCCTTTAATTTCCCTATCTTTCAGCTTGCATCAACATGAATGATCCTATGATTATGTGTAGGGTGATGCAGACTCCTAGGTAGCTTACTAACCGATAGACAAGGGTTGGACCCCTAGTCTCTTTCTCAGGTAGTCAAATGTATCTTTTAGTAATGGTTTGGTGAATATATCAACTAACTATTCCTTTGATTGAACATATTCTAGTATCACTTCTTTGCTTGCACTTGTTCTCTCAGATAGTGATACTTGATTTCTATATGCTTAGTCTTAGCATGCGTGAATGGATTCTATTAAATATTTATTGCAATGGTATTATCACAATATATAATCATTGGTTCAATAATATTCATATTCATACCTTCCAGTAACTATTTATGATGACATTAAGTTTTTCCATTAGTATACTTAAAGGGAAAACATGATAAAGGTCATGGGTATAAGCATAACCAGCGGATAACAAGCATACCGATGAGAAGACAAGACTATCATGAAAATGAAAGTATAGAATTTATCGATGATAAGAATAACTGACGATACATTTTTGAGAACATCACTGATGGAGAAGAAAATTGATAGATTAAGAGAGCATCCCAACCATCAAAACCGACAGTAAGGTAAAGAACGCGCAAAAATTGGATCTGACTTTACACGTCAGATAAAGAAATGTAATTCTATTTATAGAGTTTTTACTTGTTTTAAATATTTACTTGAGGGTCAAGAAAGAAAATTGTAAATGTTTTTAAGCATCCTAACGGATCTAAAACATATTTAACTAAAGATCAAGGTCAAGTTGTAAACCTTGGATCTAGAGTTAATTTGAAAAGCGTGAAACAAGAATATAGCTAGAAACTAGTATAAATAGATGTTCAATCATTTGTAATTAGAAAAAAATATAATCATTTGATAAATGATAGTATCCATGGAGAGCATCTAAGCTAAAAGAAGAGAATTCATGCAAAGTTCAGAAACAGATCAAACCGGTTATCAAGAACACAGGAAGGCTACCAACAAGCAGAGACAAGGTATTACTCAATCACTCAAGGTGATTACATACATACATTGTAATCTATACATGATAAGTTATCATCAATTGGAGATTGCATTCACTATCAGATCAACATTTATATTGTAGTTATATTCTAACAAGTGCATCACAACAAAAATTCTTTTGTAGCAGGTGGACTTAACCATTCTTTGATAAATCTCTTAACAAAGTGCACACCTAACAATGTTGTAAAAGCTTCAAACAAAGTAGATCCTAATAGGTCTCCACTCTAATACTCCTAATAGAGTAGATCATCAGAAGTGATCAATTGTAAGCCTTTACCGTTTCCCTTCTTATCTGCAGATAGTGAAGTTTTGTGGGTAGACATCCCCACCGTAGTTTTTACTTCCTAACAGGAGTTTTCTACTATATCATATCATGTGTCATGTGTTATTTGTTGTCATGAATGTTTCTTGAATGTTTATACATGTAAATAACTTATATTATGATTACACATACATAAGAAAAGATGAATAGATAGATAGGAATATACAAATCTGATGACACAAAGGTTAATGGGCCAACCACATAAAAAGTTTTAGAGGTACTGATTCACCCCTCCCCTCTCAGTACATCATTCCAATAATTCAAAAAATTGGTATTAGAGCTATGTCTCTTTCTTGAAAATCTTAAAGACTTAAGAGAAAAGATCCACACAATGGAAAAGTACAGACTAGACAAGACTATTGAGAATGAGCAGTTGCAAATTTAGACTTACTATGAGCAGTATAAAGAGGTGAGAGTAAGCACGAGAAAGTTGCTTGATAAAAGAATGATCATGGCAACTAGGCTTAATGAAAAAGATTATCAAGAAGAGGAGATCCCAGATTACTTCAACTATGTTGAATCATCAATGAGAAAAGCTTCAGACACATCAGTAGAAGAGATCACAAGTCTACAAGAAGTCAATCTACATTTGACAAAGCAAATCAAGATGCTGCAAATTGGTCAAGAGAATTAGATGGTAAAAATGATTGATGTCATGAATGGTTCAAGAAAAGATGAATTAGAGAGAACATTGGTTATTGATGATAGGAGGAAAATAACAGAGAAGCTACAAGAAAAAGAATCAGAGATTCAAAGACTTACTAACCATCACCATGAGATTACCAACCAGATTATTCTTATGAGTCAAGAAGCAAACAGATTAAATATTGAACTCATTGAAAGAATACAGATCATCGATGAGCTAAGGGAAGAAAATGAGAAACTAAAGCATGAAGTCAGAATTTAGAATTAGCAATTAGCACAATGAATTGATCAAGAAATCTGAAGATAGCAATAAAAAGAATGGATGATTTCATTGATGGTCAAAGAAGAGTCAAAAACTACACAGGAATAGGGTACACCAACAATGGAGAGTCATCTAATCAATCAGATCAAAAGAATGTATATGCAAATCCAAGAACCAAGAAGTTGTCATGCAATCAATGTGGAAAACCAGGCCACACCTCAAACGTTTGCAGAAACAAAATGAAAGATATTCTTCGATCACAATCTACTTTCATTGGTAAATTTTATAAATGTCACAAGCAAAGACACAAGGCATATGAATGCAGATCCAAGGTGACAAATCCAAATAAGGAAACCTATATGGACAAGTACTGTCCTACCTGCAAAATAAATGGACATACATATCAGGAATGTTGGAAGAAGAATAAGAAAACATGGACACTAAAAGAATGTGATAATGGCTACAAACCAACAAGAGTAGGTAACTCATATGTTTGGGACTATAACACATGGGTAAATTGCACAACATGTGGAAGGTATGGTCATATATCTGCCAACTATATGAGAAAATGGACTGGAAAACCAAGAGGATGGTTGAATCTAGGAATGGCATGTTTACATTGTCAAAAGGTTGGACATGTGATAAAAGATTGCAAAGACCGACTAAAAGAAACAAGTACTTATCCCAATGGAAATACCATTGATAACATCAAGAAAATCAAAAAAAAGATGTGGCTAAAAGCCACAAACACTGAAGGTGTTGGAACAAGAAATGCAAATGATGATGCCCCATCCAATGGATCCAGTGGCATCACCATTTCTAACTAAAATGCACAAGTAAGTATGGAACTGCATTATGACAAGTTATATTATGCATCTATTCCATTTACATATTGATCATATAGACAAATCAACATTATTAAAGATGTACTATATTGTCACTTGTAAATTTTATTGAAAAAAAACCATCAGTTATTGGGTACAAATTTGCAATCGGTGAACACACAAAAAAAATTAACACTAGTTACTAGAATGTATCATTCATTACACAAAAGCCAAGTCGCTAAGTGTAAACTGACGGACATCGGTGATCCTTGAGCCGACAAAATTTGTCTTCGCCACTTTACCAACATGCATCGGTGAAGTCACCAAAGCTGCTAGCAACCCCGACACTTTGCACCTACACCGAAGATGTTATTTATGCCTCAACCGACAAACTCATTCTTTGTATACCGATGAGTTGGTGAGCATTCATGACAACTTAGGGCACAAAAGTTATAAAAGTCTAATGGCTAAACTCATTTTGTACCCATGATTTTTGAGCAACCAAGAGAGCCAAGCAGAGTGATTGGAGAGAAAATTGAAGTGTGACCTCAACAAGATTCCTACTCAACTCAAAGGATTCACAAGCTATCACAGGATTTAGTAAGTACATGTATTCACCGACCACACTGTTTAATTTACAGAAAAACCCTAAATTTTTGAAACACGATGGAATCTACTTCAAGAGTTGAAAAGTTGAAAGAAGATAAGAAGAAAATAATCAAGCTTATTAGTAGAGGCACTTGCGTTGAACCAAAATACAAGCTGCACCCATAAATCACATTAAAACCTAATGATTCTCAAGCATTCTCCAAAATCCCACCTAGGGTTTTTGCTGGTAGAGGACGTAAGGTCATATATACACTGCAAGATCTCAAAATTAGGTGATCTAGACCTAGATAATGCCTATAGGGAACTATGTGATGAAGCTGGCCACTTGAAAGAACTGCACAAGCATCTGGAAGTGAAAGGACTCACGAATGAATTATACTTTCCTAGAGTTTTCAAAATAGAATGGATAAAGATAGTTCATAGTAGAATGCATAACCAAACTTTATGGTTTAATAAGCCAAAATGAATAATAAAGGATGTTATTCATGCAGTTACTAGATATCCTACAAATGACAAATCACAAGCTCACAAGCACCCATCCCTGAAGGAAGTAGAAAAGCTAACTGGTGCAAAATCAGACAAAAGAGCTCTCAAGGTCAACACTATCAGTGATGAAGATCTCAAGTTTGGTGCATGTGTGGTAGGATATAAAATATTTCAAGCAAGCAGAATGAATAGCATAGCAAGCACTGCTATGAGCACAACTTACAAAATCATCAAACAAGGAAAGAAGATTGATCTTGCAGAGATTCTATTGAATCAACCTGAGGAGAACACGAACACCATAAGATCTTCAAGAAAAAACACTTGTAAGTTTGGTTCCCTCATTATGTGCATATTCTTTTACTTTGAAGAATACTTTCCTTCTATAGGCAAAATAGTATGGGATACAAGCAGACCTATAACCATACAGATATGTGAGCATATAGAGTCACTAGGAACAAATTTTGATGATATAATGAATGAGTATTTCAAAAGTATTAAGGAAATGTTGCAAGATAGAACAAGGGTACTTAAAAGTTTGATAGAAGAACACAAAGAGGCCATATGTTTTATGGTAGATACTGATTTTACTTAAATCCAAGAAGTAGTACCTAGGAAGTCTTGGCTTTCACATTTAGAATATGAGATTAAATCAGGACAAGCCAATGAGTGCATCAAGGCACTGTTGAATGAACCAATTGACAACAAGCAAGCCAGATCTAGCACCTATGAGGAAGCCAAACAAAAGATCAAGATAGATCTAGTTGTCAATAAGATTGTAAGAAAGAAGGACAAGATGGTTAAAAACTTAACCAAGAATTTTTTAGTTACTGAAGAAGGTGAAGAGGAAACAGAAGGTAAGGAGGAACAAACCAAAGGACAGTCACCTATCGGTGAAGAAGTAGAAAAGAATGACTCAGGGGGTACACAGTCACATTCTCCACTTCCTCCTACACCCAAGAAAGCAAGGACAATAGCCACTTCAAGTTCACAAGAAGCCAGACCGCAAAGGAATCAACTCCTTTGCAATTAAAGAAAGGAAAAGTGAGGATATATAAGAGAAAACCAGTTCCTCAAGAAGAAAAACATACCAAAAGGAGGAAGATGACTAGAAATCAAGAAGATCTAGAAGACTCAACTATGGATGAAGCTGATATAGAAAAACAAAAGGAAAAAGAACCTTTGGTCCCTACAACAATTGATAAAATATGCAAGAATATTTTAGAATCACAGTCTATTTATGATCCTAACATTAGGAAATGGTTAAAATTTAGTACATAGGATCAAAATAAGATTGAAGAAGCAATCATTGCTAAAATGTGAAAACATCATTATGTTCCACTACAATTCTTAGAGTATGACGTTCCCAAAGAACTATCAGAGAGATTGTCAGCTAGATGGACATTTGCACTACATCAGGAAAAGGAAATAAGAGAAAGAGTACTTGTTACTCTTATGCCTTTTGATTCAAAGAAGGAAGAAATTAATGAGATGATTAAGAAGTATGAAAAGGAGTTCTCACCAAAATGAGAGTATATGAATTTCTCAAAGGGAAGCTAATTGATCTTCATCAAGATAGCATTAAGAAGTGGTGCAAGATACTCAAAAATCCCACTAAGCAAGCTAGCCCGGAGAAGGAACAAATCATCATTAAAGATATACAAGATGACTCATATGTGGAATTGGATAGAGAAGAGAGTGATCCAGCCAACCCCAAACATACTGACATTGTAGATGAAGTATGGCCAGACACTACTCTTGACAACACTCAAAGTGAGGAGAGTCAAAATCCACCAATTCCAATTCATATTGACTTGAGTAGAGATGAAGAAGTTACCAAAGAATATTTGACAATAAAAGGTAACATAATTGATGATATCAATGATGAATCATGGTTAGATAACATTTTCAATGACATTATAGAAAAAGACATTGCAGAAGAAGTGCAAAAAGATGAAGATATCAATGTTGCACAAGGCAATACTGACAGACAGGATTCAACTATTAACACTACAGAAGTCAATACACCGACAAACATGAACATATTAATCGATGCTATTGATATTGAATCAATTTAGGAGAAATCATCTAAGAAAGATGATGATATACCAAAGGACATGGGTAATAATGAAAATAAAGATGCATCAAATACTCAAAAGGATACAGATACAGAGATGAAAGATGCAACCGACACTCAGCAAGAAGTGTCTACTAAAAAAGACAAAGGAGAAGATAACAAAACAGATGAAACATTGAGAAAGGATGAAGAGAAAGAAAAAAGTGAAGAAGTTAAGGAGGATGAAAGAATGAAAGAAAAAGAAGATAATTTTGTTGATACACCCAAGGCCAATGAGGAGACGTCTTCAAAAAACCAGCTAGTGGACTCAGAATAGAAACAGCAAGATGCTTCATCTTCTCAACCCTCACCTACCAAATCAATCCAATCTCAAGGTTTAAAAATGGTGGTACACCAATCTGCCTCCCAGCTGAAGAAAAATAAGAAGAAGCTATTAAAGAAAGATATCTTGGTTTTCACACTTGATGAGGTAATAGAAATACCCAAGTGGGATGTATCTACTTTGGATACTGAAACACTTCAAAAGTTTGGAGTGATGTGTCAGAGAAAGGAAATACAAGAGAAAATGAAAAAGGCACATAGGGAAGCCCAAGCACTTGAATAGGAAAGGTACACTCTACAACAACTTGTTCCAGATAAAAAACTCAAAGATAGCATATCAGTCATGGAACAAATAGCAGTTCTTACCAATGCCATCACAAATTAGAATGTAGATGCAGAGAAGGCAATGGAAGAACAGGCAGAGATGAAGTATCAACACAAACTAGTTAAGAAGATTAGCCAAGAAGTGGCAGAGAACAAGGTAAAGCTATCTGAACTAGCAAGTGAATTATAACCTATGATTTCTAAATTTGTTACCCTAGTTTATAAATTGTGCACATTATAAAATTTCACTAAAGAAAATAGTGAAAAGCTATCACAATTAGATTCAAATCTAACAGCTAGTGCGCCACTAAGTTTAACCTCTAATGCAAACACAATAATGTTGCAGCATGAAAAGATTACAGAGGTAAAAATATTGAGACAAGAAATATGGGATGCAAAGACTCAATTCAGAAATGAGGTTACAGAGCCTCAAGCTCACATATTTCCAAACCTCACCACTCTACAACAACATATAACAGATGCACAAAATCTAATCACCACCCCACAAATTTCTCTGGTAGACAATATATATGACATGCATGTGAGGATATCACTTGAGCATATGGCTCTAGAGAATTTAAAGGAGAAATGGGAGAAGATGATGGAGGAAATCAAAGCCTCACACTCTCACATTTTTGAAAATTTGTAAGTACCTTTGCCCTGATTATCAAAAAAGGAGGATTGTATACATATGTACAATATACTTTAGTAAGAGAAAGGAGGAATGTATACATATGTAAAAATAATATATGAGGATATGTATAATGTTTGTACAACAAGGATAGATATGTACATAAACTTACACTTACCGGAATATGCATAGGGGGAGTCATTTCATGACTATGGAAGAAGTATACACAGGTGTACATACTAATGCATCAAGTATGTTGCACATATCAGTTTTTGATACTAATGTCAAAGGGGGACATTGATGACATTAAGTTTTTCCATTAGTATACTTAAAGGGGAAAACATGATAAAGGTCATCTGTATAAGCATAACTGACAGATAGAAAGAATACCCGACGAGAAGACAAGACTATCATGAAAATGCAAGTATAGAATTTACTGACGATAAGCATAACCGACGATATAGTTTTGAGAACATTGACGATAGAGAAGAAAATTGATAGATTGACAAAGCAATTTGACCATCAGAACCGACGGTCAGTTAAAGAACCCGCAAAAAGTGGATCTAACTTTGCACGTCAGATAAAGCAATGTAATTCTATTTATAGAGTTTTTACTTGTTTTAAATCTTTACTTGAGGGTCAAGCAAGAAAATTGTAAATGTTTTAAAGCATCCTAACGGATCTAAAACATATCTAACTAAAGATCAAGGTCAAGTTGTAAACCTTGGATCTAGAGTTAATTTGAAAAGCGTGAATCAAGAATAGAGCTAGAAACTAGTATAAATAGATGTTCAATCATTTGTAATTAGAAAAAAATATAATCATTTGATAAATTATAGTAGCCATGGAGAGCATCTAAGCCAAAAGAAGAGAATTCATGAAAAGTTCAGAAACAAATCAAACCAGTTATCAAGAACACAGGAAGGCTACTGACGAGCAGAGACAAGGTATTACTCAATCACTCAAGGTGATTACATACATACATTGTAAGCTATACAGGAGCTATTATCAGCAATTGGAGATTTCATTCACTATCAGATCAACATTTATATTGTAGTTGCACTCTAACAAGTGCATCACAATATAAATCCTTTTGTAGAAGGTGGACTTAACCGTTCTTTGATATATCTCTTAATAGAGTGCACACCTAATGCTGTTGTAAAAGCTTCAAATGAAGTAGATCCTAATAGGTCTCCACTCCAATAGTCCTAACAAGGTAGATCATCAAAAGTGATCAATTGTAAGCCTTTACTGGTTCCCTTCTTATTTGTAGATAGTGAAGTTTTGTGGGTAGACATCCCCACCATATTTTTTACTTCCTAACAGGAGTTTTGTATGATATCATATCATGTGTCATGTGTTATTTTTTTTCATGAATGTTTCTTGAATGTTTATACATGTAAAGAACTTATATTATGATTACACATACATAAGCAAAGATGAATAGATAGATAGGAATATACAAATCTAATGACATGAAGGTTAATGGGCCAATGACATAAAAAAAATTATAGGTACTGATTCAACCCTCCCCTCTTAGTACATCATTCCAATAATTCCAACAATTTGATCCAATCAATATTAGAGCGATTGGCAGCAACAGCCATATATTCTGCTTCTGCAGTAGACTGAGAGATGCATTCTTTCTTCTTGTTGATTCGTGTGACAAGTCTATCACCCATGAAGAGTGCTCCTTTGGTTGTGCTCTTTCGGTCATCAATGTTTCCAGCCCAATCAGGATTTGTATATACTTGTAGCTCAAATTTTCCTTCTCTTTTATACCATAAGCCAAAGTCCTTAGTGTTCTTCACATATCTTAGAATTCTTTTGACAACAGTCATATGTGATTCTTTGGGATTAGTAGAGAATCTTGTAAATATTCCAACTACATGTGCTATGTCTGGTCTAGTATGAACAACATACATTATTTTTCTAATCATTGATCTATATAAGGTCTAATTTACCTCATTTTATTTGTCTTATATTTTCAACTTACATCCGGTTTCCATAGGTGTTCCAACTGGTTTGGAATCTTCCATTTTGAATATCTTCAACACTTCCTTGATGTATTTGGACTGAGTGATATATATGCCAGCATGTTGTTGAAGAATCTATAGACCAAGAAAGAATTTGATCTCCCCAAACATAGACATTTCAAACTCTTTTCTCATTTCATTAGCAAAGGATTTACATAACATTTCATTTCCCCCAAAAATTATATCATCAACAAATATTTCAGCAAATAATAATATTACCATCGATGTCTTCTTTTAAGTACAGATTTCTATTTTCACATGTTCTTATAAATTCAATGCTAATGAGATAGGAGTGAAGTCTTTCATACCAGGCTCTAGTTTCTTGTTTCAATCCATAAAGGTCTTTATGTAGACTATATACCATGTTCCTCTTGTCTGGATCAACAAACCCTTCTGGTTTTTCAGTGTATACCTCTTCTTCCAATATTCCATTTGAATCCTTTGAATACAACATAAGCAAGTAAGATTGTTACTCCTTATAGTCTAGCAATGGGTGCAAAGGTTTCAACATAATCAATACCTTCTTCTTGTGCATACCCCTTGCATACTAAACTTGCTTTGTTTCTTGTGACTTCTCCATTCTCATTTAGCTTGTTTATGAATATCCATTTGGTGCCAATGACATTCTTGTCATTTGGTCTTGGTACTAGTGTCCATGTACTATTCTTCTTAATCTTTTCTATCTCTTCATTCATAGCACTGACCCATTATTCATTCTCAAGTGTAGTATTACCAGGTTTAGGCTCAAAATCATGAAGTAAACATCTATTGTTTAGTGACTTACTTCTTGTTCTCATTCCAGCCTTCTTGTCTCCTATGATCTGAATCTGTGGATGATGTCTTCTAAAAACTTGGAAAGTTTCAATTCAGCTCTTTGTCCATCATGTTGATCATCATCTTGACCTTCATTCCGATCTCCATCACTCGATACATCACCTTCAGGATTTTCCTAATTTTTGGTAATTATAGCCTGATGCTCAGTTGCAATGTTTTGTTGCTCAGCAGCGATACACTTTTTTCTCGGGTAGAGTGTCAAGGTTCTTCAGTATAAACAAACATGTTGTATTCCTCTAGTTATTTTCTTCTTTCCTTATCATTCTTTTCTGTATATTCATCTATTTTCACATTTGCACTTTCAATGATTTTGTTAGAGAACTTGTTAAGACATTTATAAGCCTTTCTTTTGGTGCAATACCCTAGAAAGATACCTTGATCACTTTTGGAGTCAAGATTTCCATTTCTATCATCTTTCAAATTATAACATTGACTTCCAAAGATTCTAAAGTAACTTACATTGGGTGTGTGACCATACCAAAGCTCATAAGATGTCTTCTTTGTGACCTTCTTCAATTGTACTTTATTCAATGTGTAGACAGTAGTACTAATAGCTTCCCTCCAAAATTTTTAAGTGATTCTTTTCTCAATCATCAATATTCTTGCACAATCAAAAATTGATATGTTTCTCCTTTCAACAATTCCATTTTGTTGTGGTGTTCTCAGTGCAAAAACCTATCTTTTAATTCCATGCTCATTGCAATAGTTAGTGAATTCATCTGAAATAAATTCCCCTCCTCTATTTGATCTTAAGAATTTCAATTCCTTACCACTTTTTTTCCTACCATAGCCTTATACCATTTGACCATCTTGAATGCTTCTAATTTAACTTTTAAGAACATAAATGTCATCATTCTAGAATAATCATCTGCAAAGAGAATGAAATACATATCTCCATAGTAGCTCTTTTTCCTCATGGATCCACATAAATCAATATGGACTAATTAGATAGAATTGTATTAGATGTATGGGCTTTACTCTTGAAATTGGACTTTGTCATCTTACCTTTTTGACAATTCTAGCACATGATATGCTCAGGATTTGACATGCTCGGTAAGCCTCTAGCTTTTCTCTTCTTACTTATCTCTATCATGTTGACAAAATTCACATGACACAATCTTTTATGCTACAACCATATGTCTTTGATTATAGTCATTAAACAAGTAGTGTTTACATCATCAAGATAGAAAAGGTTACATTTGGTATGTTCACCAGTTCCTATCAACCTTCCTGTTTCATTGAAGATCTTTGCCTTTTTATTTTCAAAATCCACTCAGTGACTTGTATTGTTCAGCTGTGAAATACTTAACAGATTATAATTCAGTCCTTTTACCCAGTAAGCATTTTCATATTTGATCAAGTTATTCAACATTATAGTTCCTTTAACTAGACAATGTGTGTCATTACCCATTCTTACTGATCCACCATTATATTATTCAAAGGTTTCAAACTTTTATTTATTATGGGTCATGTGGTGAGTGAAACCACTATCTATAATCTAGACATCATTCTTACTAACCTTAGATATGAGTGCAGTCTCTATATACCTTTCATCTTCTTTGTCTGAATCATCCTTCATGGTTACAAATACCATCTCAATGTCTTCATCAGATTTGGTGTGAGTATCACCAGCTCTGTTCTCAGCTAGGTAAAAATATTTCTTCCCTTTGTCCTTGTAGTCTTGGGTGTCTCTTCTATCAGGTTTTCAGTTACTTTGGTAATCTCTATTATCACCTCGATCAAACTTCTTTTCAAATGATCTGTCATTACTTCTGTCATCTTTTCTTTGATGACATGTAATTGATTGGATGTTTGAAAATGTTAAGTTGAAGATAATGCAAGACATTAAAATAGTTAATGGTTTGTATTTTCATTGATGTAAACTTGATATCATCTGTATGGTCATGTACATAATGCCAAAGACTTCAGAGAACCAAAGGAACAAAGGTTATGCTTTCAGAAATACATAAAATTCATGTATTCACTAAATGACAAAGAACACCGACAGAGTGCACACCATCGTTAAAGGCAAAGAAGCACAGTCACAGTGATACTTGATGATCAGAAGATAGTGTTGCCTGATGAAGCAAAGCCATAGTGATTCCCAATGAGCAAAGTCAGAAGGTTGTCCGACGAGTAAAATTCCAATGATGTCATGTTGTCAAAATTCACATGACACAATCTTTTATGCCACAACTAGATGTATTCATTTATAGTCATCAAACAAGTAGTGTTTACATCATCAAGATAGAAAAGGTTACCTTTGGTCTGTTCACCAATTCCTTTCCACCTTCCTGTTTTATTGAAGATCTTTGCCTTCTTATTTTCAAAATCCACTCGATGACCTGTATTGTTTAGCTGTGAAATACTTAACAGATTATAATTCAATCCTTTTACCCACTAATCATTTTCACATTTGATCAGGTTATTTAGCATTATAGTTCCTTTACCTTCAACTAGACAATGTGTGTCATTACCCATTCTTACTGATCCACCATTAGAGTATTCAAAGGTTTCAAACTTTTGTTTATTACCGGTCATGTGGTGAGTGCAGCCACTATCTATAATACATACATCATTCTTACTAACCTTAGATATGAGTGCAGTCTCTATATACCTTTCTTCTTCTTTGTCTAAATCGTCCTTCATGGTTACAAATACCATCTTAATGTCTTCATCAAATTTGGTGTCAGTATCATCAGCTCTGGTCTCAGCTAGGTAAAAATCTTTCTTCCCTTTGTCCTTGTAGTCTTGGGTGTCTCTTCTGTCAGGTTGTTGGTTACTTTGGTAATCTCTGTTATCACCTTAGTCAAACTTCTTTTCAAATGATCTGTCATTACTTCTATCATCTTTTCTTTGATGACATGTACCTGATTGGATGTTTGACAATGTTAAGTTTCAGATAATGCAAGACATTAAAACAATTAATGGTTTGTATTGTCATTGATGTCAACTTGATATCATATGTACGGTCATGTACATAATGTCAAAGACTTCAGAGAACCAAAGGAATAAAGGTTATGCTTTCAGAAATAAATAAAAGTCATGTATTCACTAAGTGACAAACAACAGCGACGGAGTGCACACCATCAGTAAAGACAAAGAAGCATAGTCATAGTGATTCTTGACGATCAGAAGATAGTGTTTCCCGATGAAGCAAAGCCACAATGATGCCCGGGAAGAAAAGTCAGAAGGTTGCCTAATGTGTAAAATTCCAATGATGCCCGATGGATGGAGATCATGAAGCTAACTCCAGTCTCACCGACGGAATTTTCATTTGTCACCGACAACTAACTACAAAGGTGACTGATGAAATAGAGAGTTCAAAAAATGATAAAATATCTAGATGGAAAGAGCTAAAGATAGACTTAACCAGTTGTTTCTTTGTTTTATTTGACCAGAGTTAAGTGATTGATTTAAAGATGATTTGTACAGTTGGCAAGAAGATAATTATGAGACAAATCAGGATTTATGCTTTAAATCTAATTGGCTAGATTGTTTTTCACGCTAAGAATCAAGAATCAAGAAATAATAAATATCATGTCTATATAAGAGACAAGATTAATTCATTTAAAAAGGGGAATAAGGGGAGTGAATAAAAATAGGATGCTGAAGAGAAACTGGTGAAGAAAAAACTTCATACAGTCCTAATCAATCAAGCTGAAGGAGAGCTTAGGAATTTTGCAGACATCGACAAATAGTGAAGCACAACATCACATAGCAGAAAGTGTGGAGCACAAATAATTGAATTGATACATTGATCATGGAGGTAATGTAATTAAATAGATCTAAAAATCTGCAATTCAAAGTTGCATTAGAAACAGGTCATAGTGTTTCAGTTTAACCATTGAAGCATCAAGTCTCTTAACTGAGCAGGACTTAATAGTCTTCTATATATTGAGGTACATCCCAAGGAGTGCCAAAAATGTTGATTCATGAAAGTAGCATTGGATTTTCCCGATACCTATTGACAGTCTAAGGAGGCTGATTCAAGGATGGTAGCAATAGATTCCCGATACTAACTGTCAACCTCTATGTATAAAATCCTCTAACAAGGTCATACTTAACATTATGTTTGTAACCTTTAACAGGGTTGGCTCCTAATAGGGCTCACTTTAGAAGAGTGAAAATTTTGGGTACCGGTCCCAGTGGTTTTTCCCTTAAAAGGGTTTCCACATTAAAAATTCATGTGTTATGTGTGTATGAATCATTTCTTTATTGTTTTGTATCTGACATAGTTAACACTGGATTGGTCGGTATACTCTGCTTATTTAATGAGTTTTGGTAAATATTTATATTTCTTATCAGTAATCAAGAAAGAATAAGGAAAGACATAGAACACTGACAAATAGTTAATCATTATAAGTATTTCCTAGCATGCATCTTGTAAGGACTTACTAATCTAAGGTTTATTGATTGGTGGTTAAGTTTGAAGGATAATTTTTGAGGCCACTGATTCACCCCCCCTGCTCAGTTATTACTAACAATTGGTATCATAGATTGTGTTCTTAGAAGGAAGGTTTCAATACCTAAGTCAAGATCACAAGATGAACAAACGAGATGTGCCCAAGTTGAACAAAGACAACTTTGCTTCATGAAAAAGAAGGATAAGACTCCACTTATCAGGTATTGGTAATGATGTTACTCAATTCCTAGATACTAAATATGTGTTTCCTATAAGATTATTGATAGTAGATCAATTGAGAGAGAAGCATGAACACAACTGCATGATCATAGAGATTTCTTCCTCACTCTTTGATGTTGAATTTGAAGATGTCAAAGATTGCAAAACTACAAAGAAGATGTGGGACAAACTGAAGCTTGTACATGGAGGTGATACAAATGTTCTGAGAGACAAGGAAGAAAGCCTTAGAGAAAAATTTGATGATCTCAGATTGAAAGAAGGAGAAAACATCACACAGTACAACACAATAATAAAAGAAGTAGCCAATGCTATAAGAGAAGTTGGAGGTACACTTGAAGAGGAGATAGTGGTAAGTAAAATCTTAAGAACCTTACTACCTATATATGCTATTACAGTTTATGTCATTCAAGAAATGAGAGAAGTAGAAAAAAATATAGTTACTCTTGATAGTTTAATTGGTAGACTAATTTCATTTGGGATGAACAACTTTGATAATAGTTTCTTACCAAACTTAGAGTCTGCATTTAAGTCTTCTATGAGAATAAGAAAGTCAAGTCATAGACACACATCTAGAAGAGATAGTGAAAGTAAAAGTGAAGAAGAAGATCTAGATGAAATAGAAGCACTTATGGATAGAATAATGTAGAGAGGCAAAGTTAAATACAAAGGCAAGTTACCACTTGTATGCTTTAATTGTAAAGAGATTGGACACTTTGCTGCATGATGTCCTAACAGAAGAAAAGATGACAAAAGTAATGACTGATCTTTTGAGAAGAAATCTGACAGAGGTGATAACAAAGATTATAGAGGTTACTGACAATCAAAAAGAAGAGATACCCAAGACTACAAAGACAAAGGCAAGAAAGCCAGCTACCTAGCTGCTTGCATGGATGAAGATACTAACACCAAACCTGATCAAGACATCGAGATGGTATTTGTGGCTATGAAGGATGATTTAGATGAAGATGAAAGGTATGAAGAAACTACACTCATATCTAAGGTTAGAAAGAATGACATCTAGGTTATAGATAGCGGCTACACTCACCACATGACCGGTGACAAAGAAAAGTTTAACACTTTTGAGTATTATAATAGTGGTATAGTAAGAATGGGTAATGATACACCTTGTCTAGTTGAAGGTAAAGGAACTATAATGTTTAATAACCTAATTAAATGTGAAAATTATTATTGGGTAAAAGGATTGAATTATAATCTATTGAGTGTTTCTCAGATGAATAATTCAGGTCACGGAGTAGCATTTGAGAACAAGAAGGAAAAGATCTTCAATGAATCAGGAAGATTGATTGGTACCAGTGAACAGAAAAAGGTAAATTATTCTATCTGAATGATACTAACACCACTTTCTTAATGACTAGAAATGAATATATATGGTTGTGGCACAAAAGATTTTGTCATGTGAATTTTGACAACATGATGAAAATAAGGAGAAGGAGAAATGTAAGAGGCTTACCGACGATGACAAAACCCGACAACATCATGTGCAAGAACTATCAAAAAGGTAAAATGACAATGTTTAGTTTCAAAAGTAAAACCCATACATCTGATGATATTCTAGAATTAGTCCATACTGATCTATGTGGACCAATGAGGACAAAGAGTTATTATGGAGATAGGTATTTTATTCTCTTTGTTGATGATTACTCTAGAATGATGACAATTATGTTTCTGAAAGATAAATATGAAGCATTCAAGATGTTTAAATGGTATAAGGCTATGGTAGAGAAATAAAGTGGTAAGGATCTGAAATGTTTGAGATCAGATAGAGGAGGAGAATTTATATCAGATGAATTCACTAGTTTTTGTAATGAGCATGGTATAAAAAGATAGGTTTCTGCACCAAGAACACCACAGAAAAATGGGATTGCTGAGAGAAGGAACAGATCAATAGTTGATTGTGCTAGAACACTGATGATAGTGAAAGGCACACTAATAAATTTGGTACCAAATTGCAATGGTAGTGCCCTTGCAGTTTTTCTGTCATAACCTTGTCGTCGTTGCAATTGCGACGGTCTATCGTGGCAATTGCGACAATGACAAGGTTGTGATGGAAAAACTGCAATGGCACTGCCGTTGCAATTTGGTACCAAATGTATTAGTGGCATCACCCAAATCTTCTAGAGGGAAGCTATTAGTACTGCTTTCTACACATGGAATAGAGTACAATTGAAGGACACAAAGAAGACACCTTATGAGCTATGGTATGGTAAAACACCCAATGTAAGTTACTTCAAAATCTTTGGTAGTCAATGTTACATCTTAAAGGATGATAGAAATGAAAATATTGATGCTAAAAGTGATGAAGGTATTTTTCTAGGGTATTCCACCAATAGAAAAGCTTATAAATGTCTTATCAAGGCTTCTAGCAAAATTGTTGAAAGTACAAATGTAAAGATAGATGAATTTTTAGAAAAGAATGAGCTGGAAAGCACAAAAGAACTACAGGACTACAACAAGTTTGTATACTATGAAGAACCCAAAACTCTTCCTGAGCAATAGTGCTTAATTCTACAACAACAGAATGTTGCAACTGATGGTCAGAGTGCAATTACTAATGGTCAAGATAATGATCAAAATAATGTGCAAGGTGATGAAGAACAGAATGAAGATCAAAATGATGATCAAGCTGATCCACAAAGAGTTGTACCTATACTTGAAAGATATGTAAGAAGGAACCATCTATAGATCTAGATCATAGGAGATAAGAAAGCTGGTACAAGAACAAGAAGTAAGTCTTTAAACTCAAATTATTTAATTTGTGAGTTTGAGCTAAAATCTGTCAATGTTGCACTTGATAATGAAGAATGGATAAGTGTTATGAATGATGAGATTGAGAAGATTGAGAAGAATAAGAAATGGTCACTTGTGCCAAGATGAGATGACAAGAATGTCATCGGTACAAAATGGATATTCAGGAATAAGCTGAATGAGAATGGAGAAGTCACAAGAAACAAAGAAAGACTAGTATGCAAGGGGTATGCACAACAGGAAGATATAAACTATGGAGAGACCTTTGCACCCATTTCTACACTAGAAGGAGTAAGAATACTACTTGCTTATGCTGCATATAAAGGATTCAAGGTATATCAAATGGACGTCAAGTCAGCATTCCTGAAAAGAATACTTGAAGAAGAGCTATACATTGAGCAACCAGAAGGGTTTGTCAATCTAGACAAGAGAAACATGGTATGTAGAATTCACAAAGTCTTGTATGGATTTAAACAAGCTCCTAGAGCCTAGTATGAGTGAATTCATTCCTATCTTATAAGTATTGGATTTGTAAGGACCAGTGAAAACAATAATCTTTATTTAAAGGAAGATGCTGATGCTAACACTTTGATTGCTGAAATATTTGTTGATGACATCATATTTGGAGGCAATGATATGCTATGCAAATCATTTTCTAATGAGATGAGAAAAGATTTTGAGATGTCTATGTTTGGAAAGATCAACTTATTTCTTGGTCTACAGATCATTCAAAAAAGTGAAGGTATTTTTATTACACAGTCAAAATACATTAAAGAGGTCCTGAAAATATTCAAGATGGAAGAATCCAAACCAGTTGGAACACTAATGGATACTGGATGTAAGTTGACAAAGGAGGACAAGACAACAGAGGTAAATCAGACTTTGTACAAATCAATGATTGGAAAACTCATGTATGTTGTACACACTAGACTAGATATTGCACATGGAGTAGGAATTATTGCTAGATTTTCTGCTAACCTTGGGGAATCACATATGACTGCTGTGAAAAGGATTTTAAGATATCTAAAGAATACTGAGGAATATGGTTTATGGTATAGAAGAGAAGGAAAATTTGAATTTAAGGTGTTTACTGACTCTGATTAAGCTAGTAATCTTGATGACCAGAAGAGCACAACTGGAGGAGCACTCTTTATGGGTGATAGACTTGTCACATGGATAGGCAAGAAGCAAGGATGCATCTCTCAGTCTACTGCAAAAGCAGAGTATGTTGTTGCTGCTGTAAATTGCTCAAATATTGCATGGATCAAACAGTAGCTGAAAGGTATGCATATGAAGATCTCAGAACCAGTGATTATCTATTGTGATAACACTAGTGCAATAAACATTTCCAAGAATCCAGTCATGCATTTCAAGACTAAACACATTGCTATCAAGTATCATTATTTGAGAGAACGGGTTCAGGGAAAAGAGGTGATACTTGAGTATGTGCAATCAAAAGAATAATTGGCCAATATATTCACCAAGCCACTGCCCAAGGATACATTTGAGTACTTGAGAAAGAGACTAGGGGTCAAACCCTTATCTACTGGTCAGTAAAATGGCTGAAGGTTGCATCAACCTACATATTATTAGAATATCATTCATGATTGATGCAAGCAAAGAGATGAACTTCAAAGCTACATCTATATACAGACAGGTATATATCAGAACCAAGCACTAGAGGATATTGTTCAAATCACTGATGGATAAAGGAAATTCAAGGAATATATTATGGACGGAGAGAAAATATTGTTTGACATATCTGTGAGATATTTGTTTGGCATTGTTGTCAAAGGGAGAGAGATTATCCATATTATCAGATCTTTCTAGAAAGGAAGAGAGAGAAATTGTATGAAAAGATTATACAAAGGGAGAGTTTCTGACAAGAGAAAAAGACATCAAATGAGAAATAACAGTCAAGGGAGAGAAATTGACACAAGAATATGACACAACACATCAGAATATAGAGAGTTACAAGAATCAAATCTAGGCTAAAATAGAGCTTACCGATGGTCAAACATTTATCAGTTGACAAAACAAAAAGATTGGTAGTTTGATGAATCTCAACTGTTGTATTTCATATTGTATTAGAAATAGTATAGTGTGATAATATAGTATGTTTCCATCAATTCCAAAGGGAGAGATTGATGACATGTAACTGATTGGATGTTTGACAATGTTAAGTTGAAGATAATGCAAGACATTAAAATAGTTAATGGTTTGTATTGTCATTGATGTCAATGTGATATCATCTATACGGTCATATACATAATGCCAAAGACTTCAAAGAACCAAAGGAACAAAGGTCATGCTTTCAGCAATACATAAAAGTCTTGTATTCACTAAGTGACAAACAACACCAATGGAGTGCACACCATCGGTAAAGGCAAAGAAGAACAGCCACAGTGATACCTGATGATTAGAAGATAGTGTTTCTCGACGAAACAAAGCCACAGTGATGCCCAACATGCAAAGTTAGAAGGTTTCCCGACGAGTAAAATTCCAATGATTTCTGATGGATGGAGATCGTGAAGCTAACTGGAGTCTCAATGATGGAACTGTCAGTTGTCATTGACAACTAACTACAGAAGTGACTGACGGAATAGAGAGTTTAGGAAATGAAAAAATATGTAGCTGGAAAGAGCTAAAGATAGACTTAACTGGTTGTTTTCTTTGTTTTATTCGACTAGAGTTAAGTGATTGATTTAAAGATGATTTGTACAGTTGGCAAGAAGATAATTTGATGTAGACCAAATATCATTAACAGAAATTATTTAGAAGATACACAACAAAATGTTACAAAATTTGAATTCTTCATTAACTTCTCCAACTTACTCTGCCTCTACAATGAAATAAAACTTCTACTTAATACAATTCCAAAAATTACCATATTTGGCAGGTTTTCGGGAAAAACATATTTTTCCATTTTTGGTAATTTTTAAAACTCATCCTGTGAATCCCAATTTTTTCCCAAGAAAATCTCCCAACCAAGGCAAGTCGAATTTCCAACTAATCCACAAAATCAGAAACATGATTTCATATTTATTACAAAAACAAAACTAAAAAAAATGGAAAGAAAAAGAAAAAGCCAATTTTGGAGATCAAGATGAAATTTTAGGCTCCCAGAAAATGGTCGAAACAACCACTAAAAAAACTAACTCAGTTGTAATTTTCATTAAATCTAGCTCACGAATCCACTTGTAAAATTTCAGCCAAAACCCACATCCGAGTCAAAAGTTATGACCCTCTGAAGCTCCTGCATCATGGTGTGCTTCTCTGTTGCTCAATTTATGTAGAAATCTTTAGCTCTTTCCTCAACTTGATTGATAAGGACTGTATGAAGTTTTTCTTCATCATTTTCTCTCTAGCATCCTCTTTTCCATTCACTCCCCTTAATTCATAATGAATTAGATTGTCTCTTTATAGACATGATATCACTGTTTCTCACTTCTTGATTTTCTTTGTTCTTGGTGTGATCCACAATCTTAGCCAATCTTGCTTTAGAGATTTACTTTAGTTTTATCCCTTAGATTTCTCCTTGACAACTGGATAAATTAGCTTTAAATATTTTACTTATATCTGGCTTTATCTTGTTGATGAAAACAATGACAACAACCAGTTAAGTCTATATTTAGCTCTGCTAGCTAAGTATTTTTTCATTTTTGAACTTCAGTTAATTTTGGTGTTTTGACTTTTTGATAGCTTCAGTCAACACTTTAGTTTTCCTCAGATATCTCCGTCAGTGTTGTGTGTCTGTCGGGATTGTCTGTCATTTGGGCACTACGGTGAAGTTCTGCTCGTCAGTTAACACTATAATTATGGCCGTTGGTTATTCTTGTGATTCTTCTCATTGGTAATGCTTGTCAGTTTCTTTTCTCAGGCATCACTGTGACTTTGCTTTATCTCTCCCCATCGGGTTTCACTAGTCGTCAATGTTTGTTGTCACTTAGTGAATGGAGATCTATTATTCATTACTGAAAGCCTAGTATAGTTATCTTTCTAATTCTCTGAATTCTTTGACACTTTGAATATAACCGATTAGATTATATTAAGTTTACATCAATGACAATATAATCCATTAACTTATTTAATGTATTGCATTATCTTTCTGCATTTTGGTGATCAACTTAACATCTTCAAACATTCAATCCGTTACATGTCATCACATTCAACCAAATTGAACCTTAACAGTAAATGAAATTGAACACTAATTGTCAACCCAATTAAACATTAAACCAAATTCAACCCTTTAAATAAAGAAAAATTTAAACTAACTCCTAAACAAACTTAAACCCTAACTATAAATATAACACTAAATCAAATTGAACAATAACCTTAAAACTAATTGAATAATAAAATAAGTTGAACCATGAAACTAAACCAAATGGAACTTTAAATCAAACTAAATCATAATCATAAACCAAATTATATCCTAACACTAACACCAAACTAAATGGACCCTATCCATAAACTAAAATCCGATGAACTATTAAATCAAATCAAACAGTTAACATAAACTAACTTGAACCAAGATCCTAAACCAACTTGAACCCTAACTATAACATTGGACTAAGTTAAACCATAATCCTAAAACTAGTTCAGCAATAAATGAAAATGAACTGTAATTCCAAACCAAACCATATTTATAAGTTGTAACTCCAACCCTCACATTAACTCTAAACCAAATTTAACCCTAATCATAAACCTTATAAAATTGAACCCTAATTCTACATATTACAGATTCAATCTATATGTTAAACCATATAGAATTGTATTGCTAATAATAAACCAAATTAAACCCTAATAAAAAAATTCAATTGAACTATAACTTAATTCATCTTTAAACATTAAACCAAACTAATCTCTTTAACTAAAGTGAAATTATTCAAACTTGTAAAACAACTTGAACCCCAATAAAAACACCAAATCAAAGTAAACCATAACCCTAAAACTAATTCAAACCTAAACCAAACTAAATCATAACCATAAACTCAATTAAACACTAAACCTAATTGAACCCTATATCCTAAACTTAATTATACCCTAAAACTACTACTAAACCAAAGTAAACCCTAACCCTAAACAAAATTGATCCCTAAACCAAACACTAAATGCAATTGAATTACAACCATAAAATGAATTCAACATAAAACCAAAATCAATCCTAGACCTAGAACTAAAACTTATTGATCCCAATCAATAATCTAAATAAAAAATAATCCTAACACTAAATCAATTTAAACCCAAAACTTCAACCTTATTGAAGCCTAAGTATACACTAAACCAAATTGAAGCATAATCTTAAACGTAACTGAACAATAAACCAAATCAAATCTAATCCTAAATCAAATATATCCTAACACTAACACTAATCTAAATTGAACCCTTACCCTAAACTTAAATATACCCAAATCCTAAAACAAATTCAACCATAAACTTACGCATAATTGAATATTGAACCAAATTAAATCCTACCCCTAAAAATAAAATAAAGGAATCCCTACATCTAAGAGCAATTTGATTTAAAACTATTATAATTTATAAATTAAATTATTAACATTATTAAATTAAATAATATATTTAATATCTTTAAAGATGTGGTCGCGGATATGTGTGTGTGTGTGTGTGTGTGTGTGTGTGTGTGTGTGTGTGTGTGTGTACATATGTATGTATATGTGTGTATATGTATATATATGTATATATGTATATGTATATATGCATATATATGTGTGTGTGTTATATATATATATATATGTATATATATGTGTGTGTGTGTGTGTATATGTGTTTCTATATATATATATATATATATATTGTTCAAAATAATGGAATGGTCTGTACTAAGAGGGGAGGGGTGAATCAGTACCCTTAAAAATTTTATCACTTAACCTTAATCCTTTTAGTAATCAATTGTATTACTAACCATATATACTATTCTATCTTTGTGTATGTTATATCAAATCATAAACTCAATTAGCAAGAAAACATTCATGAAATGTATTGACACATGACACAAGTTTGGTAACGCAGAAAAACCCTATTAGAAGGTAAAAACTATGGTGGGGATGAAACCCACAAAGCTTCACTATCTGTAGAATGGAAGGGGCTGGTTAAGGCTTATAATTTTCATCACTTCTGATGATCTACCCTATTAGGAGTATCATGTAGAGACTGGTTAAGGTCTACTCTGTTAAGAGCTTTAGAAACACTGTTTAGTGTGCACTTGGTTAAGAGATTTACAAAGGATTGTTAAATCCACCTTTCTCAAGGATTTCTTCTATTTTCTACGCTTGTTAGAATGTAGTCAAAAATATTCATTGACCTGAGTATATGCAATCTAGAATTCCTGATTACAAATCCAATAAAAATTACATGTATATTTATCACCTATAGTGATTGATCAATACCTCTGTTATGCTCGGTATCCTTGAATCTGGTTCTTAATAACTTGTTTCATCTTTTGTTTTTTTTCTACATAAAAATCTTAGTCTTATCTTTAGATATGCTTCTCGGCTACAATCATCATCATACCACATGTTCTAATTGATTACATATCTATTTATACAATGAGTTTTACCTAAATGAGTTTCACGTATTATAGTGATAACTCTATGATCAAAGGTTTACAACTTGACCTTGATCTCCTAGTTTGCATATTTCTAATGAGTTTGAATTATTAAAAAAATTACAATGACATTTCTTGTCCCTCAAGAAATGGATTTAAAGCTAATAAAAAAGCTATATATAAAACACAAGTATTTTATCTGACGTGGAAGTCAGATCCACATTTCTCAGAATTCTAACTATCTCTTGGCAGACTAGTGCTCGGGTTGCTCTTTAGTCTGTCAGGTTCCTTTGTAATCTGCTTGTCGGGTTACTCTGTCGGGTTGCACTAGTAAACTGTGTCATCGGGTTCAATTGTAAACTTGTCTATTGGGTTACACTAAACCTATCTTTCAGTGTTGGTGTTTTTGATAAAATAAGCAGCAAGAGGGTGTTGGCCCGTGAAACAGGGGACTAGAAGCACATTAATAGCATATTAATGGCACCAATCGAAGCTTATATTAGATTAGCAGGTTATCACAAGCAATAAAATTTCTGCCTCTATCAAAAACAAAAGTTTCAATTCAACTTAAAAAGATAAAACCAGAGAACTTACTAACAATAATGTCTTCAAAAATATTGTCACTAAGCCACACAGGGCTCGACCAAAACAACATTCTAAACTTAATATTAACCCCCATAACAGAGCAGGGGAACCAAGGGACTAGCCCAGTCAAAAAAACCAAAACCATAGGCAAAAAAATTAATTCTTCTCTCCCAACTGTTTGGACAGTAGGGATCGCGCCCATTCCTCCTAGAGAAACATAAACAGGTCTCTGTTCTCATCATTC
>MU228256.1:1316956-1330283 GCA_018584345.1 Thuja plicata
TTCAATTATGTAGATTTTGAGTCAAACTCATTTTCTCCTACTTATCAAGAAGAACTACATGTAACACAGGAATGAAAGATTAAAAAAATGGTTTATATTAGTCATGGAATATGTTTTGTTTTATATAATTTTATTCAATTTTATTTGAATATTATTAAGTAAATATGAAGATACATATAATATATTAGAATCTATTTATAAATAATTAATTTTTTATATAATTATTATAATTAATATAAATTATATATAAAAATATTAATGATAAGAGGAAAAAAGAAATATGAATAACTTTGAGTAATGATATATATATTTTAACATAGTATATTTGTTGTGTAAGTTTAAATATTTTTAAACATATTATAATAGAAACCTCCAAAATATATGTCATTAGATGACAAAAAGAAAACTACTAACTATGACATATTGATATAACTATAACATATTGATATTACTATAGTAACATCTAATAACTCCAAAAAAAATGTCTCACATGAAAAATAATGCTTTAACAATATGTCACAACATATATAAATTTTAACAATTATATAATTAATTATACAAAGTTAAAATGTATTTGACTTTTTAAACATCCTATCGGCTATCCCTTGAACCTCCTATTAGATGCAAGTGCTAGTTAATATCTATGGAGATGCAATGGCGGATGCTACTAATGCGCACACATATATAAAACAATTTTTACTCACAAACTAAAGAGCTAAACCCATAATATGCATGAAATTAATATCATAAACAGTTATTGATAAATAAATAAATTAAAAAAACCTACAGAGTTAAACCAGCTCAAATAACTGAACGTGCATCGGCATGGTCGATTCACTCTTCTCCGCCAACATTTGACATGACCAATTTTAATTTACATACAACAAGGCTGACAAAATGGTCACATGTCCCATGTTCGACTCTCATAATCTGCACACTTTGCTACTTGCGGATAAGACCTAGTACGAATGTCACGACTATCCTCAAGTTAAATGAGATGATTACGAGGGCCGACGACTATATTTTACTTCACTGAGAGGACTCATAATTGAATTCAAAGCTCAATTGCAGTATCACAACACACACTAAACTCAGAAATTACGAAGTAAAAATCACAAACTTTTAAAAAATTTATTTTCTGACTATTTCACATTAGAGCTCAAACGCACGAAAGGGAATAAAACAGAGCAGTGGGAAAATAATATTTCCCTAACAGCCCGCGATCCACCCGACACCACACCTACAATTCCCAGGTGGAAGGGAAGATATTATGTCTTCCCTCATTATTTATGGTCTACATATATCCGGTAAAGAAATGGAGTGAAATTTAGCTAGGCACAGAAGACAATTTTAGAGTTGGTTCTGGTAGGGCAAGTAAAAGTGCTGGTGGCATCATCCTTGGCATAACTGTAAGCCTGCGGGTAACGTACCTTGAAAAACTTGGAGTAACCGGTGGGACTGTAGTTGTTGGCAGAGGCTCCCGTACAGCAGTATTCTGGCATATTATATCTCGCACACGCACTTTTGCATCCACCATTCACCTTCAGTTCACTGGGGCACTATGAATTGATGTCACTCAGGCATGTTATTCTCCCCTTGCAATTAGGGTTTGTGGAAGTGGGAGTCATGGAGAGGCACACTGAAGCCGTCGACGAGAGAGATGTCGTAGAACTCTAGATTCATGTACTGGTTTTGGGCGTATTCGACCAGGGTCATAATTCATTGTCAATTCACTTTTGCAAACAAAATCACATAGATTTGTGTTCTACTTCTTATTACTATTAATGAATGAATTGTTACATTGTGTCATATTTGTAAATAAACTAATGAGAATCTCTTTTTCTAAGAATTGTATCATATGAATTTCTATATTTTAAAACAAATTAAAAAAATCTTTAAGAATTGTACCATATGAGCTTAATAATGCAAATGAAAACCATTATTAATTGTAGAAATCATGACATTCACATTATCAACCACATTCATGTTTTTTACATTGGAATATGATATTATACATGATTGATGATGAGATACAATAGACTACAGAAAAAAGTTTAATAAATACCTAGGACATGCTACTTCTACAAAGGTTCAAGTTGCCACATCATATCATTATCGGGATCCTTGGATTCATCGCCATCAACTTCATATCTTCTTTGGTTCTTCAATATGTTTTCTTCACTCTGCATACCTCCGCTTAACTCAAGTTCAACACTAGCATTACCAGTACCAGTACATGAGTCAATGATAGTCACATCATTGTCTCTGGCACTCCCAATTTGGTTTGAAATGTTTCCCAGCCCTCTTCTCTGACATTTTTTCCTCCATAATTTCAGTGCCCTGTCATAAGGAAAAGTATGGACTTCATACCTGGATGTATAGAGCCTCAGGAAATTTTCCAAATTCTTGTCTAGTTTGTTTCTTATCTTTGACTTTAGGAACCCCAAAGCACTGAAAACTCTCTCATCCTCCACCGACCCCAATATCATGGTCAGACATAAATCAGCAAGCTTGAAAAGTTTTGATATTGAATCAATCAACATTTCACTCTCAGCTAGATATTTCCAAATGCTTGTTGTTGATCCATCTTTGTGGGGGTTCTACATATTATTATATTGTTCCCTCATTTTATGTGAAAAATGGCCCTATTGTTCTCTCAAATGAGATTCATCTAAAATTCCATTTAGAGTTACTCCATTTAACTCTTTGGTTTTGCAAAAATTATCTATCAAAGTTAACTTAGCTTAGTTTGATAATCCTTCAAATTTTTGATACTCCAATATCGAGGAAACATAATAGACATGGATTCAAGTAGTTTGACTGGAGGTAATATTTCTCTAATCGCTGAGGAAAGATCATAGGCAATGCGCTTCACAGAAGCAGTTACAGACTCAACGATCTTGGTAAAGTCTTCCTTTTTAAGACTTGATATTTGCTTCATGTTCTTCCTTCCTGGTTCCTCGGACTCGACCCTAGCATAGTAGTACATTGGTATCTCAACTCTACATACTTCTACACATAACTCCCCGTTTACACCGATCTTTAAAAAGTTGTCAGGATTGTCCAAATCTGTGATTTTAATCAAGCTGGCCAATTTTACATCATCACATGATCGATAGAGATTATCCAGCATCATGCATGTCAATTTACAAAGTGTAAAATATTCTGCAATATACACTATTCTTTTCTGGGCCTTTTACATTATATTTCTCATTTCCTCCAGCAAGAGGGGAAAACCTGCTAATGTTAAGAGTGTCTCTACATTAGTTAACCTTTGTAGCAGCTCAGGAAACTTGGGTAGTCCTTCTTCATGACTTGAGTTCATTAGACCAAGCAATGATCGATATTTAGAAAACACTCGATGCGTTGGTCCATCCAAAGAGATCCATCTAGTATCATTATCCTTCATAAGCTTGTTCCTGTCGGTTAGTCCTTTGACAAAGTGTTGAAATTCCCTCAATTGTTTCAGACTTCAACAGAAGTATTGGTAGAGATCATTGATGAAAACTTCAATTTTTTGTACTGGACCATGCTTGCTGACAAATCAAAAGGCTAGATTCATTTTTTGGGCCATGTAGTGAATGGGAGTAACGTAGGGCACACAAGAAGATTGTATCTTTGTGCAAAGACTACCCCTGTAGCCTTGCATTACTAAAGATCCATTCTCTCCAACACACACCAACTTATTGTCAAAAATCACGCCATTTATACCTCCACATTCAATTAGAGAACTCTTTACTAGTTCAAATAAATTTTCAGCTGTCACATTATCCTTCATTTTAGCAACAATTAGTATATGAGGTTGGCGGACAAAATTGTGTACAGTATAAACATGCATACCCATGAAGTATTATCTACTATTGTAACCTCATCTAAAGACAATGTAATAAAATTTGACTCTTTCATTTTTGCCTTTAGATCCTCTTTTTCAACATCGGCAAGACAACTTACCCATTCTCATCCACTATTTACTGACCAATGACGGTTAGGATAGTTACAAACTTTCAAAAAGTGTAATAAACCACTCAATGATGGGTAGTCTATCATAGGACGCCCTCTATTCAAAATATTAAAGACAACACTTAATTGAACAACTTTTCCCATTAGTTCTACTTCCAATGCTTTTTCAAAACAAGCTTCAATATAGCCTTTAACTTGAGTAGGCTTTGTCTATATATTCTTCTGAAATTCATATAATTCTACATTCCTAGCATGTAGAGATTTGACCTTTGTTTTCTATCTTATCACTAATTTTTCAACTCCATCTATGGTTTTCTTTTCATAAAATTTACACATATGCTTCTCTATGGTGTCAATTTTTAACTACAACCTCTTTTCCTCCTTATTTATCTTGGTGCAAATCTTACATCTGCATTCTACCAGAGCCTGACCTTCAATTGGATTATCCACTGGTTCAATGAATGGATACTTTGACTCATATTCTATTTGAAAATTCCTCGACAACTCCCACTTTCGATCATTTTTTGATTCCCTATCCTTCTTTGAATTGTTTTTTCTTTTCTTTTTTCCTGCACCATCATCATCTCTGACATTCTCAGTCTCATCCAAGTTGATTATATCATTATGGTGATTCTGGGTATTTAACTAAAAATCTTCTTCATGTTCATCATGATCTAAGATACCAGGTTTGCCTACTTCCATATGTCATGTAGTTTCAGGCTATGAATCTTCAAAATCTACTTGTGATGAAGCACCTTCCTAATTTTGGACAAAAATATTTTCAACATCATGACCAAAATATGATGATAAGGTTCTGTATTTTGCTAGCCTCTCTTGGCTTTCCCCACTTGTAGGAGCCTTACCCTTGGCCTTATTCTTGTTCGACATCTCCATTCTCCAACGACTTCCAATGCAAAATAAAAATGTTAAATTGTTGAAGAAGTGACAATAGACTATAATATATATAAATATGATTCTGGATTCATTGGCCCTAAAATCATGTCTGAGGTCTCCCTGGTCACCACTATTCACTAACGTGTTACCACTAAATAATAATGAACTCAAAACTACAGAGTCATAGATTAAGTATCCCTTACCTTTGCCTCAAATTAAGTTGTAGTCGTGACTCACTAATGCAGTATGCAGTTGCACTCAACAGTCTAAAACTTTTCTATCTATCAAAAGTTTTTATACTAATCCTTATTTGGTGAATTCAGTGGGAGGTATTAGGTATACAAATATTTTGCGAAGCCCGCATAATTATAACATGTCTTTTGTTATTTTTGAGGCGATTATGGGTCGTCCAATACCTTCACATGATTAATAAAGTTGGAAAAATTACGTCAGTTAGAGACACACGTCCGTAAAATTCTAGGCAAATTTAGATCCGCATATAAATATATATGTACAAAATGATTAGCGAATATAGGCCATCAATTTGGGGTCGCTTAGAAATTATAGGCAAATTTTTTAAATTTACGGGGACCAAAATGTATATTCCATTAGCGATAATGTGTAAGAAATGGAAAAATTAAATAAACTGATGGGAGATGGGCCTGGGCTATGGACCCAATATTAATAAATTTCGTGTGATAGGGTCGATCCAATATATGAAAAATATTCACCAATTCTCCGGTCGCCGACATGCGACATTTGCCAAATGGTGAATAATCGCCAATAAAGTTTTCGCTGATCCTCATACAAGGTGTTTTTTCTTATAGAAGTTATTTTCATTTGAGTGGAATGAGATACAATCATGGATCATCGAAGGTGATGTTGATCTCTATAAGGTACCTTCAATTAAATTTCTAGAAAATATTGTAAGTACATAGACGTGGTTTCGAACAATATCTATTGTTTCTCAAATGGATAAAAGACTTTGATTCTAATTTCTACATATACAATAAGTCTAATGCAAGTACTTCAAATTGGATATAAATTTCTAATATAATATAATTCACCGCCACTATACACGCTAATTTCATGGCAACTAGTTTTGACTCTCCCAATAATTAAGTTATAATATTACTTCAATAGTACTAGAACATAAATAGTCAAACTTATGTTGAGATTTATGAATCAAAATCAGATTTGTGGGAATAATTGTTCATTCAAAATTTGCACTATCCAATGGGAAGAGGGTTTTACAATAAAGTAATATTTTATTGGATGAGAAGTCATACAAACAATGGTTATATTATTGAATTCAATTATGCTAAATTAACTTGGATGGTAATTCCATCATCAGTAGATGGTAATGCAAAGTACCCATCAATAGAAGTTTTTTGTATCCAAATAAGTACAAATAAAATCTTTTGAAAATTATTATAGTGTTATAATTCACTGCAAGAGTTTTACTCCATCCTGTAAATTAGCTTGATGTGATGATTAAAAATTGTTCCTTAACAAAGAATACCATAAAATGTGGAAATTAGAAAAAAGAAGATAAAGAATGTAAAGAAAGAAATACAGGGTCACCTTTACATGTGAACTTTCCCAAAAAAGTATATACGATGTTCATACTGTTAATTTCAATAGCTAGTTATGGATCCTACTCATGTTTTTGAGAGAAACATCAATTTAGAGGAGAAACAAGAACAATTGGAGTGGAGTGAAGGTTTTTCTTGATGTTTATTTAATTTTTTAATTTCATTCCACAAATTTTTTATTCATACCTTAATTGATGTGATTAAGATTTTATTTTAAAGATAGAATAGCTTTTATGGTTGGATTTATCATGTTGTTTTCTAATGCTATTTTTCCTCATCATACACTAACATATAATGCAACACTACAAATAGAAAAAAAAAGAGTATCGTAATAAAATATAATCAAGAAATACACCATAATTGTAAGCTATAATTCCAACCCAAACCTAGAACTAAAAAAAATTGAATCCTAATCATAAACCTTATAAAAGTGAACCCTAACACTACATAAGGAAGATGGCAGCCATAAATTAAACCAAATGGAACCCAAATACTAACATTCAACCAGATTATTGCAAAGAAACTAGCATTTGGGGTTTCATGGAACGCATGAAAGGTGGACATGACAAGAGAATATCTAAACAGTTTGTCTCCTCCTGGAACAATAGAAGTGTCTTGGTTGGGGGAATTCACTTCCAGCTTAATGAGAAGGTCATTGATGAGGCAATGAGGCTCTCTATGGTGGGGAGAATGTACAAAAAGACTAGTCGGACTGCCGACCCTACCAGCCTAAAACAATTTTTCAAAGACGGTGAGCTGCCGGTCAGGAAGCATGGGGGTTTCAACAGGGAAGAGTTGCCAGATTTCTGGCCAAAAATTTGTCTCATAATAATGAATTATTTCACACTTGAAGGTAAGTTTACAGTGTTTTACAACTACCACTTACCTTTCCTGAATCATATTAGGAACAAAGATTTAATTTCCATACCGTTTTATCTTCTACACTCTATAGAGAGTAATGTCCTTAATATCAAAAGCAACCCTGATAGGGCTATCCTCCACCAGGGCCTCCTCCTCTGTCTTTACCAATTTCACAAAGCCATAGGCCCGGCACCCCAACCCCCTCTGATTATTCAGATGATGCCCCAGGAGGAGCCTCTAGGAAAAGCCAAAAAGACCACTAATTCCTCGTCCCAGTCCATCCGTATCACCCAAGGGCCTGTGATGACAGAGAAAAAAACTCATAAAAAAAGTATTAAGATTCCCACCTATAAGAAGGAGGGCCAAGAGGAATCGTATGTTTCCAAATCCATGGAATACAATGAAGGGAAAGGGGTTGACAACACACCTGAGACGGATTACAAGCCCAAAAAATGGAAAAGGATGGAAACCCAGGTTAATTTGGAGGTGGACCTAAGTGGTTCAGGCCAAAGGAGGTCTAATAGAATAGTCAAGGACAATGCAAAATTAGGATGATGGAAACGGCCTCCAAAGAGCTCTCCCTGACTGGGAATGCCTCCCACTCTACCAACTCCAGAAATGGTTCCTCGGAAGGCTATATGAGCCCAACTGGTAATATTCCCCTACCCAACCTCCAAAGAGCCAAGGAAACCCCCAAGAACCCGACCCCACCCGAGATCCCCCACCATGATACCTAGGTTAAACCCCACTCCTCTGTCATGGAGGAAAAATGCAATTTCACAGGCACCCTTAAAAGAAAGTTTGTAAATCTCAACAAAGAGATTGTTGAGATTAAGAAGAATATGCAGGACCTGATGAACCACTGCATGAGGACCAACAAATTTGCACTGAAGGTCATGCATGCCTCGGCGATGACTCTCTGTAATGTGTAGGAAAAGATGGCGGGTGGCAAATTGGAAGTGGACGAGGATAACAAGGATTTGTTCCTGTTTCTTTGGGAGGAGTGGGCGAGAACCCTGCTGTCTAAATAGCTGGGAGGGAAGAACTAAGTCTGCTGTCTATGGTTCAGGTTTTCTTTTGCTGGGCTTGACCCTCAGTTCCCCTATTCTACGATTGGGGTTATTTTTAATTTTGTTATTCTGGTTTGGTTTAGCCCTACGAGGCTTATTGTTGATACTTTTTATGCTACTGATGGTAGCATTTACTCTGGTTTAATCCCTTTGAGGAGAACTGTCTCTTTTGTTTTTGATAGAGGCAAAAATAGAATTGGTGATTTTGATTCTCTGCTAAAATTCTTTTTAGCTTAGACTAGTTCCATTAATATGCTATTAATGTGCTTCTAGTCCTCTATTCCATGGGCCAACACCCTCTTGCTGCTTTTTCTATCAAAAACATTCAACCAAATTGAACCTTAACATTAAATTAAATTGAACACTAATTGTCAACCCAATTAAATATTAAACCAAATTCAACCCTTTCAATAAAGCTAAATTTAAACCAACTCCTAAATAAACTTAAACCCTAACTATAACTATAACACTAAACCAAATTGAACCATAACCTTAAAATTAATTGAATAATAAAATAAGTTGAACCATAAAACTAAACCAAATGGAACTTTAAATCAAACTAAACCAAATTATATCCTAAGACTAAAACCAAACTAAATGGACCCTAACCATAAACTGAAACCTGATGAACTATTAAATCAAATCAAACACTTAACATAAACTAACTTGAACCAAGATCCTAAACCAACTTGAGCCCTAACTATAACATTGAACCAAGTTCAACCATAATCCTAAAACTAATTTAGCAATAAATGAAAATGAATCATAATTCCAAACCAAACCATATTTATAAGTTGTAACTCCAACCCTCACATTATCTCTAAACCAAATTCAACCCTAATCATAAACCTTATTAAATTGAACCTTAATTCTACATATTACATATCCAGTCCATATGTTAAACCAAATAGAACTTTATTGCTAATAATAAACCAAATCAAACCCTAAAAAAAAACTACAATTGAACCGTAACTTAATTCATCTTTAAACATGTGGTTGCAAATGTGTGTGTGTGTGTGTGTGTGTGTGTGTGTGTGTGTGTGTGTGTGTGTGTTTATATACATATTTTATAAAATTGAACCCTAACCCTAAATATTATAGATTCAATCTATATGTTAAACCAAATGGAACCCTATTGCTAACATTAAACCAAATTATACCATAACACTAACACCAAATAAAATTGACCCTAACCATGTAAACCTAAACCTAATGAACCATCAGATTATGTTAAGCACCTAACATTTAAAGTTTGAACCAAGAACCTAAACAAACTTGAATTCTAACTATAACACTAAAAAATTTCAACCATAACCCTAAAACCAATTCAACAATAAATGAAAATGAACCATAATCCTAAACCAAACCATAATTGTAAGTTGTAGCCCCAACCCTAGCTCTAACACTAAACCAAATTGAACCCTAATCATAAACCTTATAAAATTGAACCCTAACCCTACATCTCGTAGATTCAATCCATATATTAAACCAAATGGAACTGTATTACTAAAATTAAACCAAATTTTACCCTAACACTAACACCAAACTAAATTTACCCTAACCATAAACCTAAACCTAATGAACTATTAGATCAAGTTAAGCACCTAACATAAAGTAACTTGAACCAAGAACCTAAACTAGCTTGAATCCTAACTATGGCACTAAACAAACTTCAACCATAATCCTAAAACTAATTCAACAATAAATGAAAATGAACCATAATCCCAAACCAAACCATAATTATAAGTTGTAAACCCAACCCTAGCCCTAACACTAAACCAAATTGAACCCTAATCATAAACCTTATAAAATTGAACCCTGGCCCTAAATATAATAGATTCAATCCATATGGTAAACCAAAATGAACCTTTTAACTAAACTAAAATTATCCAAACTTATAAAATAACTTGAACCCCAATAAAACCAAACCAAAGTAAACCATAACCCTAAAACTAATTGAGCACTAAACCAAACTGAACCATAGCCATAAACACATTTCAACACTAAGCATAATTGAACCCTATATCCTAAACCAAATTATACCCTAAAACTATCACTGAACCAAAGCAAACCCTATCCCTAAACAAAATTTATCCCTAAACCAAACACTAAATGCAATTGAAGTAGAACCATAAACTGAATTCAACATAAAACCAAAATCAAGCCTAGACCTGAAACTAAACCTTATTGAACCCAATCAATAATCTTAAAAAAAAAAAAACCAAACACTAAACCAAGTTAAATCCAAACCTTCAACCTAATTGAAGCCTAAGCATAACACTAAACCAAATTCAATGATAATCTTAAATGTAATTGAACAATAATCACTAAAATAAACCCTAGTCCTAAACCAAAATATACCCTAACAATACACTAAACTAAATTGAACCCTTACTTGAAACTAAAACAAACCCAAATCCTAAAACAAATTCACCAATAAACCTACATATAATTGAATTTTGAACCAAATTAAAGCCTACCCCTAGAAATAAAATAAGTTGATTCCTAAATTTAAGAGTAATTTAATTTAAAACTATTACAAGAATCAAATTAATATTAAATTTTTTACATATAATTGAATATTGAACCAAATTAAAGCCTACCCCTAGAAATAAAATAAGTTGATTCCTAAATTTAAGAGTAATTTAATTTAAAACTATTACAAGATACAAATTAATATCAAATTTTTTAAACACCATATGTATAATATTAGGTTCTGGCTTTATCTTTTTCTGTTGTTTTATTTTCATTTTCTTTGTTTTGTTGTCTTTTGGTTGTGATCTATATTTTTTTGGTTCTATTTTTTGAACTCAGTATCTCTTATTTTTGTTAAAAGGTTTCAAATCCCTTCAAAACATATTTTTACCTTAATCAGAAACATTATGTATATTATTAAATTAAATTATATATTTAATATCTTTATAGATTTGCGAATGCTACTAGTGCGCGCACATATATAAAACAATTATTACTCACAAACTAAAGAGATAAACCCGTAACATGCATGAAATTAATATCATAACCAGTTATTGATCAAAATCTACAGAGTTGAACCAGCTGAAATAACTGAATGTACATCCGGCGTGGTTGATTTTCTATTCTGCGCTAACCTTTTACATAATCGATTTTAATTTACATACAAGATGGTTGACAAAACTGTCGCACGTCCCATGTTCGACTCTCCTGATCTGCACACTTTGCTACTTTGGGATAAGACCTGGTACGAATGTCATGACTATCCTCAAGTTAAATGAGATCATTACGAGGACCGCCGACTATATTTCACTTCACTTAGAGGACTCATAATAGAATTCAATTCTCAATTGCAGCTTCACAACAAACACTAAACTCAGAAATTACGAACTATAAAACACAAACTTTTAAAAAATTTATTTCCTGACTATTAAACATTAGAGCTCAAACACATGATAGGCAATAAAACAGAGCGGCGGGAAAATAATTTTTCCCCAACGGCCTGCCAATCCACCCGGCTGTTGAAAATAGAGGAAAAAAATAGAACAAAGAAATATCACAGAAGACCAAGCAAAATAAACAGAGAACATATTTTTATATTATGCCTGCAATCATAATATTGTTTACATGAAAAGCATTTCACAGAGCTGCCTTTGCTCTATCTTCCCAAAATAGAGACTTCACATCTTCTCACATAAAAATAGAGTATTTTCCTTTACAAATCTGAACTGTTAAGAAAAGAAGAAGTTTCAAGAAAAACCTAGAATGAAGTCTAGATGCATCGAAGAAGAGAAAGGAAGATGATAGAAGGAAGAAAGAGTAAATGCGATGGGTGAAGTAGTTGCATTAAATGATAGGGGAGATTAGAAGAGTGACTAGCTAGAGGTCCACGTCAGTCACATACGCCAACACTCCCCCTTAATCTTCACTGCCATGTATTTCTGTAATACCAATTCCTTCTCGAAGATGCTCAAAAACATTCTTTGCTAGTGGTTTTGTGAAAATATTAGCTAGTTGTTCATTGGACCTACAAAACTGAAGATATATTTCACCATTGTTTATCAATTCTCTTATAAAATGATATCTAGTATCAATATGTTTGCTCCATTTATGAAATACATGATTTTTAGATAAGGCAATTGCTGAATTGTTATCACAATAGATTTTTGTAGGTTCTTGTTGATGATGCCCCAAATCTGAAAGTACTCTCTTCATCCAAACTGCTTGACAAGATGCTGATGTGGCTGCTACATATTCTGCTTCAGCTGATGAGAGAGTGACAATTGGTTATTTCTTTGATGCCCAAGAGATAGCACCGGAACCTAGATGAAAGATATATCCAGAAGTTCTTTTTCTATCATCCATGCTACCTCCCCAGTCACTATCTATATATCCAATCAGCTTGTAATTATCTGAGAAAGAATACAAAATCCCAAAATTCTTTGTTCCAGCTATGTATCTCAAGATTCTTTTTCCAGCTCTCCAATGTGACTCTTTTGGTTTGTCCATGAATCTAGAAATGAGACTAACACCAAACATGATATTTGGTCTTGTGGAGGTTAAATACATGAGGTTGCCCACTAATCTTTTAAACAAAGTTGCATCTACACTTGGACCTTGATCATCCTTACTAAGCTTCAAACCCAATACAACTGGTATAGGAGCTGAATTCACATTTGTCATCTTAAATCTTTTCAACAAATCATTAGCATACTTGCTTTGACATATGAAAATTCCTTGATCATTTTGACTTACCTCCATGCCAAGAAAGTATCGCATGAGGCCCAAATCAGTCATATCAAATTCCTTTTTCATTGCTGCCTTGAATGAGCTAATTGACATATTGTCTATGAATATCAAATCATCTACATACAAACAAACTATCAAAATTTCTCCTTCATCATTCACTTTGACATACAAAGTTGGTTCATTGCCACACTTGTTAAAACAATTGTTCACAAAATAAGAATCTAT
>MU228256.1:1333246-1363969 GCA_018584345.1 Thuja plicata
TGCTGGTTCAGGAAACCCATTTTCAACAAAATTCCAAATACCTTGAGAGCAAAACAGGGTTTTCATTTTTATGCTCCAATATTCATAATTTTTGCCATTAAAAATTGGAATCTGGGGTTGGGAAATAATTCCACTAGTTCCAGCCATGATTCTTCAAAATGAAATTTGCCTTTGAAGCAAAACCCTTTTTTTTATTTTCTTCAATCTTGCCCTTTTCAATGAACTGGGTTTCTGACTTTGATACTTTGAAAACTCTTTGAAATTTCTGCTAAATCAACTTCATCTTCAACCTGCTCTTCAACTTCCAGTAGAACCCTTCTCTTCAACCTCCTCTTATACCACTTTGCTGAAAACAGAGGAAAAAAACAGAACAAAGAAATACGACAAAAGACCAAGCAAAATAAATAGAGAACAGATTTTTATATTATGCCTGCAATCATAATATTGTTTACATGAAAAGCATTTCACAGAGCTGCCTTTGCTCTATCTTCCCAAAACAGAGACTTCACATCTTCTCACATAAAAACAGAGTATTTTCGTTTACAAATCTAAACTGCTAAGAAAAGAAGAAGTTTCAATAAAAACCTAGAATGAAGTCTAGATGCATCGAAAAAGAGAAAGGAAGATGATAAAAGGAAGAAAGAGTAAATGCGGTGGGTGAAGTAGCTGCATTAAATGACAGGGGAGATTAGAAGAGTGACTAACTAGAGGTCCACGTCACTCACATAAGCCAACACCGGCACCATACATATAATTCCCGGGTGGAAGGGAAGATATTAAATCTTCCCTCATTATTTATGGTATATATATGCTAAGGAAATGGAGTGAAATTTAGTTAGGCACAGAAGACGATTTTATAGTTGGTTTCGCTAGGGCAAGTAACAAGGCTGGTGGGATCATCCTTGGCATAACTGTAAGCCTGCGGGCAAAGTCCCTTGAAAAACTTGGAGTAACGGGTGGGCCCGCAGTTGTTGGCAGAGGCTCCCGTACAGCAGTATTCCGGCGTATTATATCTCGCACACGCGCTTTTGCATCCACCGTTCACCTTCAGTTCAGCGGGGCACTGCGAATTGATGTCGCTCAGGCATGTTCTTCTCCCCTTGCAATTAGGGTTTGTAGAAGTGGGAGTCATGGAAAGAGGCACATTGAAGCCGTCGACGAGAGAGATGTCGTAGAAGTCCAGATTCATGTACTGGTTTAGGGCATATTCGGCCAGTGTCGCTGGCACCTGCCCGTAGCCTTGGCAGTTGAGCATGCCGTTGCATCCACCGGTTTGGCAGGTGCCGCGACCGCTTCCATCGAAGGAACACCCCGTGCGTGCCCATATTCTGCCCTGGGTTGTTCCTGCGGGAACTTGGATGCTCCACGTCTGCCCCCGTGCCAGCTGTCGCCCTCCACCTGGACTTGCCGCCGCCCAGACTGTGTAGGCACACTGGTTCGTGATATCGAACGTTGCTGCCTTCACTTTCACTCCTGCACTCAAAACATCTCAATATACGTAGCTTTACTTTACTGTTTCTATCCACATTTACACTTTAGTTTAGTGTTTCTATCTACATTTACAATGCTAAATGTTAAGGGGGCAGAAATATTTAGATCTTAAAAAATAGAAATGAGAGAAGTTTACCATGGAGAAGAACAGAGAGTGTTGCTAAGAGGGCAATCAAGACTTCTATCGCTCTAGCCATTGTTAACGAGTGTGAGTTCTTATGCTGAGAATGGGTGTGTATTTATAGGGAAATCGATCGCGTGTAATTGACTTGTAATCCCTATTTTCAAAGTCTAGATACTTAGGCAGCCGTCCTCACAAATGTATGCCGTTGATCATGCTGACGTCCTCACAAATGTATGTCGTTGATCATGCTGCCGTGATCATGTTGCCGTCCTCACAAATGTATGCCGTTGATCATGCTGACGTCCTCACAAATGTATGCCGTTGATCATACTTAGGCAGCCGTCCTCACAAATGTATGTCGTTGATCATGCTGCCGTCCTCACAAATGTATGCCGTTGATATCTCGGCGGCTCGGACACGCAATGACCTTTGAATGTGCACTCTACAAAAATCTCCAAGATGAGGATTTCTTCGAATATGCATTCGAATTTACAACCTTATCTCAAATAATTACCACAAGTGCTCTGACATAATATCTCACTATTAAAATGTAGTAAATAAGAATGATTGTACATGTACATAAGTTGAAAAAAGCTCTTCCAAAATATCGAATATAGAGAGTTTGTCGATTATGTTTTTTTCATTTTCAATATTATAAAAAATAGTGACTATATAATTCAATTCTCAATAAGGACCATATATATCAATCTTATAAAAAATAGTGACTATATAATTCAATTCTCAATAATCACCATATATATCACTATCAAATGATATACCACAATATTTCGCTATGACAATGTAGAAATAAGAATGCTTCTACAATCATACATGTGCATAAGTTATAATGACCTTTGAATGAAACTCTTCAAAGGTATAGAAGATAAGGAAATCGTGAAATATGCTTTCTCATTCTCAAGCTTGCCTTAAATACTGACAATATAGTTCAATTCTCAATAATCACCATATATATCACATTCAAATGGCATACCATAATAATATGCTATTACTATGTAGAAATAAGAAAGCTTCTACAATCATATGCACATAAGTTATAATGACATTTGAATGGACCTCTTCTAAAGTATAGAAGATAAGGAGTTTGTCGAATATGCTTTCTCATTACCAACCTTGCCTCAACTAGTAACAATATATTTGAATTTTCAATAATCACCATACATATCACATTCAAATGCTTTACCACAATAGTTCACTATTAAAATGTAGAAATGAGAATGCTTCTACAATCATACATGCACATAAGTTATATGCATGTTACATCAAATGAGAACATAATGTCATAAACAAGCATATTGCCTCCTAGTCATGTATGTCCTATTTCAAGATAGTATGGTCTTATTTACACGAATATCTTCAAATGATAAAGTATCACTAATGGCAAACGTTCATCCTGTGCACAAGCTTCTTGTGAAAGTTTTTTGGCATTCTATAAGGTTGCAAATATTTTTCTGTTCAATTTCTGCAAATCAGAATGGGCCTTCAACTATATATCAATGGCAATATATAACCCATCGTCTACAACATGTACATAGTTTGGCAAGAGTTCTATATTGGCAATAGTTCTATAATGGCCATAAATTTTGAAATCTCCACGTTTGCATTTGGAGCTATTTCTGCCAAGTAGCTATCTATCACTTTTGCAACTTTTATGATTGTAGTTTGAGAAGGAGAATAACCAAGAGCGTCAGATTCATAACCAAAATTAGAATCCACTAGGTCTTGATTCTCATCTTGCTGGAGAAAACTCACCAAAATGCGATGAATGAGTAATGCATAAAACGTCTAGGTCATAGCCAGCATAACTACTTGTCATCAATGATCAGGCTATGTGTGATTACAGGAACCATTAATGAATCAACGGTCTAAATATCGGCAATGTCTAAACAACAAACGAAAATGTTATGGCATGTATGTGCTTAACATGCTCCCATACCATCCATTGGTCTTGCCATGTCTATCCTTTCACCACTATAAGCTGTCAGTAGCATCTGCCAAACCAAAGATTGACAATGACTATTCATTCCTATTTTTATTTGTATTATTAATTAGTTAGTTTAACATTATTAATAAATATACTAGCGCTTGCACCACAATGAGGTGCAAGAGTTAGCCGATAGGAAGTTATATATAGTTTAATATATGAGAGAGAATAATTTTGGATGGGGGTAGACATCAACAAAGTTGGACATCATCTCTTGTTATGATGGACAATTATTTATTGAATTATTTGGATTGGCTTAATTTCAATTGAATGACTACAATTACTTTTTTCTTGCTGAGATTTGTTCTCATGTTTTTGTGTACACAAATCAACTAAGGTATATATAGGGGTGTGGCTACTATTGTAAACAACACCCCTCGGCGTAACTAGCAGATATATCTTTTAAATCTATATCAATATAGAGAGTTGGGTATCAAGGTATAATAATATAAATATAATGTAATAATATAATATAACTAATTTAATAATATTAAAAATAATATAATAATAAGTATAATATAAATGCAATAAAATTTTAAAAATATAAATAAAAAGTGATTATAATAAAGTATAATTTAATCTAAGTATAATATAATATAACAAAAAATGTCTTTAAGGTTAGCATTAGGGTTATTGTAAGATTAGGTTAAGGTTGACTTTGGTTCAAATTTAGATTTATAATAACATTAATATCAACAATAAATAACATTATGGATAATAATATCATAAATTATTATAATATTATTAATAACAATATATAGTTATTTAATAATAAATATATATAATAAAAATAATCAAATAATATATTGATGTTGTAATAAAACTTACTAAATATCATCTCTAACCTAATAAGAGGATTCAAAATATTAGTGGTTAATTACAAATACTAAATTTGGAAATGTCACCAATTAATTATTAATTATTTTCTTTGTTCTTTCTTCTAAGAATCATAATTAAAATATTTCCTAATTAATCTCAATGTACTATCATTTTTAAGTAATTTTTATTTTATTTTTCTTTTCTTCATTTTTTGAAAAATTGTATACATGTTAATATAATAAATTTTATTTTTATAAATTTTAATTAAAATGTTGAAACATATGTTAATCATTTGTGAAATGTAGATATTCTAAAAAAGTATATATTTCAATAAATATTATTTATAATTAATGTAGTAAGTGTATGTCTAATATTTCTAAAATAAAGATATTTTAAATTATTTTTTATACACATTTTAAATTATTTGTGTAATAAATAATTTTCTTTTTTATTCTGATCCCTTCTATTTTTTGAAAAAAGGTAAACATATTGATATACAATAGTAAATTCCAAATTTCACAGTTCTTTGATGAAAATATTTAAACATGTGCCAATTATTTGTGAAATGTAGATATTCTAATTTCTTTTTATACATATTTTATGTTAATTATGGGTAGCTTGGACAATTGTTTGTCCTTACCCAGAAATAACAACATTAGTTATGGGTAGTTTTGGACAGCTGTTCGTCCTGACCTAGAATTAGATAATGGTTGTTTTTGTCAAACAAGTATTGTTAGGATAAAAACAATTGTTATTTAATATTGGCTCTTTTTAAGTGACACCTCATAGCCAAAATTAGTTAATTGGTTATTGAGTTGTTTTAATCTCAGCCGTTGGTTTGAATTAATCTCGGTCATTGGTTTTCCAACAAGAGTAGTATATAAAAGGGTCATGGGTCATTTGTAGTGAATAGTTTTGGAGAAGAATTTGTAGTGATAGCAAATAGTCTTGCAGTGTTAGCAAGAGGCGCAGTGATAGTGTTGGTATAGCAGTGGAGGATATTAGTGGGAGATATTAGGAGTTTGTCAAAGTTCTGCCAGTAAGAGGCAAGGAATTCTTTTGTAACTCTTATATTGTTGAAGATAAATATATTTTCCATCTATAGAACTATTTTCCCCTTAGGGGTTTTTCCAGGGGCGATTGTCCAAAAATATTGTGTCCTTGTGATGTTTATTTCTTTCCATATTTTAGTGAAGTTGTAGTTGTGTTATTTTTTGATATTCAGCTGTAAATTTATTTTCAGTAGTTAAGTAATCTTTATGAGATAGGAGATTAATAATCAGTGACTGCAATAGAAATTTTCACATGGTATCAGAGCAGTGTTGAGGATAGAAAAGGTTTACCCTAAGCAAAGGAAAGAAATTTGAGTTTGACCTCTTTTGAGCTATTGTTTCTTTTATTTCTTTGAGATGGCCTCAGTAGGTTTGAGAGATCAGGACAGATTGGATGGTGCCTCAAATTTTGGTGTCTGGAAAGCTAGAATTTCTTTATTGCTAGAAGAGAATGGTATCAAGGAATATGTTACCAGTACTGTAGTTGTACCTACATATCTAGTACTACTTGCAGCATACAAGAAGGATGATGCCAAGATGAGGAGGATAATCCTTGATGGTGTCAAGGACCATATTGTTCCACATATCGCAGAGTTAGATACAGCGAAGAAGATGTGGGATGCCATTCTAAATCTGTACCAGAATGCTACCACTAACCGAAAGCTGATTCTTAGAGAAAAGTTGAGGAATACCCAGATGAACAAAGGAGAAGATGTTACAAGTTACCTCACCAGGCTTAGACTTGTCAAAGATGAGTTAGCAGCTATTGGAGATAAGCCAGATGAAGATGAGCTAGTAATAATAACCCCAAATGGGTTTACTAAGTAGTGGGATGCCTTTGTTCAAGTTATTAATGGATGATACACCTTACCTAGTTGGGATCAACTATGGAGTGATTTCACTCAAGAGGAGCTTAGACTAAGTCTTGTCAATGGAGCCAACAACAAGAGTCAAAAAATTGAGGTGGAAAAAGAAAATGTTTCCCTAGTGGGAAAGGGGAAAGCAAAGAAGGGATCTAGCAAAGGAGCAAATTCACAAAGTGAAAAGAAGAAGAAGGACCTATCTAATGTCAAGTGCTTTGGTTGTCACGAGTTTGGCCACTATGTCAGCGATTGCCCACAAAGAAAGAAAGATAAGAAGGGCAAGAACTAGGTGGCGGCTTCAGCAAGTGCAGAGGAGCTCTCTAGTAGATTGGAGGATGAGTTTGCACTCATAGCTTGTATGATTAGCTCAACCTCATAGAGTGTTTGGTATATAGACAGTGGAGCCTCATTTCATATGACAGGAGTTATAGAATACTTCTCCAGCTACAAGGACGAGAACACCAGTATCCAAATTTCTATGGGAAACTTGTCCAAGCTCAACTCAGTTGGGAAAGGGACTGTTCAGTCTCAGAGAGAGAATAGAAAGGTAATTTCTCTTCATGATGTGTTACATGTGTCAATCTTAGGAATAAATATGGTTTATGTATCTGTCCTTCAGGATAAAGGGTATAATGTTCTCTTTAGAGGGATGAATATTTTGATTAAGTATAAATATTGGAAATCACTCGTATCTATTGGAGTTAGGAGTGGTCACCTTTATAGGTTGCAGTTTGATACTCCTAAGGCACTCATGAGCAGAAGTAACCCTAGAGATCTTGGAGAGCTATGGCATAGGAGGATGGGCCATATTCATCATGGAGTACTTAGATTGCTTCATGAGATAATGACAGGTGTTCCAGAGGTGAGCACAGAGCATGATGATGTATGTAAGAGATGTGTGTTGGAAAAGTTCACGAAAGCATATTTTCCAAGGAGTGACACCAGATCTATGGGTGTTCTTGACCTATTACATTCAAATGTATGTGGACCAATGTCGATAAAGTCTCTTAGAGGATATGAGTATTATGTTACCTTTATTGATGATTTCTCCAAGAAGACCTGGATATGCTTCTTGAAGGCCAAGGATGAGGTTTTTAGTCGCTTCCAAGAGTTCAAGGATTTTGTGGAGAACTCGACAGGAAGGAAGATAAAGGTTCTTTGGTTAGACAATGGAGGTGAGTACAAAGGAAATGACTTCTAGGATTTCTGTACCAGAGAAGGAATCAAGAGAGAGTGGATTGTCCCTTACAATCCATAGCAGAATGGAGTTGCTGAGAGGAAGAACCATTCTATATCGGAGGCAGTAAGGACTATGCTACATGACCAGGACATGCCCCACTACTTATAGGGAGAAGCATGTAGTACAATAGTCTACATTCAGAATAGGGTTCCTCACAAGGTACTAGGAAAAATGACACCAGAGGAGGCTTTCACGGGGAAGAAGCCAGATGTTGGTCACTTCAGGATATTTGGGAGTTTGGCATATTGTCTTATTCCTAGAGATACACGTACCAAGTTAAATCAGACTACAGAGAAGGGGTACTTTGTTGGGTATAGTGAAACTTCAAAGGAATATAGGATGTTCATTCCAAGGACCAGAAGAATTATTATCAGACATGATGTCAAGTTCATGGAGGACAAGGCGTTTAGAAGGTCCAGAGATTTGCCAGTAGATGATCAAAATGAGAAGCCAACAAAAGCTCCAAGTCCAAGTCAAGGACAACAAAGCTCAAGTAGAGTTACTAGTACAAGCATAGACTTAGGTGGTGAAGATTCACAGAGTATGGAGCAACTCGTGCAGCAGGATATGCATCTAGATGATAGAGAGGTTGATATTTCATCCTCTACAGTTGGAAGCAGGAACCATGAGGTTCAAGACATGCAAAGGTATACTCAGGAGTCTGTGGGAGCTCCTAGGAAGTGTACAAGATAGAGGAGACAACCAGCCAAGTTTAATGACTATGTGGCATTAGTCAACCAGTTGGTAGATAGTGAACCTTCCAGCTATTAGGAAGCTGAAAAGCATCAGGTATGGTGAGATGCTATGGTTGAGGAATATAACTCACTAATGTAGAATGAAGTATGGGAGGTAGTGCCTAGACCAACTAATAGAGCAGTAGTTGGATCGCGCTAGATCTTCAAGATAAAGCATGGTGCAGATGGTAGCATCGAGAAATATAAGGCGAGGTTTGTGGCCATGGGGTTCTCTCAGAAGGAGGGAATAGACTATGAGTAGACATTTGCTCCTGTAGCCAGGTATACTTCTATACGAGATGTAATCTCATTTGCAGCGCAAATGGGATGGCAGATCCATCAAATGGATGTCAAGACAACATTCCTTAATGGAGAATTGAAGGAGGAGGTATACATAAAACAACCAGAAGGCTTTGTAGCACACAGCAAAGAGACCCACATGTGTAGATTAAAGAAAGCCTTATACGGACTCAAGCAGGCTCCCAGAGTGTGGTATGAGTGCATTGGTACATACTTGCAGGAAATGGGATTTGTGAAGAGTGACGCTGATGGAACCTCTACTACTTGGTGGTTGGGGGTGAGGTTCTCATTCTTGTTCTATATGTGGATGACTTGTTTCTTACAGGCGCGCTAGGGCTCATAGAGGATTGCAAGAGGGACCTTGCAGAAGAGTTTGAGATGAAGGATTTAGGACAAGTATTCACTACTTTCTAGGCATGGAGGTGTGGCAAACTGATGGAGATATTTTCCTTGGTCAAGGGAAATATTGCATTGAAATCTTGAAGAGATTCGAGATGGAAGATTGCAAAGCCATGTCTATACCCATGATCACTAATTAGAGGAAGGTAGATTCATCCAAGGAAAAGGATGTTGATCCCACCTTATACAGGTAGCTGATTGGTTCTCTCATGTATTTGGTCAACACTAGGCCAGATATAGCCTTTGCAATAAACTCTCTTAGTCAGTTCATTGTTGAGCCAAAGAGAGTGCATTGGAGGATGGCTAAGCATGTGTTGCATTATCTTCATGGTACAGTTGAGTACGGGATGAGATATATTCGAGGTGAAGGTATCAAGTTGATAGGATATACTGATGTTGATTGGGAAGGCAATACAGCGGACAAAAGGAGTACTTCAGGATGTTGTTTCAGCTTGGGATCAGGAGTTGTTTCTTGGTTCAGCAGGAAGCAAAAATCTGTGGTCTTGAGTTCATTAGAAGCAGAATACATAGCAGCTAGCATGGAAACATGTGAAGCTATATGGCTTTGGAAGTTTCTAGTGGCCTTGTTTGGTCAGAAGGTTGAGACTACTGTAATACATTGTGATAATCAGAGTCGCATCAAGTTGTCTGAGAATCTAGTGTTTAATGATAGGTCTAAACATATAGATATCAAGTATCACTTCATCATTGATTGTGTATAGAGGGTAATTTTTCAGCTACAATACATACCTAAAGAGAAGCAGGTAGTAGACATTCTGACAAAGGCATTGGGGAAGGAAAAATTCATCTTCTTCAGAGATAAGATGGGTGTCGTGCAGAACAGCTTCCTCACTAAGAGGGAGTGTTAATTATGGGTAGCTTGGATAGCTATTCGTCCTTACCCAGAAATAATAGCATTAGTTATGAGTAGTTTTGGACAGCTGTTCATCCTGACTTAGAATTAGATAATGGTTGTTTTTGTCAAACAAGTATTGTTAGGATAAAAACAATTGTTATTTAATAGTGGCTCTTTTTAGGTGAAACCTCATAGCCAAAATTAGTTAATTGGTTGTTGAGTTGTTTTAATCTCAACCATTGGTTTGAATTAATCTAGGTCGTTGGTTTTCCAATGAGAGTAGTATATAAAGGGGTCATGGGTCATTTGGACTGAATAGTTTTGGAGAAGAATTTGCAGTGATAGCAAATAGTCTTGCAGTGTTAGCAAGAGGCGCAGTGATAGTGTTGGTATAGCAGTGGAGGATATCAGCGGGAGATATTAGGATTTTGTCAGAGTTCTGCGAGTAAGAGGCAAGGAATTCTTTTGTAACTCTTATATTGTTGAAGATTAATATATTTTCCATCTGTAGAACTGGTTTTCCCTTAGGGGTTTTTCTAGGGACGATTGTCCAAAAATATTGTGTCCTTGTGTTGCTTATTCTTTCTGTATTTTAGTGAAGTTGTAGTTGTGTTATTTTTTGATATTCAGCTGTAAATTTATTTTCAGCAGTTAAGTAATCTTTATGAGATAGGAGATTAATAATCAGTGACTGCAATAGGAATTTTCACATTTTAATAATTCTTATCTATAATTATTAGTATAAAAAGAATATGTCAGTTATTTCTAAAATGTAAATTATATTTTAGTATAATAAGAAAATGTCAATTATTTCTAAAATATAAATTGTTAAATATCATTTTTTTATCAATAAGTAATCTTTATTTATTTTTGTTATTTTGTTGAAGTTGTTTAGAGTTAGAATAGTAATCTTAGTTTTTTATCTAGATTGTTCAACTTAATTGTTTGTTTTTTAATAATTTTATCTATTTAGAATATGTGTTGGGTTTACCATTTCTATATTTTGATATATTAGAAAAGAATTTTATGTCAAAAAATACAAGAAAAACAATTTGAAAGTATTTAAATTTTATAAGACTTATAAATATAAAATATAGCAGGTTGTGAATTAATTTGAATTAAGTAAAAAGATATTCACAACCTTTTGATCGAGAATACAATATTTTTATTGTTTTTATTTTTTTTAAAAGATATTCACAGCCTTTTGATCCATAATACAACTTTTTTATTGTTTTTATTTTTTTGTATGCCCTTTACAATATTCAAAATATTTGGTTTTTTAATACCAAACCAAGAGAGCTTCAACTAGGTAAGTAAAGCTAGTTTTGTACTGGAACTATAGTACTATTGGAACTATAGTACGATCCACTTAAATATTAATGAAATAAATAGGACTTTGAGAGTCTATGCAAATATTCTATTTATCATCTTCTTTTCATGTCTATAAAACTGTAACTGTGCATCGTGTGTAGCTATGTTTCCATTTTAAAAATTCATTTTTAAAGTTATTAAAAGATTAGCCAGGAGACAGAAATAATTCTTCGTTGTTTCCTCTTTACATGTGAATGATAGGTAAAATATATTGGCATAATATCATATATTCAACTCTTTCATGTCTTTGCTTTTTTCAAAAACAATATGATGGTTTGTGCAGATATATACCTAGAATACATACTATACAACAGATTAATTTGTTTTGTGTGAATCAAATTGTTGAGTGCAATGTTGTCACCAACAAGAATTCATCTTCATGGGAACAATCTGCAAATAGCGAGTTGATTTTCTAATCCCAACTTTTCAAATGACAAACTTGTGTTAACTTGTGTTGGTTTTGAGTGGACATTGCATATATAGAAATAGGAAAAGAGCATATTTTAAGAAAAACAACTGTAAAGTAGTCTACTGTAAGCATTCCTATGAGAGGCTAGACACATTATACATATACTTTTCTTACTCTTACTTTAAGCTTTTTAATATTCTAATTAGTTTTAAATATATAAGGAATTTATTTACAGCAATACCAATTTCAAGAATAAGCATGAGCAAATTAGTTGTAAAATCAAACTATACACTTAATTTAATGAAGTCCTTTGACTCAAATCTTATTCAAGATGTCTTTTCGTTTGCAACGGGCCTGTGAAGCCCTAATTGAGCTCTTCTTTTATGCATTACTTTGGTATCATTGCAAATGTTTCACATTGGATGGTAAAAGTTGTATAAAACAATGCATTCTTAATTACGCATTTACATTTTAATCACTCATATGCAAGTGTCAAAAATTTCAGTGTCATTTCCATTCCACTACGCTGCTTTTACAACTATTTTCTCCATTTGTAAATCCGTTAAAATTGTGGGATTAATCTTATGGTCTATTCCTTTGGTTTTATCGTGTCTTAAGCACATATTGTTGCGTATCGCCCTCAATAATGCTCACTATTTTCAATGTTTTGTGATACTTGTTACGATATTTACCTTCAAGTTGCATCTCGGCATTTGCAAATTTGCCTCATGTTCATTGTCCAGGCTCGACATTGAGGTTGTGTTTTTTTAAAAAATAAAAAATCTGTGCACTCAAAATCTTTGCTCCATGTCCTTTCATAATGTTTACATAGAGATCCCCCTATTACAATGCTCATTATTCTGTTATAACATGAAATCCAATTTACAAACTGAAGTCAATTTGTTGAAATTTGGCATGAGATACATAATCAAACAAAATGAATTCCATTTTTTGAAAACAAATCAGTGATACTCTTAAAAAAATGGTGTGGGACATTGGCAGGAAAGTGGACCCTTTTCAGTAACCGACGAACAGTGGGATGCGCGATAGGGCCAACCTATAAATTTTGTGCGTGATAGGACCAACCTATAAATTTTGCCTAAAATATTATAAAGTTAACTGTAAACTTTTTGCCGACACCGGATCTTAGTGTGAGACAAATTACCGTCACTTGTTTCTCCCCATAAGAAGCCTATCGGTTAATGAATACAGTTTGGGGTATATTTTTTTAATATTTATTTGTATTGAGATATATTAAATAAAGAAGTTATCAAATTGTTATTAATTTATATTATTCTTTTTTATAATTATATAGGTGATTAAAATTATGAAAATTTATATAAATACTTATATTATGATATATTAATTATATTATTTATTTTATTTTATTATAAAATTATTTATTTTAAAAATTTATTATATTTAATAATTTAATTTAAAAATATATATATAATTTAATAGCATATTAAAATATTAATGTACAATCATTTTTTAATTATTAATAATATATATTATTATAAATAATTAAACATATTTATAATTAGTAATTGTAAGTTAAAATTAAAATTAATAGTTTTTACATTTATTTTTTCAATATAAATTGATTTTTATATTTTATATTTAATAAATTATTTTGGTCATAATCTATTTTTCATTTTTGGTCAAATCACAAGTAGAAAAGAGAACATTACTATATATTATAATTTCTTGTATGTCAATAAAGAAAAAAATTAATAAACATCAAAATTACAATATTAGTTAGTGTAGTACTTTTATATTTATTTTAGTATTGGTTAAATTTATTTAGTATTCAATTAAATAATTAGGTGTAAACTCATTTCTAGAAACTTGAATTGTCAAGAAAACATTCCATCCAACATGTTAGGTTGTAAATTTATGATATTTTAGACAAATATTTTTAATGCAAAAATATCACATAAGAATCAATTCAATTATGTATAAAACAGGAGAATCATGTTAAAAATATATATAAATTAGATGAAAAAGAACCAATATAATTTATCTATAATAACCACCATTGAAAATAGCAAAAATCCGACGGTTGAAGCGATTTCAATCGTCTTGGGTCCTTCTCGATGGTTTTCAATAGTTGATTTTCAAATGCAGGTCGTTCACTTCAAATAAAAATGCCTTCAGCATAATTATTGCTCAGAAACTAAACAGCTAAACCATGAATTTAATATCATAAATAATTATTGATAAAAAATTACACAGTTAAACCAGCTCAAATAACAAAACGTACATCGGGCGTGCTCGATTCGCTCTTCTGCACCAACCTTTGCCATGACCGATTTTAATTTACATACAACGAGGCTGACAAAACTGTCACACGTCCCATGTTAGACTCTCATCTGCACACTTTTCTACTGATATTCTGACTTTCAGATAAGACTTGTTACGAATGTCATGACTATGCTCAATTTAAATGAGATCATTACGAGGGTCACCGACTATATATTCACTTCACTGAGAGGACTCTTAGTTGAATTTAAAGATCAATAGCAGCTTCACAAGACCCACTAAACTCAGAAATTACGAACTAAAAAACACAGCTTTTGAAAAACTTATTTACTGACTAAACATTAGAGCTCAAACACATGATAGGGAATAAAACAAAGGGGCAGGAAAATATTTTTTCCTCAACGGCCCGCCGATCCACCGGACAGCATACCTATACTTGATTTATATGTATGATTGCAGAAGCATTCTTATTTCTCATGTTACTTTATTGAATTTTCCTTGGTTTTCATCACATTTGTGCATTCGTCTTTTGAGAGAAACATCAATTTAAAGGAGAAAGAAAAACAATTGGAGTGGAATGAAGGGTTTACATGATGTTTGTTCAATTTTGTTATTTTATTTCATATTTGTTTGTCTTCATAGCTTAATTGATGTGATTAGGATTTCATTTTCAATCACAATATCATAATTATAAGATATAACTCCAACCTAAAAACTAACCAAATTGAATCCTAATCATAAACCTTATAAAAATGAACCCTAACGCTACATAAGGAAGATTGCACCCATAAATTAAACCAAATGAAACCCAAATACAAGTTGAATTAATATGTTGTTAATTCTATCCTAGTCAGCTTCCTATTGTACCTCGGGTCAGCACCCTCTTGTTGCTGCTTATATCAAAAACATTCAACCAAATTGAACCCTAATATTAAATTAAATTGAATACTAATTATCAACCTAATTAAACATTAAACCAGATTAAACCCTTTAAATTAAGCTAAATTTAAACCAACTCCTAAACCAACTTACACCCTAACTATAACACTAAACTAAATTGAACCATAACCCTAAAACTAATTGAATAATAAAATAAGTTGAACCATAACACTAAACCAAATGGAACATTAAATCAAATTAAACCCTAATCCTAAACCAAATTATACCCTAACACTAATATCAAACTAAATTGACCTTGACCATAAACCTAAACCTGATGAACCATTAAATCAAATCAAACACTTAACATAAACTAACTTTAAACAATATATTAAACCAATTTGAACCCTAACTATAACATTAAGCCAAGTTCAACCATAATCCTAAAACTAATTCAACAATAAATAAAAATGAACCATAATTCCAAACCAAACCATATTTGTAAGTTGTAACTCCAACCCTAACCTTGCATTAAACCAAATCAAATACTATCACAAAACTTCAATTGAACCATAACTTAATTCATCTTTAAACATTAAACCAAATTAAACTCTTTAACTAAAATAAAATTATCAAAAATTGTAAAAAAACTTGATACCCCAAAAAAACACCAAACCAAAGTAAACCATAACCCTAAAACTAATTGAACACTAAACCAAACTGAACCATAACCATAAACTCAATTCAACACTAAACCTAATTGAACCCTATATCCTAAAACTACCACTAAACCAAAGTAAACCCTAACCCCAAACAAATTTATCCCTAAATCAAACACTAAATGCAATTCAATTACAACCATAAGTGAATTCATTGTAAAACCAAAATCAAGCCTAGACTTGATAATAAACCTTATTGAACCCAATCAATAATCTAAACAAAAAATAACCCTAACAATAAACCAAGTAAATCCAGACCTTCAACCTAATTAAGCCTAAGTATAACACTAAACCAAATTGAATCATAATCTAATATGTGAATTGAATAATAAACTAAAATCAACCCTAATTGTAAACCAAAATGTGCCCTAATACTACACTAAACTAAATTGAACCCATACCTGAAACTAAAATAAACCCAAATCTTAAAACAAATTCAACCATAAACCTACACATAAGTGAATACCTACACATAAGTGAATATTGAACCAAATTAAAGCCTACTCCTCAAAAAAAAATAGGTTGATCTCTAAACCTAAGAGTATTTTAATTTAAAACTATTACAATATATAAATTATGTTAAATTTTGTAAACAACATTTTATTAAATTAAATTATATATTTAATGTCTTTTGGAGATTTCATTGCCAATGCCACACACACACACACACACACACACACACATATAATGAGAGTTTTAGGATGGTTGTGTCTTTTTTTACCATTTTGATATGTCAAATAGATTCTACGAAATGTGCTTGTAACAAAAATCCTTTGTATGTTAAGTTCTTTCTGCTTAATGTCTTTCTGATTAATGCTAAAGAATTATAGAATTTGCCTTTATTAGTTTCTCGTACCTTTTTATTTAATTATATTTTTAATTACTTTAATCAATTATTATAGAAATATAATATATCTTTATTTTTTATTTTAAATAATTACAAAATTATAATTTTCTATTTTCTAATAAATAAAAAATTATGATTTAAAAAATATTCACAAACTTATGCATTTAATTCAAATGTAAGAACTATACAAGTTATTTTCTTATTTTTTCGTAACCCTTACTTATAAAATCTACCATTTGCTAAATTCATATTTGGGTCCATGAAGGAATGAATTTCCTGTGTGTGCCTTTGTCACTTAATAAAATATTGTTTTTGAATAAGGTTAAAACAGGTTTTGAAAGGGCCCCGAAACCTTTTACAAAAAGCAACTAAAGCTAGACATTAAGAGCTCATACAAACAGAGAACGCTTGCATTGAACAAAAGGCAGGACCCAACAAGAAGCAAAAGACCTAAAACAAGAGAAAGCAAAAAATGCCAAAGATTGGCACAGAAACTAGCACATCTTCCAGCACAACATCTAGCACCACAACTTGAACAATTTCCAGCAAAAAGTCCAGGCCAGCAGATGGAAAATTACATCATTTTCTGGTAGGCTATCTCAGCCTCCTTCTTCATTTCTTCCATTTTGTCAATGGATTCCTTCAGCTCCTGCATCTCTTTCAGAATCTCAGGGACTTTTCTTTTAACTCCGCTTCGGGTTCTTGAACCAGGGCCCGAGCTTCTAGCCTTTTCTTCAATTGTGATTGTGGTGTTTTCCAGCAGGCTTCTTTCCAGATAAGCATATAACACTTTCAGATTCTAAATCTAAGCTTCTAGCCCTTCATTGCTGTGCTCAAGGATAATCTGTATCATGTACCCATTGTGGCTAATTTGTTCTTTCATCTCTTTTATCTTTTCTTCCACCTTCTCATTCACTCTAGTAGAAAAATCCTCTTCTTTGTTATTGTCTTTACCCTTAATCATCAACTTGTTCTCCATCTCCTCAACCTTAGCTTTAAAGGGGTCCATAGCCTCCTGCATCTCTGTTAGTTGGTTCTTCATTAACATCATCTCCTCATTCAGCCAGTCTTCTATATTAGCCCCATAGTCTACTTTGTTTTTCAGGATTCTATCATCTTTTTCAAACCCTGCCACATCAGGGCTCATTCTCCTTTTTTCCTATTCCTTTTCTCCGCCCTTAAAGTCATCTGCTCAATTTTACCCTCCTCACCTTCTTCCTCATTCTCATTTTCCTCCCTTTTATCTCCCTCTTTTCCATCTCCCTCAGTATCCTTTTCTTCATAATTATCACCAGCACCCATGCCCTCATCGAAAATGGGCATTTCCTCCTCTTCCATCTGAGATTTATGCTCTCTCATATGTTCCTCCTTTTCTTTTTCCATGTTTTATTTTTCACTTTCACCATTATGCTGCTCCTCTTGATCTTTTCCCTGATTTTGTAGGGTTTCATCTCCGGTCTTCTCCGACTTAGCCTTCTTCTTTGTTTTGACCCTTTTTTTCTGGCTCTATTTTTTGTTTTCCTTCTTCACCTGTCTCGTACTACCTTTAACCCTCTTAGGGATTGGATCAGGGAGTTTGTGAGCATACTCAGAGATAAGAAAAATGAGGCCCACATGGAGCACTGGGTTGCTCGAATTCTTTCTGTGCCCCATCATGATGTTATTCAAAGAACTCAGAAGATAGAAAGGGAACAAAAAAATTTTACCATGCCTGAAGTGATTCACCAAAATGAAATGCAGGTTGTAGATTTTGGAGTACTTGTCATCCAGAGTGAAGTACTCTATCATAACAGTGAGAATATCCACCCAGTGAGATTTTATTTTTTGAATGTCGACATAATCCCCTGTACTTTTACTGAGAAGGGCTTCTTCCTCCTCTGTTTTCAGGAAGATCTTGTAGGCTTGAGTACCAGCCCTCTTGTTATCCCTATAGAATTTCATGCCTTCACAAGGCAAACCTGTAATTTCTGATATAATCCTAATGGAGAGAGTAAAAGATTTCCCCCACAAATGTATAATATTTCCCCCACAAATGCACTTTCCCATCCTTCCAACCCTCAGCAAACTGTCTTGTTATCTCCGTATCCTAGCCATGGAGCTTCTCCAGATACTGTGAGATGTCTCCTTTTCTTAATCTTCTCCAAACTTTCCTCTTCTCTTTCCATTTTATGCAGTCAATCGGCTCCTCTCTCTTCAGACCTCCTCCCATTTTTCTGGTTTCTTCTTGGAAGTGTCGGTCCTTAGCAGTTTTGAGCACAAAATTCAGGCTGGTTCTTCTGTTATGATTAATCCAGTTCAAGTTTAGCACCCAGAAAGTGTGCGGAGTTACTATTCTAATAAAACCCATTTCCTTCGAGTGACAGCACACATTTCTTTTAATAATTAAAGATGATCTCATCATTAATTAAGTTTGTTTATGACTCCTTCAATGCAATTCATCCTATCGTACTTGATAAGACTAGCCATCTCCATTTTGAAATCTGCCTCACATCGCCATGATTGCATGATATTAGAGTACACACCCACATTTTCTAATCCATCCTCTGTCATATTACCTTCTCTGTAAATATGTGTAATATAGTAATCTTCAAGATTGGATAAAAGCGATTTAATTTTTTCAATGATATGGTTTATAGTCCATGAGGCCTTATAAGTTCCTTTAATATAGTTAATGATGTTCTGAGAATCTCCCTCCACCCAAAGTTTAGAGATTCCCATATCTTTAGCCAAAGTAACCACATGAAGGGCTGCCATAGCTTTAGCCATGTTGTTTGTCTGATTTCCCAGCGGAGTTGCCACTGCTCCCAGACAATTTCTAGTTGCATCCTTTATGATGCCTCCCACTCCAGCAGACCCAGGATTCCCTTTTTCTGCCCCATCATAATTCCCTTTTACCCAACCATTTGGAGGTGCTTTCCATCTAGTATTTTCCCTCAAATTTTGATTTTTGTCCTTCTACATTTGAGCCTTCATAAGAACTTCACTGATACTTGAAAATTTCTTGTAAGGAGAGTCACTAGGAAGCTGATTTTTAAAATTTTCCAGGATGCTTCTACAAACTCCATTAGCCACAGTCTGAAATGGAGACCTTTTTACTCTAAATATTCTATTGTTTCTTTCCTTCCAAATTCTCCAAGTGAAGTGAGGTAGGATAAGCTTCCAGAGATCTTTGGCTTCCTTACCCTTGAGGGGGCAGCTCCATTGATTAACCAGATCCTGGAAGTTGGAGGGATTAACCCACTCCATATTGATACCATTAAGAATTGAATTCAAGACTTTGGAAGAGAAGGGACAGTGTATCATTATATGATTGTTGTTTTCAACTTCAGAGAAACATAGGATACATCTATTAGGCATGCTAATGCCCTTTTTTTGAAGATTATCCACTGTGAGGATTTTATTCTAAGAAAGAAGCCAGAAAAATATGTTAATTTTAGGAATAATGTTGTTGATCCATACCTTATAGCTAGGAGAGCTAGTGTCCTTGTGGTGTAGAAGGGCTGAAGCAGATGAGACAAAAAATTTACCATTAGCCTCCAGTCCCCAGATCAAAGAATCATCTTTATTACGTCTAATAAACCAGGGGGACAAAAACTTGTTAACCAAGTGTAGAGAGTCATCAAATGGTTTAAGATCAACCCATTTATCATTGATCCAGTAATCAAAGACTTTCTCTCCAACAATATCAATGCAATCTGCCATCACAGGCCTCCAGTTCTAATTTTCACTTAGAGCTTCTTCCTTTAGCCAGTTGTCAATCCAAAAATTTATTTTCCTACCATTTCCCAGCTTCCATCTAGCTCCTTTACTGATTAAATCTCTTCTTTTTCTAATACTATTCCAAATGAAAGAGCCATTTATCTCCAATAGGTCCCTTAGTACTTCCTCCAGGGAGGATATGTGGTACTTTCTCTTGAAGATAGTATTCCATTCCTTCTCTTCTTCAAAAATTCTCTAGCATTGTTTAGCTACCAGAGATTTGTTTGTGTTATTTATACTTTTTAAACCAAGCCCTCACCATTTTTTTGGTTTTCACACCACCTCCCAGGCCACAAGACTTAACATTTTCTTCTCTTCCACTCCTGACCAAAGAAACCTTTTCTGAATTTTTTCAATTAAGCCAGCAAATTTCTGAGGAATTTTAAAGAGGCTCAGGGCATAAACAAGAAGGTTTTGAAGAGTAGATTTCAAAAGTTGAACTTTACCAGCTTGACTAAGGGTTGCACCTTTCGAACCAGCTAGTTTATTCTGAAAGCGGTCAATTATGCCATTCCAAAAAGCTTCATCTAGTTTAAGGCATAGAGGGAGACCCAAATAGGTAGAAGGAAATTTCCCAATCTTGCAACCCAAAATGGAACTTAATAAAATATTGTTACTCTATATGCTTCTCAATATTCACCCCCACAACGTAAAAAGTATAACTTATTAAATGGACACTTGATTTTTTTAAATCTATTAATATAGGATGAGATTTAATTTTTTGGATATCCAGGGTGTTATTTTTTTTATATTTTCCCAAGTTCAGTGTTAAATCCTCCATGAAAGGCATTCTGAGTTACAAAGGAATAAACACTTATTTATAAAAGAATATATATATTTGATAACTATTATACTCCTGTATATATATTGACCATAGATGTGGACAGCAAGTCAACAAAAAAGAGGACATGGCTCATTTCAAAAACAGAGAAGATTACATGAACCAATACCAAGTGAGCTTCTGTGATTAATGATATATTAATATCGAGCGTTGAAATTCACTGATATAAAAGTGAATCTTATATTCAAGGGAGACATAGAGAGGGAGAGATAGAAAGGAAGAGTTATAAAGATATATAGATGGTGAGATATACTGATACAAAGATAAGGAGATCTAGAGAGGATGAGAAGGAGTGAAAAACAAAGGGACAAATACTTAAATGATCTTTCCATAACTCTACAACATTCCCATTGCACACTAGGGTGTGATTGCTAGTTATAGGGAAACTAATTATGCCAAACGCATTTCCTATATGAGAATATAAGGAGGAGCTTAATTTTAAATTTAACAGTCCAAATTTTGTTTGAATGAATGACTACCATCAGGATGATCCTCTCCATTCATCATTTTCAAGACCACCACAGTTGTTTTTAACATGGATGGGACATCTAAGGGATAGAGGATGGAGAACAGTGATAAGACTGACATTGTCAGAGTAAGCGGCTTGATTGAAATTTTTCATGTGAGAGGAGGTAACCAGATCAAAGGGAATACAAAGGGAAGAATAAATTAATGAGGGTGTACTTTGAGGTGTCCTAGAGGAGCTTTTGAAATTTTTTGTGATTGCGTGAAACTATGTCTTCAATGCCAAGAGAAAACGCACTACAACTGCCTTGCATAGAAGAGGGGAACCATACTTGTTGAGGAGAACATTGAGGCAATGTCGGTGGTTTGATAGTGTCATTACCATTATATTTTTCCTTTTTTTTTACTCCATCACCCACTGAATTCAATCTGATCTCCGAATAGGCTGCAACTTGCAAAAGATTGTCTTTTCATCGATTTCACATGCGGATGGGTTGACCGCTTAGGCATGGGCCCATTCCTGTCGTCTCCATAATATAGCATGTCCATTAGAATAGGTCCTAGTTTGGGGCCAATAGCAGAGGGGAAAGATATTATTATACTTGTTGAAACAAATGAACATGAAGGGTGTATTGTCCTAGATTTTGTTAGGTACAAGAAATTTTTAGTTTGGAATAAAGGGAATGAAACAGGTAAAGGACACGGAAGAGACAATATTTATCAAGGAGAAGTGGTATGGATTTGTAAAATTTGAAAAAGAAGATCCAAACAAACAATACATATGGCTGCAAATAACAGCAAACAAAACAATTTTCAGATTGGCTTCTTGCTTTGAAAAACTCAAAATTCTACAAGAGGCAGAAATTAGACAATGAAGACTCATTTGCCTCGTTAAAAGAAGATATCTCTATTTTCAGCAATTTGGGAGAAATTGTGCTTGTTGAGGAATTTAATACTAGGACTGCCAACAATCAATCGGTGCAATTGAGTAATGTGTAAAAAGGTGGGAATAACCCTCTATGGCTTGTTGAAAGCAGTGATCATTCTCAAAAAAGAACCTCTCAGGACAGCGAGGGAGGCATTTCGCATTTTGGGACAAAATTATTGGGGTTGTGTAGCCTCTTTATCATGGTTATTTGCAATGGCATGAGTGGCTGGCCTACATCGGGGGATATCACTTACAAAACTTATAATTGGTAAAGTGTAGTGGATTACGCAATTTGTTCTCAAACCTTATGGCCAGAGTGATAGAGATTGATATCGGAGAAGCTCCTATAGATATGAAGTTTGATAACATGCCTCTTTATATTAATTTGGATGTGGTCCCAAGTAATCAACACAATGAACAAGTCCTACATAGGGAGAGGGCAGCGGTTAACAATGGTAGAATTCTCTTAAATCGGGAAAATAGGGACATATTCAACATCTTCTTAAACAACATTTTTGGAGATAGAGAACAATAATAAGACTAATGATACCTGTTCAGTAAGGATTCTGAGCATGTACACAAGGCATTAAAGGCATGTAAAAGACCTTGCATTAGGAAGAGGGAAGCTGATACTTTTTTGGCTAATTCGTGGTATGATGAAGAGTGTAAGGCTACCAAGAGATCCATAAAAAGGAAAGACACGAGTATAGAAGATGAGAAGGAATATGTATTAAAAGTGATCCAAACTAAAAAAGAGGAATATGTAAATGTCAGATGGAGGGAGTTAATATCTTTGAGCAAACACAATCCCAAAGAATTCTAGAAAGAATTGTAGCAAAGCAAAAAACAAACTAAAAATAATATCACGGATGCTCAATGGTTAGAATATGAAAAGTCACTCTATGAGAAAATTCAAGAGAAGAAATCCCCTCCTATTGTGAACACTTCTTTGGAGCTCTTTATGGTAGATGATGTCAAACAAGGAATAAAGAGGCTGTCATATGGTAAGGCAAGTGACATTAATGGGCTTCAAGCTATATTTCTAAAATGGGGAGTTGATCTCCTCATCCCTCACATAAAAGGGGTCTTTAATAGGGTCCCTCATGATGGTTTCCCAGTTGGCTGGACTACTAGTGTGGTTATCCCACTATTTAAGAGTGGGGACATTAATAATCTGTCTAATTATCGTACAATCATGGTCGACCCTATTTTTGGCAAACATTTTGGGAGCATGATAGAATGTAGAATCAGCAGTTGGGTAGAAGGAGTAGGAAAAAGAGCAAAAGGGTAAGAGGGTTTCAGACCTAGACATTCTACTATTGATCATGTTGTGTCACTCTTAGGCATTTGATAGAGAAAATATTGGACAACCAGTGGGAGAATCTTATTGTTTTTTTGTGGACTTCAGGAAAGCCTTTGATATAGTACCTGAGACAAGCTTTGGAATAGAATGGAAGATTTAGGCATCCTAGATGTGTATAGGGTCATAGTGCATAGACTTTATGAGAGAGTCAAAGCCAAAATTAGAACTAAAGATGGTATTGTTATCCTAATTTTTCGGCATGCATCAAAATAATCATAAATAGGAAGAGATTGCATTTTTAGAAGGAGTCCCATTAATATTATCCTTCAGGTATTATTAATCAACATTTTATAATTACATTCATTTTCAAAAATTGTCATTTTGTACTCTAAGAGTTGATCACATTCCAGAATTTCTAAATTGCAATTTGATCCATTACATTGTGCATTCAAGCTGAATGTATTATACAACTGGTATTTCATCTTTCTTTTCATGTCAAATCAATAGTACATTGCAGAAATAAAGGCATAATTGAAAGTATGGAGTAGAGGTCCCATGCATTGCCTTGTGGTTGGTTTTTTGATGCTTGCATATTAGGTCTCCATTTTCTTGTTGCATATTAGGTCCTAGGTCTTCATAGTCGATCTTCATCTGCATATAGGTCTTTTATGGTTTACCTGCATCATAAGAGAAAATCGGGTGTTAGATCCAGTTGGATCTAAGCAATACATGGAACATAAACAACACACAATCAATCCTTCTCTAAAATGCATATCAATCTGATGAAATCAATGTAATGAGAAAACATTCATCTATAATATCTGAAGAATAGTATTAAAGGGACTTGTTCCAAACATGAAACCTTTTGCTATGTATAATCACTTTAATATATGTTATTCCTCTCTATATAATCAGATATCTAAATGAAAGGGACTTAGTATTACCATCTGAGAAACCTTTTTCATGATTAGATCAACCTATGAGTTCAACAAATGATACAAACCAACCAACACTCATGAGTGAATTTCATCTTACATTCACTCACAAATATTAATTGGTGCATGTGATTTGATGACCTAATAAATTGAGTGGTATTTTGTGTGCAAATGGATAGGTATTTGTAACTGAATGCAGGAAACAAAAGAAAATGATGCAATAGATGTCACGAGCCCGTGCTCAAACTTCACATAAGCCATTATATGCAGAAGGATTGATGATATCTCATAAGGTTACTGCTCACATACATAAGAAGGATGCAATGCAGACACATGAAGAAATTCCAAAGATGCTATAGGAAGGACATGAACAAAGGAAGCTAGAGAAATATAGAATTGAAAGACTCTGAAAGTTCATTATCATTATGCAAATAATGTTGAGTGAGAAAATGTTGTTATAGTAAGTGCTTCTTCATATATATGTTGCTTCAAAACATCTGTTAAAAGTTCACTTGGAAGATCAAAGTTGAAAACTCATGCATAAAGAGTGTGCATAAACTGTATTAAATGAGAAGATGCCATTGTATTCATTTTTTAATTAACTGAATCTGACAGAGTAAAAGCATGAAACAAAAAGTGTAAAAAACTACGAGTTAGGACAGAGATTAACAGTCTCAAATCAGCATGGGTGTGTACATACAGAAAACAAGCATGATGAAAAGAGTATCATAAGATATCCAAGAGCTTCATCAAATGAGATCATGCTTAATAGTTCTGAAATTTTGTAGTGCATAATGTGTTTTAGACAAATTGTTGAGACAATTTCTTTTGCAGAGTTTACATCTCATATTGATGTTTTGAAAAGATGTACATTCATAATAATAGTACAGGGCATGTAATGTTGATAAGAACTATATATGCAGATTGAGTTTGTTGTTTTGAAGTAAGACCCATGGGAGTCACAAGCCCATGCCCGAACCCCATGGGTTTGTTCTTTCCCATGTATACTTTGAAATTAAAACAATATGTTTTTACATCAAAGACAACAGCATATTCAACATATTTGTGCTTACATGCTAAAGAGATGCTCAGTATTATCAGCGAAACTGCAAACTAAAAGTGTTTTTAAACATAATGTTGAACTTTAATTATCTTATGTGTGTTTCTTTTTCAGACATTGGAGTGTCATCAAACACGGAAGCATATGTTGTGCTTACTACATTTTTGTATTTGAAGATAGCAAGAATGATGTTTTTGTTAAAACATTTAAGCAATACAAAACCCGTGTTGTACTTCAAAGTTGAGACAAGCATTAAACCGATAAAAGCCATGTGGGTATTGTAAAAAATGTGGATGAAAGCATGTGGGGAATGATAGTGAGGTTCGACAACAAGTGGTACTAAATTTCATGGGCTCGATACTAAACATATACCAGTTCAAAGATTTAAAGCTATAGTCGGCATCAAGCAGAGAGCACCGACATCAAACACTAAGAAAGTTCACATTGATGCATAAAATAGAATAAACAAATGAAAGAGGAGAAGATCACTTATCCGTATCTACAAAATTTGTTAGTACATTATACTTTCAAGTCATGGTTATATCAACTCACACAAAAAATGTGAAGCTTATGACTGAAAGATGTCATAGAGTTGAAATCAGATGCACCCACAACATCTTTCAGTCATAAGATATGTTTTTAATGCTGAAGAAGAACCCACATGCGGGTTTTGAAGATGATTTGGACATAGCTTGGTCTATTTCCCACATGTGTAAAGGAGAAAGACAACAGTGGTGATGTTTTATTGTCACGCTACAGACTGGGATAAGTCTGAAACTATGACTGAGATATCCCCAGTTCAGAGCCGAGGTTCATGGGCTCAACATCTCAATCATAGTTTGAGACCATTCCAAGTTTGCAGTGGTAGTAAATTCCAAATGTATAGTGGTGGTCGCAAAAAAAGACCACCAGAGCTTCCTTCATACACTGCGGTTTAAAACCCAAAATGGTGGTAAGACATCAATCCAGAACTCGAGTTACAAGTGAATCTGCAGTGCCATTAGTAAATGGCTTCAAAAACACTTCATCATCAAGTGTTCCAAGATTTCAAGAAGACTGAAGTCAACCCACTGTGAGACCTGAAATCAAGTAAAAGAGAAGACCGAAGATACTATATCATCAAAACATCCCAACATTCAAGCAAATGCAAGATAACTTACAGTTGAAAACTGAGTTCAAAGCAAATGAAGATCAAAATCCGTGGCATTTACTGAAGAAGAATGCAACAAATTATGCCATGTGTTAGAGTGAGCATGTAAATGACATTTTTTCCGTCATAAAGCTCATAAAACTGGAAGTTTCTTCACAGAATAGAGGCAGAAACATAGCAGAGATTCATGGTTTCCAGTTTCAACATGGCGGCACCTCAAAACAGAAACCCTAAGATGAAAATGAAACTGATGAATAAAATGCATTGTGTTTTACTCTCGTTTGAAATCCATTGTTAGATGGAGTAAATGCATTTGCAGTCCCAGTGCATTGGTATTCCCTCCTTATTGCCACATTGGTACTTTTGGTGCCATGACATAGTAAAACTGTCCCTTCCAACTGATGGTGGTCAAGTCGACTACAAACCATGTTGATTACAAACTACAGCAGCATCGACCACAGTAGTGTGGTGTCAGCAGAGTCAAAGATGGGTTATGATGTCGAGTTAACAAAGGGTTTCGAACCCTTTGAAGTTAGGTAGTCAAGTTTTTGAGTAGGGTGGTAAAACTGCTAAATTTGAATGTCATGTATTCAAAATATGGTAATAAAGATAAGGGATGTAATTGATATATTGGTAATTAGTATATGTAAATATGGGGAGCTAAAACTTAGGGTTTTGTTAGAGGGAAATTGATTAAACCCTATAGTTATGGAGGGTTTTTGGAGGGCTTTTTGGAGGGAAGATTTTTTGAAAGTAAGCCATGTTGGCTATTTAGTGAAGGTTTTTGATTCATGTTAATGGGGGTCAATTTAGTGGATAGAAGAGCTTTAGTGAATTCATTATTCCTATAGCTGTTTGTTCATTTTTTTTTGTGTTCCAATGTAAGTTCATGCTTGTAATTTCAGTTTTGTGCAAGTGGATTTCACTATTCCTTGCCATTACTCAGGAATTCATACATGTAGCTTGTATACAGATTTCTAAGAAGAATATAGTTGCCCCACTTTTTTCCATACATCTTATTGTGATCATTTCTTCAAATTTCCTTTTCAATTTTTTGCATCTAAGAATAATATCTTTGTAAATATGGCTTAGTGAATTGCATTGATTCCTATTCTATATCATAGAATATAAGCCTTTTGCAAAATATGCATGTTGTTAATGGTGAGAGTACTGCTTGTGGTTAAACCCTAGTTGTGGCCTTCCAATTAACCTATGTATTGAGCAGTGAATGATAGTGCAAAAATCCCTAGGGTATGATAAGTGGATGTCAGTTTGAAGCTTCAAAGAAGATCTAAATCTTCTTGGTTTATCAGGAGGTGATATTCCATACTAAATAGGAACCGGCCTAGAATCCGAAGACTCTTCCTCATCCACAGTCCACCCACAGCTAGAGGAAGTTTCTATTGTCAAATAGAATTTCCATGAAGCCTTAATGACTGATTTAGGGTGACAATTCTAAACCTGAACAGTTTTTGGCATGCCCGGTGGGACAGCGAACTGCTTCTCAGTTCTGATTTAAGTTTTGTGATTGATTTAAGCTCTTAGTGTGGATTTTAATGAGAAGAACTCCAACAAGATCAAATAAGAAAGGATTTGTGTACCGGGAGTTACAGTCAAGTAGAAGAGGAGGAAGATCATCCAGAGGTGGAAGAACATCACAAGATCTAAGAGGTGCTCTATTGAATTCAAATTTCTCTTCATTTGATAATCCCATTTTTGAAGATCAAGCTGTGAATTTAGAAAAACTTGAGGTTATTTTTGAAGAGATCAATCTTCCTAAGGATCTGAGTGTTCCTACTCATTCCGGATCAGAATATCTAAGTATCAAAGATTTGTCTATAGATAATTCTATTTTTGGAGCTTCTGCAATATTACTGCAACAAATCCCCACAATTTGAAGACTTACCAAAGGAAGGTAGTTCAGCATACTCAACCTCCTGTTGTACCTTCTATTTAGCAACAAGTACCACCAGCTATAGGAATGGCAAGAAATCTGCCTTTTGTCTCTTTTGATCAAGGTAGTCCTCTTGGAATTGCAAATCACAATAATATACCCTTGGCTTCCTTGAAAGGCTTGTCGTCATTCACCGGAGAAGGTCAAGTAACATCTATTGAACACATCATAGATATTGCATCCCTATGCAATGTCCACCATGTCACAAAGGAAGATGTGGCTATGAAGCTGCTGGCTACATCACTTAAAGGTAAAGCTCTTGACTGGTTCAGAAATCTTCCAATAAATTCTATTGCTACATGGGATGTTTTTGGGGAAAATATTTCCAATTTTTTTGAGGATAAAGCTGACAATTTGTCTTTAGTGGAGCAATTAACTACTATCAAAAGGGCTCCTCAAGAAGAGTTAAGTGATTTTAATCTCAGGTTTGAGAAAACTTAGAATAGGATTCCTGCCACGGTAAGACCCTCTACCGAATATGCTTTTCTATACTTTCTCAAAAGATTGAATAGTGATATTTCAGTAATGATCTAGTCCATGGGAGGAAATTCTTTACCTCAAGCCTATGATGTTGCAATTAGACCAGAGAATAGTCTCATTCAGGAATGAAAGATAGCTCCTAGGCCACCCATGCCTTACTTTCCCAATATCCAGCCCAATATGCCATTGATTACTCCACCATTAGCTCCATTGCCATCTTAAAAAAGTGAAGAAATTATGCCTATGGTCCCTCCTAGTGAATTGCAATAGTGAATTGCAAAGTATAAAAAATAGCCATCAAAAGATCGAGAGCTTGCTACAAACTTTTGGGAATGAATTAGTGAACCTGAAAAGGAAGCAAAGCCATCCCGTAGCCCATACTCAAAATCAATTTTCTAGTTCCTCATCTTAGTAGCCTAATCAGCCCAGTTATCAACACAATAAGCATTAATATCAAGGGAATAGTAATGCAAATAGGCAAAACTGGAATCAAAGGCCTTATAGGCCATACAATCCAACACCTCTCAATGTTGTTAGGGATATTGTTCCTAGCTAGACTAACCTTGTTGTAGATTATGAATGGTGTTATCCCTATAATGAACAACACAATCAGTCTAAGTGTACTAATGGAGTGCTCAATCAAGCCTTAATGGTTCAAAGTATCATAGATTCACAACCTACTGTATCTACTAAAGAGGCTCAGCAACATTGTGATACATCTGCTCCTAACACTGCATTCCTCAATTGGCAAGAGGAGGAATTTTGTGGAGTGAATGGTGATTCATCCATATCAGAAAATACCAGGGCCAAGAAGAGAGCCCTAGAATTAGTGCAATCAACTATTGGGATTGCTGCTACAAATCAATCATCACTCATTCCACCAGTTTCAATCCTAAACGGAGTCTCTACTCATGCAAACAAAGAAATACAATATCAGAAACAGCTGGATCAGAGTATTAGTAAGTCTTCTCAAAAGGTACAATTGGTTGTTCCTTATAACATTGTTGATAATATGAAAAAGATGAATGTTTCTATTTTCATGTGGGATTCATTAGCCATTCCAGGGCAAACTGATTTATTAAAGGAGGAACTGTCAAAAGGAACAATAATTCCACAACAAGCTGTAAATAATCCTCCTAGAGTGGTCTTGGCCAATTGAGAGCCTTCAGTGGTTCAGGATGAAGTATTCAAATAGAAGGAAAAGAAGATTGGTAAGGTATAGCAGCAAGTATCACAAGAGAGTAAAAATGCTAAAGAATTAAAGCAGCCAGCAATACCAATTGAAAGAAAATCAGCAAATATGCAGAAGGTGACAGAAAAGGGAGGTAAGAAAACTACAAATATTAAGCTTCCTTCCTTTCTATGTCTCTTTAATCATTGGAAACAAATTAGTGCATAATTGTATGGTTGACAGTGGTGCAACCAGCACTGTCATGCCAAAGAGTATAGCTGATATATTGGATTTGAAGTATGAACCTCTT
>MU228256.1:1365527-1376749 GCA_018584345.1 Thuja plicata
TTAATAGGGCATCTCTAAAAGATAGGCATCCCCTCCCTTCCATGGAACAAATCCTTCAATATGTTTCAGGCTCTAAAAGATTCTCACTCTTGGATGGATATTCTGGTTATAATCAGATTTTAGTTAAAGAATCTGATCAATTCAAAATAGCCTTTACTACTAAATGGGGTACAATGGCCCACTAAAGGATGCCATTTGGGTTGTCAAATGCAGGGGCCACTTTTCAGAAAGAAATGGACATGGCTTTCAAAAACTTAATGTATAAATTTGTTTTGGTGTATCTAGATGATGTTACCATTTACAGTAAGATTGCAAACCGGCATATTGATCATTTGAAACAAATTTTGCGGAGATGTAGAGAATTTGGAGTCTCTCTTAACCCAAAGAAGTCTGTCTTTGCAGTACATGAAGGCAAACTTTTGGGGTATCAAGTGTCTATAGAAGGTACAACAATTGATCCTGAAAGGATTCATGCAATTCTTGAGCTGTCACTCCCTAAACATAAAAAGGGATTGCAAAGTTTTATTGGAAGGATAAATTTTGTTAGACGCTTTATTCCCAATATTGCAAATTTATTGAAACCTTTGACTTCTATGTTGCAAAAGGATGTGCCTTTCAGCTGGAATACTAAGGGAAAAGAGAGTTTTGAGAAAATCAAGCATGCCTTATCTTCAGCCCCTACATTAGCTAATCCTGATTTCTCTAAGGATTTTGTTTTATATGCTTATGGTGGTATTGACACAATTTCAGCAATGCTGGTGCAAAAGAATGAAGAAGGACAGGAGCAGCCAGTAGCCTTTTTTAGCAAAGGTATGAGTTATGAGGAAAAATACATCTTTGTAGAAAGACATGTGCTAGCTATTATAAAAGCCTTAAAGAAGTCTGGTTGCTGGGAATAAAATACATCTAATGATTGCACACCCTAGTATTAAAGAGTTTCTATTGAATAAAGATGTAAGTGAAAAAAGGGCAGGGTGGATAACTAAAGTCATGGAATATGATGTACAAATCCATGTAACCAAGCTGGTTAGAGGAAAAGGTTTATGTGCTTAGATGGCAGAAGGAGAAGATCAGCTTAAAACTACTGAAGAGGCCATCTTGCTCCAAGGTGATTCTGTACTTATTAATGATTCAGTATCTTTGTTATCAGATATGACTAGATTTCTTCAAACTGGTCGATATCCAATACACCTTGACAGAGCCAAGAGAAGGTACTTTAGGCTTCAATCTATTCCTTATGTGCTAATTGATAACATTTTTGTATAGGAAAGATCTTGTTGGTATGCTTCTTAAATGTATAGATTATATGGATCAAAACAAGATTCTATCTGAATTTCATGATGGATCTTATGGAGGGAATTTCAGCCCCAAGACTACAGCATGGAAGATTCTAAGAGCTGGGTATTATTGGCCAAATTTATTCAAGGATGCTCATTCCTGGGAAAGAAGATGCCAAAATTGTGTTATGTTTGCAGGGAAACAAAGGTTGGCAGCATTACCTCTGAAACCAATCATTGTTGATCAGCCATTCAACAAGTGGGGAGTGGACTTTATTGGCCCAATAAACCCTAATTCTAGTGTAGGTCATAAATGGATCTTGACTGCTACAGACTATTTTACTAGGTGGACTGAGGCAATTTCACTAAAAGAATCTTCTGGAAATGTTGTTCTGAATTTCTATGATGATATTATTACAAGGTTTGGAGTTCCTTAGTCAATCATGTTAGATAATGCTTTAGCCTTTATTGGAAGAGCTATAATAGAATGGGTTGTCAAGAATTGTATTTACTTAAGTACTTCTTCTAATTACTACCCACAGGGTAAAGGTCTTGTAGAATCTACCAATAAAAACTTAATCGGGATAATCAAGAAGACTTTGCAAGGAAACAAGAGGGATTGGCACTCTAAGTTGAAGGTAGCTCTATGGCTGGATAGAATTACACCTAAGTAGGTTATTGGGAATTCACCCTATGTTCTTGTTTATGGCAAAGAGGCTAGATTGCCCATATCTACAAAATTTCCTGCACTGCAGCTAGCTAATCAAATGCTGCTTTTTGAAGAAGGAGATCCCCTTGCCTTAAGGTATGTCAGTTTATTGCAATTAGAAGAAGAAAGGAGAAAGGCATTTGAAACTATGGAATTGGTCCAAGCACAAACTAAGAGGTCTTTCGACAAGAAGACTACATCCAGGGATTACAAAGAAGGTGATCTAGTACTTAAGTGGGATGTACTAAAGAGTAGGCTAAGGCAGCATCATAAATTTGATAACTTTTGGGTAGGCCCTTTTGTTATTACAGCCTACAAGGAAAACAATGTTTATCAGTTGTCCACAACTGATGGAGAAGTTCTGCAAATTCCAGTTAATGGAATACACCTCAAGCTTTGCTTTGTGGATTAGGTTTTAGTCTAGGTTTCATTTACAATAAGTGTTGTCCAAGCACATAGGTCCCTAGGTTGCATAGGTCTCTAGGTTGCATTAGGACTAGGATAGCTGCATTTTCATTTCAATAATGATTTCATTCATGGTTTTAGGTTTCCTAACTCCATTGCCCAAGGATAAAGGTCTAGGGTTGTGTCTAGCAGGCAGACATCCAGTAGAAGTCACCAAAATTGTTATCCTAATTTTCAGCATGCATTAAAATAATCATAAATAGGAAGAGATTGTATTTTTAGAGGGAGTCCCATTAATATTATCCTTCAGGTATTATTAATCAACATTTTATAATTACATTCATTTTTAGAAATTGTCATTTTGTACTCTAAGAGTTGATCACATTCCAGAATTTCTAAATTACAATTTGATCAATTACATTGTGCATTCAAGCTGAATGTATTATACAACTATTATTTCATCTTTCTTTTCATGTCAAATCAATAGTACATTGCAAAAATAAAGGCATAATTGAAAGTATGGAGTAGAGGTCCCATGCATTGCCTTGTGGTTGGTTTTTTGATGCTTGCATATTAGGTCTCCATTTGCTTGTTGCATATCAGGTCCTAGGTCTTCATAGTCCATCTTCATCTGCATATAAGTCTTTTAGGGTTTACCTACATCATAAGAGAAAATGGGGTGTTAGATCTAGTTGGATCTAAGCAATACATGGAACATAAACATCACACAATCAATCCTTCTCAAAACTACATATCAATCTGATGAAATCAATGTAATGAGAAAACATTCATCTATAATCTATGAAGAATAGTATTAAAGGGACTTGTTCCAAACATGAAACCTTTTTCTATGTATAATCACTTTGATCTATGTTATTCCTCTCTATATAATCAGATATCTGAATGAAAGGGACTTAGTATTACCATCTGAGAAACCTTTTTCATGATTAGATCAACCTATGAGTTCAAAAAATGATACAAACCAACCAACACTCATGAGTGATTGTCATCTTACATTCACTCACAAATATTAATTAGTGCATATGATTTGATGACCTAAAAAATTGAGTGGTGTTTTGTGTGCAAATGGACATGTATCTGTAACTGAATGTAGGAAACAAAAGAAAATGATGCAATAGATGTCACGAGCCCGTGCTCGAACTTCACATAAGCCATTATATGTAGAAGGATTGATGATATCTTAGAAGGTTACTGCTCACATACATAAGAAGGATGAAATGCAAACACATGAAGAAATTCCAAAGATGCTACAGGAAGGACATGAACAAAGGAAGCTAGAGAAATATAGAATTGAAAGACTCTGAAAGTTCACTATCTTTATGCAAATAATGGAGAGTGAGAAAATGTTGTTACAGTAAGTGCTTCTTCATATATATGTTGCTTCAAAACATCAGTTAAAAGTTCACTTGGAAGATCAAAGTTGAAAACTCATGCATAAAGAGTGTGCATAAACTGTACTAAATGAGAAGATGCCATTGTATTCATTTTTTAAACAACTAAATCTGACAGAGTAAAAGCATGAAGCAAAAAGTGTAAAAAACTGCAAGTTAGGATAGAGATTAAAAGTCTCAAATCAGCATGGTTGTGTACATACATAAAACAAGCATGATGAAAAGAGTATCATAAGATATCCAAGAGCTTCATCAAATGAGATCATGCTTAATAGTTCTAAAATTTTGTAGTGCATAATGTGTTTTAGACAAATTGTCGAGACAGTTTCTTTTGCAGATTTTACATCTCATATTGATGTTTTGAAAAGATGTACATTCATAATAACAGTATAGGGCATGTAATGTTGATAAGAACTATATATGCAGATTGAGTTTGCTATTTTGAAGTAAGACCCATGGGAGTCACGAGCCTATGCCCGAACCCCATGGGTTTGTTCTTTCCCATGTATACTTCAAAAGTAAAATAGTATGTTTTTACATTAAATACAGCAACATATTCAACATATTTGTGCTCACATGCTAAAGAGATGCTTAGTATTATCAGTGAAACTGCAAACTAAAAGTGTTTTTAAACATAATGTTGTAGTTTAATTATCTTATGTGTGTTTCTTTTTCAGACAGTGGAGTGTCATCAAACAGGGAAGCATATGTTGTGCTTACTACATTTTTGTATTTGAAGATAGAAAGAATGATGTTTTTGTTAAAACATTTAAGCAATAAAAAACCCATGTTTTACTTCAAAGTTGATACAAGCATTAAACTGATAAAAGCCATGTGTGTATTTCAAAAAATGTGGATGACAGCATGTGGGGAATGACAATGAGGTTCGACAACAAGCGGTACTGAAGTTCATGGGCTCGATAAAAAACATATACCAGTTCAAAGATTTAAAGCTACAGTCGGCATCAAGCAGAGAGCACCGACATCAAACACTAAGAAAGTTCACATTGATGCAGAAAATAGAATAAAAAAATGACAGAGGAAATGATCACTTATCTGTATGTACAAAAGCTGATGGTACATTATACTTTCAAGTCATGGTTATACCAACTCGCACAAAAAATGTGAATCTTATGACTGAAAGATGTCATAGAGGTTAAATCAGATGCACCCACAACATCTTTCAGTAATAAGCTACATTTTTAATGCTGAAGAAGAACCCACATGCAGGTTTTGAAGATGATTCAGACATAGCTCAGTCTGTTGCCCGCGTGTCTGAAGGAGAAAGACAGCAGTGGTGATGTTTTATTGTCACACTACAAACTGGGGATAAGTCTAAAACTATGACTGAGATATCGCCAATTCAGAGCCGAGGTTCATGGGCTTGACATCTCAATCATAGTTTGAGACCATTCCAAGTTTGCAGTGGTAGTAAATTCCAAATGTATGTGGTGGTCGCAAACAAAGACCTCCATATCTTCCTTCATACACTGCGGTTTAAAACCCAAAATGGTGGTAAGACAACAATCTAGAACCCGAGTTACAAGTGAATCTGCAGTGCCATTAGCAAATGTCTTCGAAAACACCTCATCATCAAGTGTTCCAAGCTTTCAAGCAAACTAACGTCAACCCACTGTGAAACTTGAAATCAAGCAAAAGAGAAGACCAAAGATACTATATCATCATAACATCCCAACATTCAAGCAAATGCAAGATAAATTATAGTTCAAAATTGAGTTCAAAGAAAATGAAGATCAAAAGTTGCGGCCTTTACTGAAGAAGAATGCAACAAATTATGCCATGTGTTACAGTGAGCATGTAAATGACATTTTTTCTGTCATAAAGCTCATAAAACTGGAAGTTTCTTCACAGAACAGAGGCAGAAACATAGCAAAGATTCATGGTTTCCAGTTTCAACATGGCGGTACCTCAGAATAGAAACCCTAAGATGCAAATGAAACTAATGAATAAAATGCATTGTGTTTTACTCTCATTTGAAATCCACTATAGGATGGAGTAAATGCATTTGCTATCCCAGTGCATCGACATTCCCTCCTTATTGCCACATTGGTACTTTTGGTGCCACGACATAGTAAAACTGTCCCTTCCAACTGATTGGTGGTCAAGTTGACTACAAACCATGTTGATTACAAACCGCAACAGCATCAACCACAGTAGTGTGGTGTCAGCAAAGTCAAAGATGGGTTATGATGCCGAGTTGACAAAGGGTTTCGAACCCTTTGAAGTTAGGTAGTCAGGTTTTTGAGTAGGGTGGTAACACTGCCAAATTTGAATGTCATGTATTTGAAATACGGTAATAAAGATAAGGGATGTAATTGATATATTGGTAATTAGTATATGTAAATATGGGGGGCTAAAACTTAGGGTTTTGTTAGAGGGAAATTGATTAAACCCTATAGTTATGGAGGGTTTTGGGAGGGATTTTTGGAGGGAAGATTTTTTGAAAGTAAGCCATGCTGGCTATTTAGAGAAGGTTTTTTCTTCATGTTAATGGGGGTCAATTTAGTGGATAGAAGAGCTTTAGTGAATTCATTATTCCTATAGCTATTTGTTCATTTTTTTTTTGTATTCCAGTGTAAGTTCATGCTTGTAATTTTGGTTTTGTGCAAGAGGATTTCACTATTCCTTGCCATTACTCAGGAATTCATACATGTAGCTTGTATACAGATTTCTGAGAAGAATATAGTTGCCCCACTTTTTTCCATACATCTTATTGTGATCATTTCTTCAAAGTTCCTTTTCAATTTTCTGCATCTAAGAATAATATCTTTGTAAATATGGATTAGTGAATTGCATTGATTCCTATTCTATATCATAGAATATAAGCCTTTTGCAAAATATGCATGTTGTTAATGGTGAGAGTACTACTTGTGGTTAAACCCTAGTTGTGGCCTTCCAATTAACCTATTTATTGAGCAGTGAATGATAGTGTAGAAATCCCTAGGGTATGATAAGTGGATGTCAGTTTGAAGCTTCAAAGAAGATCTGAATCTTCTTGGTGTATCACCTTTTTCTAGTTTTTCATGCAAGTTCATTTTTAAATCTTTCTCCCCTTTTCTCAGTTAAATTTTTAATTAGGAGGTGATATTCCATACTAAATAGGAACCGGCCTAGAATCTGGAGACTATTCCTCATCCATAATCCACCCACAGCTAGAGGAAGTTTCCATTGTCAGATAGAATTGCCATGAAGCCTTAATGCCTGATTTAGGGTGACAATTCTAAACTTGAACAGGTATATCTGAGTGCTTAGGTAGTGACATTGGGGTGAAGCAAGGGTACCTATTATCCACTACTTTTTTTGGTTTATATATTGATAAGCTTGAAGCTTGGTCAGAGAGAATTGATGGTGAGGGGGTACATTTGCTAGGATATGTGGTGAAGCTTCTTTTATATGCCGATGATCTTATCTTAATATCAAAAATGGTGCAGGGATTAAGAGAACACTTAGTGGCTCTGGAATACTTTTTCTAGGAAGTGGGGATGTAGGTGAACACTACTAATACTAAAATCATGATTTTTTCATTGAAAAGAAAGGAGAAACATACTGATTTTGTTTTCAAAGGCAGCGCATTAGAGATTGTGAAAGAATACAAATATTTCAAGATTGACTTCCATTATAGGATAAGCTGGGAGACTTCTAGAGAAAAAGGATACAAGGAGGTTGGAAATTTCTCTATCTGCTTCAAATTTGATGAAAAAGGGTTGAGCTTTGAGACTGGAAAACTAAGAAAACTCTTTTTGGTTTTCTAGTCAGGTTGGTTGTTCTTTATGGCTGTGAGGTTTCGGGGGGCAACATGACAAAGTGTGTGTGGAGATAGTTAGAGAGGATTTAGAAGCACATAATCACTAGAAATATAAGGTTCAAAGCCTCAGTTCCTTATGAAATTCTTTTAACGGAAGCGAGCAGTTTCCCTTTGGAGGTAGGAGTGATAACTTGGTTAATAAGTTATCTAAAGAAACCTGAAAATATGGATAACAAACAATGGCCCAAAATCATGATGGAAGAAGGTTTGGATCATATGAAGAGGACTTGGATGAAACAAAACATAAATTGTTTGAACAAGTGGAACATCATTCTACAAGAGTTTCTGAATACCAACATGGAAATAAAGAAGTTTGTCATGGGTAAATTTCAAATTGACATGTGGTCTAATAACTTGGGTTGAAAAAAAGGCACATTATATAGAAGTGTTCAACCCCTCCCATGAGCATGGGGATAAGGATTGTCTCAAGGTAGAGATAAAGAGTAAGCCTAGAATTTTGGTGGCTCAGCTAAGAACGGGCTCACATCATCTCAGATGTGAGACTGGTAGATGGAAAAGGCCCAAAGAGGAATGGGAGGAGAGAATCTGTAGGGTCTGTGAAAAAGGTATGATTGAGACTAAACATCACTTTCACTTTGATTGCATGGCATATTATGGCATTCAAGCGTAGTACGGGGACATCCTGAAGGCTGGCAACATCTGCAGTTTTGAGGAGGATAAAATCAAGTAGACAGCTAGTTTGACTATCAAGATTCACGGCAAGAGATCAAATATAGAAAAGACTATGGTGTTAGTTTAGGGCTTTTTTTTATGGTCCCTTAGATTTTTGGTCTTGTGGACGTCATTAAAAAGCTTCATTCATTCATTCATTATAAAGAATACATGAATTACGACCCCGTATCAACTCCCAACTTCTTACAGTAATATTTGGAGTAATCTATACATGTGTTGATGATGTTTGGTATACCACCATTACATTCGATGGCACCATTAACATCTTGGATTGTGGCTCTCAATCCCTGTCCAAAAGTGATGGCGGTATGGCAGTTGCTCTACTTCATCCAATACCACATTGTTGTTTTGAATGAAATAGAGGGGTCTTGGGCGGCAGCGACTATCCAGCTACGAAATTCCTTGGTTGGATGCCCCCATGTCATACCATCATACATCTACATCTTTCCTTTTATCAGTACTATTTACAATCAATGTCAAATCACAGTACCATTTGTCTACTTTCGCCAACGTCAAATCACTGCAGGCCTTCCAAAAGATTTGAAAAATATAAAAAAGGTTGAAGGCCTATAGAATTTATTTTTTTATTAATAATTCAAGGTGCTTTGAGTATCATGGGTAAAAGTCTTTTAATTAATGAAGAAAACTCATAAATTTATTAAATTTCACATCAATGATATGGAATCCTTTGCATCCTAATAGTTTTTCATATTTTTTTATAATTGTTTAATGCCTCCAAATAGATGCGTCTTAGTAGAGATTATTTTATGAAAATAATTAGATTATATGTATTTTATTTTCATAGCATTTTATCTATAAAAGGTTAAATAAAAATTATAAAGATATTTGTATCTTTGATTTTTATAGTGAAAATATGTTCTTGCGGAAAAATGTATATTTTAATATTTTAATTATAGAGATCAATTAGATTATCTATATATGATTCTATCTTTGTTTTATATAGGAGAATAATGTTTAAATTGAAGATTCTTTCAATAAACTATTTTTTCACTAGTAAAAAATCGAACTCCTTAAATTTATATTACTATCTTGATAGTAGTTCTAGGAATCAAATTCAAAATATTGAATCAATAACATAATCCATTAGACATAATTTTAGTCTTGAAGTATGATATACTTGTTATTTGAAACCAAGTATAATTTATATACAAATAATAAATTGAGATAGTGTGGATTTTTTAACTCCTCATAATTGAATTGAAGTCAAAATATATTTCTTAAACAAATTCAAGCATGTACAAATCAATTTTGATACTAAGATTCTAAAATAAACAACAAATAACCTTGTCAATAGTTGTATATATAAATTATAAAATATTTACCTAAAAATGATATCTTATATACTAATAATTAATTCAATCATGATCGTCCATATAGATATCATCAACGCTGCAAATATATTGAAATAGTTATAAAATTATTTTCAAAATTAAAAATTGGGAACATTGAATTTCCTTACCATCCCCACTTTGCATTGTTAGTTTGGTTAATATCAATTAAAAAGGGTAACATATATTTTTGATTTTTTCTGCTTATCTAACACTACAATAACATCACATTTAAAACATCAACTTAGATCAAATTATCCATTCTGTAGAATATGATTAGATGGTTAGCAGCACTCTATCTTGTTCAAATATGTTAGAACAACTATATAGATATTATTATATATTTAATTAAAAAATTTAGTATATCAAAATATTTTAATTTAGAACAACTATCCTAATTATTTAAAATATTTTAATTTAAAAAAATAGTTTTAAATTTATGATCATTTAAAAGAAATGAAAATTCTAAAACACAATAATACACAACTGATTTTGGCTCTAAAAATATGGTATAAATATTAAAAATAATTATAATATTTTAAATAAGATTTATATTGATAAAGTTATGGTTGCATTTTACAGGTGCGCCAACATCCTTATACCAAAATTGATCTTTGTTCCTTCTATTAGGAACTTGATTGTTTTAAATAGATTCTTATTCTTTCCCATTTTCCCATCTAATATCTTATCAAGGTTAGATCTTTCATTCTTATTATCTTTAGAATCTCTTCAAACAATCTTGTTATCCATAAATTTACTCGCTATTAAATCAATCAATTTCTTATATAGTTATCATTTTCCGACCGAGTCCCATTTAGATTAATAATTTAATTTAAGACATCTTAAGCAACCCAATTCAAAAGAAAAATAATTTTTTATTTAATTTTTGCAAAGAATTTTTGTATGTTTATGTTATCTTAAGTAAACTTGTTTATGCTACACTATTAATTGAATCCTAAGATGTTTGATAAAGAATTTATACATTTGAATTATGTAGGCTACATATATTTGTAGTGAGTTTGACATGATTCCTAACCTTTATTATTTATTCCTTTCTTCATTATTAAAGGAAATTCTCTCTCCCAACAACAAACTCACTAGTACATTTGAGACCTCTTTTTGACGGCTATGTGTCGCAAACACTACCCCGTTGGGCAAGCAACACAGACTAGTGTTGCATTTTTTGTGTGGAAATCACTAACGGTTGGTATGTTTGTCGTTATGGTGATGGTACTGACTGTCACAATATGCACCAGCTATGATGGTTAACATGTCATTGTTACACATTATAAGTGTCTCAATTATGATGGGTATGTGATGTATATGTTGTGCATGCAACGTCCAGCTGTCGGAATATTCTGACATATGGACGTCACATTTAGTGCTTTGGTGTCAGTTGTTCTCTGAATACCATCGCAATTGGGATGGTATTGACCGTTGCAATATGCACTGTCTAGGATGGTCAACCTGCCCTTGTTACACATTATGAGTGTCACAATTATGATGAGTATGCGACGGATATACTGTACATGTGACATCCAACTGCCAGAA
>MU228256.1:1403722-1442526 GCA_018584345.1 Thuja plicata
AGAATTTTAAGTCGGCATATGAATATGATGTCCAGGAATTGAAATGAGAAGAATGGCTTGCAAGGCATTTCATTCGGATTTTTGAGTTTGGAGTTAGAAGTTTTCTGGGATTGCATATCTTTTTGACTCTGTTGCCCAATAGACAAGGCACTGGTCTCTGGTTTGTCTGGTAGTTTCTTCATCAATCAATTATTCAAATCATTTTCCCTTTCTGTTTAAAGAGCTGTGAATGATTATTATATCAAGTGTGATGGGCAGGAATCCATCCCCTGATTCACTGAAAGAAGTGAATCCAACAGGTACACCCGCCTGAGCCTTTGAGCTCGAAGTGTAGGAGGATTTGTTTGATCCTCGTTAATTAGCCTTTTCTTTGACAAGGTTAGGGAAAAATAGCTAACATGAACGATGGCTCGATGTCATTCCATAGCACCAGTTAGGGTGTTCTTCTAAGCCGGAGAGAGTCACAAATCTAGGGTGCCAAATGAAACCTACTCCTCCTAAGGCTCCAATTGTTGAAACACCCTAGATTTCTCTCACACCCAATTTCTTATTAAGTATATTATATCCTAAATGGTATATTTTGGTCTCTTGTAAAAAAATTAGATCTGGAATATAGTTTAAAATAAAGCACAAAAGAATGCCCTATTTGTTAGGGGCATTCATGCCCCTAACATTCCATGTTAGGAGATTCATAATGCCTTGGGAAGGAACTTCCCCTTCTCTACATTAAAAATATTAGTTAGTTCAACCTGGCCAATCACAGCCCCAACACGGGATCTTGATTCCTTAGAGGATTTCCTTCCTCTCTTACGAAGAGATTTGGCACAATCGGGAAAGGCCTTACTCGAAATAGAAGATTCAAGGCCTAGGCTTAAATTTTTAAATTCTCTTAGTTTTCCCTCCTCCTCCAAAAAAATATCTAACTCTTCTAAGGTCAGGGGGAAGTCAGGTGTCAAACATTCCTTAATCAGAAATTGTCTTTGCCTAACTACTTCCTCCTCATCACAAATTTCATCCAAAAATTTATCCATCAATTCTTCTACAAGACTCTCACCTATATATTACGAGATAATCCTTGCCTCTTCCTTGACATTGTTTACATCCTTTGTCTCCTCTAAAATAATATCATTGGAGGGGTCACTTTTGATACTTACATTTGGTGTTAGGGTCAATGATTCTGATCTAATTAAAGAAATGTCAGTTTCTCCTATTTCATTAATCTTCCTAATAGAAGCAGGATGTGGAAAAAAAATTCCTTTCAATCCAGAATTAACAAGGGAGACCTCTTCATTCCCACAATTTGAACAATTTTCCTTCTGGGGGTAAAGATTAAAGAAGTATCTTGCAAACCTCTATGACTAACTATATTAAAACCTCCTTTGTTGGTCATAAAATCTATACCAATATCCTTTACCTCATTGGATTTATTAATAACATAGTTTATTAGATTTGATGGCGGAAGGGTATCATGTGGTCTTGTTGGTTTTTTTTTATGTTGTGATTACTAAACAGCAACCCTTTCACCCTTTGATGTATTTTAAAGAGTAGCCAGCTACCGGTATTCAACCAAGACTGAAAAGGATCAACTAACAAGGATACGGATCCATCTTCCTACACTTTAGATTCTGCAAAATGAAGGGGGGACACCCTTCAATGCCTTCAATACTCTGTTTGGCTTCAATCAGCAGCAATCTCACAAGGATTCAACACGACCAGGAGATACTAGGTGACCGGCTAATCACCCATTGAACATCAACCTTGAAATGGAGCAGGAGATTAGTACAACACAAAAAACCACATAAAACCTTCATATATGTCGGAGTTTATTTTTTAAAATGCAGAACATAGCTAATACCAATTTGTCATGCATCAACAAGAAAAGTATTTATTTCTGACCAGTGCCTTTTCCATTGGGAAATACTTCTAGTTCAGGAGCAGCATACAGAAACAAAATATTGTCAAAGACTCAAAGCCATGAATACCAATGATATCAGACCACACACTACTTATAATGAAATCCTTATGCAGAACATTATGAATTTATGTCATGCCCATAGCTTCATTTAATCTGATCCTAGATCTGAACTAAGGAATAATAACACATGCACAAATGAATCCATGCAATGAATCGGAAAATTCATAATTCAATTGAGAAACACATAGGAGAGACTTAAATCTGATAACAACTGTATTAAGTATGATGAATCTTACTTCTATACCAATATTATCTAGAACATTTACCATTTCAACAATATGCAAAAGATGTGAAAACACTTCTATTCTATCTAATAACACAACTAGAACAATCAAAAACTACATCCTAATGGAACCATAAGAAAATTTGAATCTCCTAGAGTTAAGCACAGCTTGAAACTCACTATGGAGGCCAAGAATTTGGAACCCTGTAACAATGGAAGAAATCTGCATAAGTAGACAAAGAGAATCCATCAGATTCCTCCTCATTTCAACACCTGTGGACCTTCTCCCAAATATCTTCAACTGATCAACCTCAACTTCTCAAATATCTAATTTTATCTTTCGATATGTCTTCTCTATTTTTTCCAAATTTAATCTGACTCATTGTTTCTTCATTCTATTCAAACTGATTTGATCCTGCATCAAAATGGACTACAAAAATGAATTCCTCATTTTGAGACCTTTCTAGGACATATGATACTTGGTATTTTGGATAAGATTTTCCCCCTAAATAATCAAAAATATTTTCCCTTCCTGTGCATATTTCTTGAATGAATTTGGAAATATTTATGCATTTTCAATAGTCAAACTATTGAATTAAGATGACATTTTATTTAAAATCTGAATATTTGCCCAGATTTCATCTCATTCTTCCAAGTGTAAATTAGACTTAATGGCTTAATGGTTAGATGTCATGCATCTCTCTTTTAAGCCATTAAGTCAACCATTAGATTTCTTTAAACTTGCACACCTTTTAACTCCTCCTTTTTTGAGATGAATTTATTTAAAATTCAAATTGATCCTTATAATCTGCACAATGCACCTGATTTTTCCAAGTGGCACCCTTTGATTGGTTCTATGTGTCCACTAGGCATCATGTCACCTACCCTGTGCCACGTGGCATCCTCTAATTTGTTATCTCAACACTGCACCCGATCCCGCTACTTGGCACCTCCTGACTGGCTCTGTGCAACCACTTGGCACCACATGTCAATCTCTAATTGGCTGCCTCTACACTTTACAGGACTGCGCCATGTCTCCAAGTGCCACATGTCACTCTTCCCTTAATGGATTAATGGTAAATCTCATGCATCTTTAACCTTAAGGGATTAAGTCAACCATTGATTTGGTTGCCTCAAGATCCGCGCCCATTTGGGAGGCTTGTCTGAAATGCTACCACATCATTGCCACCTTGTCACCTCATTGTCTGCCCAGATGTCACCTCTACCATGTGGCCCAATGGCTTAATCCCTTATACATATTGTTCATGCAATTTTCTCACCAAGCGATTAAGTCGTTCATTGATTCTTGATCACCTCGAGATCCACGCCCAACCTGCAAGCATATCTACCACATCACCTTTGTGGGTCCCGCCAAAATTTGGGTCTTCGTCCTTGGGCACGCTTCTTGATGCATCCACCACCTGCGCGTGGAGAGCCTCTGGGATTTGTTCTTCATATTACCATATGTGGCCTTTTGGTTATAAACACTTATATCTCCCTTTGCACCAACAATGTGGGATTAATATCTTAATTTGTTTTAAAGATTTTTGACCTCGCACCTAAAATATTGGGCCTACCATCTCCGGTCAATGCACAATAACCCCAGCTCAGTATGCCATCCAATGAAGCTCTAGCTTCTAACTTCAAACAATGTTGTAAGCCTTCTACCTTGTAAACATTACTAGTTTCCATTCTGGGACGAATGTGGGATATCTCATATGTCTATTTTGCAATTTTAAAATGCCCGAACACAGCGACATTTATCTGAGGAATTCTACAAGATTTATTTATGCGCGCCATGTCTGGGCTTCACACTGGGAGATTGTTTATTTGAAACAACTTGAGAATATTTAACGCCATTTGCCAATGCTCTCCCAACCATCCACTTGTTACAGTGCTTGTTTTATGTGCTAGCATCTTTCTTTGTAACTAGCACAAGCCTCCAACTCTTACGCAGCCTCTCTTTTTAAAATTACACCTGCCAATTTCATTCGCTATTTTGAAATTTCTTTCTTTGTTTTGAAAAACAAGATCCTCATTTCACAGTGCAATCTTTCTCCCCTGTCTGGCACAGGCTGCTTCATCCATATTGTGTGGGAAAACATGCCTCTTACTCTCCACGTGCTAGTTACCTCCAACTATTTTTTAATTAAATGCATCAAACCAACTTGATTCTTAACTAAAAATCCTACACAGACAGCTTAGGGATTTGAAAAACAATTCACATGTTTTGTCTATGTTTTTCCATTACATCCCATGCATGGCTCTTTAATCTACTACTTTGCATCATTTTGTATTTTATATGTTTAAATTTCCTCCCTCATTCACATTACAACCTGTGCAATGTGCATTTTCTAAAACTTTATTTTTTAATGTCTTTTAAGATGCGTGAGCTTCATCCTTTACTTTTTGTTTGGCGTAGGCTCTTCCATCTCCAATTACCATATAGGTGCCTATCATAACAAGTATGAGAAGAGACCTTTGAAATAATGCACTTGTCTCAAGCAATTGGTTTGTTTTGGAGTTGAAATTTTTCCCATGACTTTGACTAAAGTACTTCAATTTGGAGTTTGATGGAAGACGATTGAATTGGTTGCCAGCCTTTTGCCCAATATTGACATACCGACATAAAAATGAATAAAGTGCAAATGTGCCTCTTTCTCCATGATCATATGTTCCCATGACAATGAAGACATACTTGATAAGAGAAACCATTGTTAATGTCCAGTATATCATGCTAAGAATTCCCAACAAATCTCTCTCTCCAGGATTTTCAATAGTAATAGGAAAGTATGTGTAAAGAGGGGATGTCCCAAGATCTCTATACACTACTCTTAGAGTTTGGTAGGCTAATAGCAATGTTTCATATGTTCCATATGTTTTCCACACTTCGTATTTATTTCACATGTTTGCATTCTACTTCCATATTTCATAAACAAAACTTTATGGTGAGTGCTGATCCTAGGAAGCCTTTATCACTGCCCACTATGCACTCCTGTAGACATTGCAAGTCATGAGAGCTTATTTGGTTTTTAGGCATCTGAACAAGTTGAACATATGCATCTTATTTAATTGACTAAAACATAGTAGACTATGCAATCAGACCATAAAACACTGAATTGGCAGCCCCCATAAACAACCTTTTATATTTTTGCAAATGTAACACATAAACAACAAATAGCCTCAGGAACTATCTTCAAAAACTGACAAAATCAAGTAACCAGAATGTGGCACTGGGTACACACATTCCATGGCTAACATTCTTCCATACTACCAAGTGACATCTGATGAAAGTAAATAGGTCAAAATATTTTAATCATCCAAGTCACCTCTTCAGGATAATTCTACAAATTACCCTGCCAAAAACAATGAAATGCATCTGGTTTCAACTTTGAAAACAAATCAAGCGACCTCTTAAAGACCTGAGCTTCTGGATATTGGAAGTATGCTATATGAAGAGTATGGATCTAGAAGGGTGACTCATGATGATCAACCGAACACATTTGGTAGATCCTTGAAGATAGCCACTTGGAATTACATAAAATGACAACATGAGGAATATTGATTTCTGCAAATGAAAAGCATCTGGAAAAGCGTGCACATGAAACCCTCAGGATTTGAAACCTTTCAAATATGGTGTAAATTTGGTCTATAATATAGGGGCATCATTCACCTGATATTATCAATCATAGAAATCAAATTGTAACATCACGAACAGGGCCTCCAACTAAACTGTGCACTTGATCTGCATTAAAATGTTAGAAATTGCAAACAGAATCAGATTGGAAAACTAGGCAAACGGATTCATCATGGCCTAAAAATCTTCATGGAAGCACATTTCCATGCCTACAATACAAGGGATCATTCAATTGTCCATTCCATTCAACCAGGTGTAGAATTGTAAGACCTCAAAGTAGGTCATTCTACAAATCTGCACTTCACACTGAGAATCAGCATTAATTGCAAATGGAATAATTTGGGCAAACTGATCACATGAATTCATAAGAATCTGTAAATGGAAATAGAGCTTCTCTCTCATTCCTACAACACCTCAAACCCATCCTTATATCATGAAACCTTATTCGTCCAAAGATGCCAGCATGCAAAGTAGGCCATTTGCTATAATAAGGCAATATGCAGAATGCAAATTTAAGTGAACACCTTTAAAAAATGTGTCCTAAACTTATCAAATCTGAATTCTGAAAGTTTTGACCCATTACACCTACCCCATGATAGGTTTTTCACATGTTCCCCAATCGGTATCTTATGAAAATCATCAGGTCACATTTTACTTGCACTTCAAGTAGGCTTCTTCAAAAAGTTTTCAAGGGTACTCACCATACCTTAGAGAAAATTTTGAATTGGTCACTTCAAATTTGAGAGTACCAAAAATGGCTTTGTCTTGGGATGTGTGCCCCTTGCGGGCACGTAGATAATTTAGAATCTCTTGGTGAAGCAGACCACTCAAAAATCAGACTTCCTTTTAACTTTCCAAAACTGGTTCCTTATTGAAAACACCAAACACCTAACACACAACTGAAGCAAAGCAACTATACAAAAAGTACAATATTTACAAATGGCTAACAAACATCAAACTGAAATCACCACTTACCCCTATCAAAAACTTGATTCTCATTTCCATGGATCAGGTGTAAGCGATACTTATTATTTCTTGCAACATGATCCAACATGCTGCCCAATATCTTCCGCATATCAAATAACAAATAATCAGCATCTTCATTTTCATTAGGTGCTTGGAAATCACCACAATACTGAGAACACTGATCAATATGTAACACAAGACTTTCACACTCTTTACCACCGCTGACAAGCTAAAAAGGAAAATATTCTAGCCCCTTTACATGGGTGCAATCAAACATAGTTTGGATATTAGTTTGTATAAAGGACTCAATCTCAGTCATAACAGAAACTTATCCAAGTCAAAACATGATTGCACATCATTTGAGACTTCTTGCTGATCAAAATTTTTACCAACACTCTCCAATTCTGAAAATGTATCATCAAGTAACAATTCATTTGCCATTTGCAAATTTGAAAAACACACATGAAGATCTTTCACTCTTCTCAAGGGAGTAATCAGTATTCTAATGCATACAAGAATCATCCACGTCAAACTCATCAAAATATGAATCAATAGCAGCATATGAGTCATCATATTCATCATACTTGACATAATCCAATTTCTCAAAATCATACACATTCCCATCTTGCATATTAGTTGCCTCGAAAGTAAGAATAAGAAAATCAGCATAAGTTTCACACCTTGCACCCATTAGCATGTTTTCATTATCAAAGCATATATCAACTGGGCATTGCAAAGTAGGATCTATATCAGTTGCATACCTCTGAAAATTGGCAGCCAAGAGCTCTGATATTTTTTCTCTTCTTAGTGGGCACTGGATCTCATTTTCATTTTCTTTTGCCTCACTACTATAGCAGATATCTTCGCCATTTAGAGTAAGGATTAAATCCTCTTGTCTCATGTCTTCTTGTGCAAAGGAATCATCAAAGCCACTAACATATGCATCATAATCATCCTCTTGTTGTCCACAAGAACCTTCCCTAAGCTGAGAATAGAGGCCTGCCCTACCATGCTGATAATAAAACAAATCTTCAAATCCTATGGACAAATCTGAAACTAGAGACTCATCCCAGACATCTTGACATTCAGTAACTTCACTGTCAGCATCATAATCAGTATTATCATCATAACTAGGGTCAGCATCATTGGTACTTTCAGATTCAGACTTTTCAAACTCATATATCCATTTTTTAACCAATTCAATGTCTTCCTCTTTATGATTTGCAGACCAATTTACTGACTTAGGCATGTAAAGCTCTAAGAACAAATGAAAATATGAAAACTCTTGGAGTTCAATCCTTTCCAGAAACTTATCATATGCATTGGAAAAAATTTCATAAAGTACATGTATGGATTCTTCTTTTCTTTCTCCTACATGTCTTTTCAAAAACAAAATGGCTTCATCTTGGATTCTTTTATTAAATAGTGCAATATCCTTTTGAATCTTTTCAAGATCTATCGGATAAGTTTCCAATCTAGGCAACATGTTTTGATCTATTAAATCTAGAATCTCCATTGCACTACTTACTAACAGCACATTTTTTCATTCATAAAGACTTATATCCCACTTATGCAATCATTTATTAACAACATACTTCTGATTTTGATGATAGAGATTGTAAACAAGAAGTATGGGAAACTTTTAAATTCACTTTTCTTTTCTCTAGTGACTTCTTCACCTAGTAAGGAAACAAATCATTTCATAAAACTTTGAGGAATACCTGGGCTAATTATTTTGTTGTTGTCCTGAATTTCTTTCTGATTTTGTCATTCACCACTTAAGCTTTCGAGCATCTACTAGATCCTTGCTGCAAGTGTTCCCAACTGATCATCAATTTTCTTTCATCTAAGTGCACACTAGTGCAGAGATCTTTCAGAGTCGCCACTCACTAATGTGAGAATGTATATAACTTTAATAGAACAAGGACAAGTTGGGTTTCAACAAAGATAACAGACTTTCAGCAAGTCAATAGGATTTGACACATTTTTATTTTTTACCAATAATATATTCAGAATCTATTTTAACAACAACAACCAGGATGGTAAACATGATCTGGAGGACTTCCAAATTTACAAATATTTATAACTCTATCCTCAAATGGATATGGAAGACGACTGGATTTATAAATAAACAGGACAAGAGTCTAGCTCAACTTTATAAACCTAAATTATTTACTGCAAATTACTTCAATTCCCCAGTGGAGTCACTATTTTGTTGGTGACTCAAATGGGTCAAATAATATAATCAATGAAACACCAGAGATTTCTTCACAAGTTCAGCAAGATTTTTCAATCTCTTCCCCAGTGGAGTCACCATTTTGTTGGTTCTTTTTTATGCTGTGATTACTGAACAACAACCCTTTAACCCTTTGATGTATTTTAAAGAGTAGCCAACTCTCGGTATTCAACCAAGACTGAAAAGGACCAACTAACAAGGATGTGGATCCATCCTCCTACACTTTAGGTTCTGCAAAACCAAGGTGGGACACCCTTCAATGCCTTCAATACTCTTTTTGGCATCAATCAGCAGTGATCTCACAAAGGACTCAACATGACTGAGAGATACTAGGTGACCGGCTAATCACCCATTGAACATCGACCTTGAAGTGGAGCAGGAGATTAGTACAACAAAGCAAACCACATTAAACCTTCATATATGTCAAAGTTTATTTTTTAAAATGAAGAACATAGCTAAGACCGATTTGTCATGCATCAAGAAGGAAAGTATTGATTTTTGACCAGTGCCTTGTCCATTGGGAAATACTTCTAGTTCAGGAGAAGCATACAAAAAAAAACTACTGTCAAAGACTCAAAGCCATGAATACCAATGATATCAGACCACACACTACTTATAATAAAATCCTTATACAGAACTTTATGAATTTATGTCATACCCATAGCTTCATTTAATATGATCCTAGATCAGAACTAAGGAATAATAACACATGCACAGATGAATCCATGCAATGAATAAGAAAACTCATAATTCAATTGAACAACATGTAGGAGAGACTTAAATCTGATAACAACTGTATTAAGTATGATGAATCTTGCTTCTATACCAATCTGATCTACAATATTTACCATTTCAACAATATGCAAAAGATCTAAAAACACTTCTATTCTATATGATAACACAACTGGAACAATCAAAAACTACATCCTAATGGAACCATAGTAAAACTGGAATCTCCTGGAGTTAAGCACAACTTGAAACTCACTGTGGAGGCCAAGAATTTGGAACCCTGTAACAATGGAAGAAATCTGCATAAGTAGACAAAGATAAACCATCAGATTCCTCCTCATATCAACACCTGTCCCTTCTCCCAAATATCTTCAACTGATCAGCCTCAACTTCTCAAAAATCTGATTTTATCTGTCGATATGTCTTCTTTGTCTTTGCCAAATTTAATTTGACTCATTGTTTCTTCATTCTATTCAAACTGATTTGATCCTGCATCAAAATGGAGTGCAAAAATGAATTCATCATTTTGAGACCTTTCCGACAACATATGATACTTGGTATTTTGGGTAAGATTTGCCTCCTGAATCATCAAAAAGATTTTCCCTTCCTGTGCATATTTCTTGAATAAATTTGGAAATATTTATGCATTTTCAATAGTCAAACTATTGAATTAAGATGACATTTTATTTAAAATATGCATATTTGCCCAGATTTCATCTCATTTTGCCAAGTGTCAATCAGACTTAATGGCTTAGTGGTTAGATGTCATGCATCTTTCTTTTAAGCCATTAAGTCAACCATTAGATTTATTTAAACTTGCACACCTTTTAACTCCTTTTTTGAGATGAATTTATTTAAAATTCAAATTGATCCTTATAATCTGCACACTGCACCTGATTTCACAAAGTGGCACCCTTTGATTGGTTCTATGTGTCCACTAGGCACCATGTAACCTACCTTGTGCCACGTGGCATCCTCTAATTTGCTATCTCAGCACTGCACCCGATCCCACCACTTGGCACCTCCTGACTGGCTCTGTGCAACCACTTGGCACCACATGTCAATCTCTAATTAGTTGCCTCTGCATTGTACAGGATTGTGCCATGTGTCCGGGCTCCACATGTCACTCTTCCCTTAAAGGCTTGGTGGTAAATCTCATGCATCTTTAACCTTAAGGGATTAATTCAACCATTGATTTGGTTGCCTCGAGATCTGCACCCATTTGGGAGGCCTATCTAACGCACTGCCACATCATCGTCACCTTGTCACCTCACTATCTTCTCGGTTGTCACCTCTACCACATGGCCCAATGGCTTAATCGCTTATACATATCATCCCTACAACTTTCTCACAAAGCAATTAAGTCGTTCATCAATTCTTGTTTACCTCGGGATCCATGCCCAACCTAGAAACATATCCACCATGTCACCTCTATGGGTCCCACCAAAATTTGGGTCTTCATCCTCGGACATGCTTTCCAATGCTTTGTTCATCATATTACCATCTGTGGCCTTTTGGTTATAAAGTCCCTTTGTACCAACAATGTGGGATTAATATCTGAAGTTGTTTCAAAGATTTTTGACCTCACGCCTAAAATATTGGGCCTACCATCTCCGGTCAATGCACAATAACCCCAGCTCAGCGTGCCAGCCAATGAAGCTCTAGCTTCTAAATTCAAACAATGTTGTGAGCCTTCTACCTTTTAAACATTGCTAGTTTCCATTCCGAGATGAATGTGGGATATCTCATATGTTTGTTTTGCAATTTTAAAATGCCCGAACACAGTGAAATTTATGTGTGCGATGTTTGGGCTTCATGTTGGGAGACTGCGTTTATTTGAAACAACTTGAGATTATTTAACGCCATTTTCCAATGCTCTCCCATCTGTCCACCTATTGCAGTGCTTGTTTTATGTGCTGGCATCTTTCTTTGTAACTAGCACAGGCCTCCAACTCTTACACAACCTCTCTTTTTAAAATTACACCTGCCAATTTCATTTGCTATTTTGAAATTTCTTGCTTTGTTTTGAAAAACAAGATCCTCATTTCATAGCACAATCTTTCTCCCCTGTCTGGCACAAGCTGCCTCCTCCATATTGTATGGGAAAACATGCCTCTTACTCTCCATGCGCTGGCTGTCTCCAACTATTTTTTAATGAAATGCATCAAACCAACTTGATTCTTAACTAAAAATCCTGCGCAGACAGCTTAGGGATTTGAAAAACAATTCACATGTTTTGTTTGTGCTTTTCCATTACATCCCACGCGTTGCTCTTTACTCTACTACTTTGCATCATTTTGTATTTTATATTTTTAAATTTCCTCCCTCATTCACATTACAACATGCGCAATGTGCATTTGCTAAAACTTTAGTTTTTAATGTCTTTTAAGATGCGTGAGATTCATCCTTTACTTATTGTTTAGCGCAGGCTCTTCCATCTCCAATTACCATATAGGTGCCTATCATAGCAAGTATGAGAAGAGCCCTCTGAAATATTGCACTTGTCTCAAGAAATTGCTTTGTTTTAGAGTTGAAATTGTTCCCATGACTTTGACTAAAGTACTTCAATTTGGAGTCTGATGGAAGATGATTGAATTGGTTGCTAGCCTTTTTCCCAATATTGACATATTGACATAACAATGAATAAAGTGCAAATGTGCCTTTTTCTCCATGATCATATGTTCTCATGACAATGAAGACATACTTGATAAAAGCAATCATTGTTAATGTCCAGAATATCATGCTAAGAATTCCTAGCAAATCTCTCTCTCTAGGATTTTCAATAGTAATAGGAAAGTATGTGTAAAGAGGGGATGTCCCAAGATCTCTATACACAACTCTAAGAGTTTGGTAGGATAATAACAATGTTTCATATGTTCCAGATATTTTCTACACTTTGTATTTAGTTCACATGTTTGCGTTCTGCTTCCATATTTCATAAACAAATCTTTATGGTGAGTGTTGATCCCAGGAGGCCTTTATCAGTACCCACTATGCACTCCCATAGACATTGCAAGTCGGGAGAGCTTATTTGGTTTTTAGGCATCCAAACAAGTTGAACATATGCATCTGCTTCAATTGACTAAAACATAGCAGATTGTGCAATCAGACCATAAAACACTGAATTGGCAGCCCCCATAAACAACCTTTTATATTTCTGCAAATCTCACACATAAACAGCAAATAGCCTGAGGAACTATCTTCAAAAAATAATGAAATCAAGTAACCAAAATATGGCACTAGGTACACACTTTTCATGGCTAACATTCTTCCATACTGCCAAGTGACATCTGATGAAAGTAAACAGGTCAAAATATTTTAATCATCCAAGTCGCCTCTTCGGGATAATTCTGTAAATTACCCTATCAAAAATAATGAAATGCATCTGGTTTCAACTTTGAAAAAAAATCAAGTGACCTCCTGAAGTCCTGATCTTCTAGATATTGGAAGTATGCCATATGGATTGTATGGATCCAAAACGATGACTCATGATGATCAACCAGACACATTTGGCAGATCCTTGAAGATAGCCACTTGGAATTACAGAAAATGACATGAGGAATATTAATTTTTGCAAATGAAAAGCATTTGGAAAAGCATGCACATGAAACCCTCAGGATCTAAAACCTTGCAAATATGGGGTAAATTTTGTCTATAATGCAGCGGCATCATTCATCTGATATGACCAATCACGGAAATCAAGTTGTAACATCACGAACAGGGCCTCCAACTAAATTGTGCACTTGATCTGCATTAAAATGTTAGAAATTGCAAACAAAATCAGATTGGCAAACTGGGAAAATAGATTCATCATGGCCTAAAAATATTCACAAAAGCACATTTTCATGCCTACAATATAGGGGAGCATTCAATTTTCCATTCCATTCAACCGAGTGTAAAATTGTAAGACCTCAAAGTAGGTGATTCTACAAATTTGCACTTCACAATGAGAATCAGCTTTAATTGCAAACAGAAATTTTTAGGCAAACTGATCACATGAAGTCATAAGAATCTTCAAATGGAAACAGAGCTTCTCTCTCATTCCTACAACGTCTCAAACCCATCCTTATATCATGAAACCTTATTCGGCCAAAGATGCAAGCATGCAAAGTAGGCCACTTGCTATAATCAAGCAATATGCAAAATGCAGATTTAAGTGAACACCTTTAAACAATTGTCTCCTATACTTATCAAATCTGAATTCTGAAATTTGTGACCCATTACACCTACCCCGTGATAGGTTTTTCACATGTTCCCCAATCGGTATCTTATGAAAATCATCAGGTCACATTTTACTTGCACTTCAAGTAGGCTTCTTCAAAAAAATTTCAAGGGTACTCACCGTGCCTTAGAGAAAATTTTGGATTGGTCACTCCAAATTTGTGCCAAATTTGAGAGTACCAACAGGTCTATTTGAATTCATCTGTATCTCATTTACATCTACAGGATTCACCCTGGGGATTCCAAAATCCTCAAAATCACCATCAAAGATTTTGGGAAAGATAATGACCAAACCTGCATCACTCCATACTTCTAGAGGGGTGGTATAGGCATTAATTTCCATCCTAACAATAATGAATCTCTCTACATGCACATTGTCAAAATTAACAAAGCCCACAAATTTCCCTAAACCATTACCTATTTCCCTTATAGAATCATCGTCTAAAAGTTCAATGGGGAGATTTTTTAATTTAATCACCTTCTCTACCATGAAATTCTCTAATTTTAATGAATTAAAGAAGGGTGACCAATCTAGGGTAGCAAACCCTATGTTCCTAAAATTAGGAAAACCCTCTGATAGAAGTTTCTCTTTGAGTGATATACACAAGCAGTCTACATAAAGGAAATTTTCTTGAAGAATCATAATGTGTACCTTATTGTTGAGCTGATCCTTCATCAATTTCACAATCATCCCTGTTGATTCCCCAATGCGTTTCCACCTACAAAAAAAACCATACTCCACACACATCTCTTTTTGTCTCATAACCAAACCATGCTTAATCACTAGTTCCCTATGGTTAGTTTTAATACCTTCAGAAAATTTTGCATCCTTCTTCAATTCTACTTTGTTTTGACTATTATTCTTTTTTCCAATCTTATTAATTACTCTTATATGCTGTGGTGAACATAACATATCTGAAGAAGAAATAGGGCAATGATTAACAAAATCCTCAGATCTCCGATCATGGGTATAGCTGAGATTTGGGGACGGAATGAACCCCTCATGTCACTTATCTTGAATTATTTTTGAAACCCCTTCATGGTTTAACCTAGGTTTCAGATTGCGTCGATGCGGAGGTGAGTAAATTCTAGTTTTCTTCATTATGTTACAATCATTAATCTATGTTATAGGAAGCCTCCCTCGTGGAGAAGCCCCAGAAAAGATCCTGGGGGAAGAGGCATTAAATGCATGAAATATATTCGATGTTTGCAATGAGAAGGGAACTGCCGATACCCACTTAGTGCTCCGGTGAGATTTAGAGACAAATTGCCAACCCTGGAGCCTATCATCTCTCTGGTTATCCTGTAGCTTACATTCGCCATCAAATCTGATCACATATTTAGTGTTGGAGAAGAATTTTACTTGTTGATCCTGTGAATCCACCGAAAAAATCTTTGGTCACGAAAATGCATAGCGAAAACGCAGAGCCATAATATTCTATATTAGTTAAAATAATTATTTTTAAAAATGAAAAGAATTAAAAGAACCTAGTTGAATTAATATCATTTTATTTTAGATTTGTGTTCAAATTATTTCTTCCTATGTAGATGATAAGGATGCTATAGCTTGATTTTGCTTACAAACAAATAGATTTGATATTTTTTTTCTTGTTAGTGTGTTGTTACACAACAATAGAAATGTCTTATTAAGAAACAACGATGATAAGTCCAAGACAAATAATTCAAAGAATACAACAATCATCTCCATAACACCTAACCTCTAATAGTAATCTCCTTTCTTAAAAAGAGATGAAATATACAGCAGTGATAATTATAACGTGACCGTGTTATGTGGCAGCGATAATATCAAAATAGCGATATTACATAGTAAGTCAAACTAATGTGGGGATATTACCTATTAAGTAAAAAATACTATCAAGTATCAACTCTAGGAGGGATTTTTGGCATTAGTCAAGTGAGACTTTGGGTTATTGGTGATCTATTTGACATGCCAGCATGGAAGGTATATCGATTATTAGTGTAAAAAGTAGCTAGTTAATGACTTATATAATATTGGTTAATAATGTAAGTGTGGCCACTGAAATTTTTTAGGTATATCTAAATGTCAAATTAGATTGGGAGCCTTCATAAAGGGTTGTGTTTTCCTTCTCAAGTAGAGGTATATCATGGATGATGTCAATGTCATCCTCATCCTAATCATCATCATCAGTAGCACCAGCAACACCAGTACCAAATGTGTTAATGATCAATGCATTCATACCATCATCTTCAAATGTGTTTTCTAGTGCATGATTGTCATCTTCCATGGGATCATGATCTTCAACTTCAATACTCACATCCCCATGTTCCTCTATATTCACACCCCCATGTTCCTTTGAGATGTGGTGGTCCATATCACGTACTACACTTGGGAGATTGACCTATATAAAAATGATGATAATCAAACCCCCCTTCAATGTGATAATCAAACCTCCTTCCATGGTTCATATGTATATTAATTGTGAAAACAATATAACAAACAACTTACCAATGGATGATAATCAAACCCCCCTTCAATGTGACCATTCTCCCTACAATGTCTCTTTGTTGTTTTGATTTTGATTCTTCTTGTCTTTAAGTTGTTACAAATCTTGCATGGATAATAACATTTGTCATCGCTTTCTCTTTGAAAGTTAGACAACAATCTAGCAATTGTCTCCCTATTTTGATCGAATTCCCTTGTATTATCTGACATGATCCTTAATGTGCATGTCTACAAAAAAATTGGACATGTTGTACTTAATGTTTATATCTGCACATATGGTTTTGATAGAAAATGGTCACTCTATTTGGTCATGGTGAGAACTCTTTAGTTGTGACAAAAAATGTCAAACAAAAAAAGACATGTTACGGTAGGTTTTATAAATGATATATTACATTGTAAATTTAACTTTAGGTTTTATAACTGTACATATATTTTCTTTGACTCCCCCACATTGTAATCATATCGACAGGTTGATATCAAATTCTATGTCAAGATTTACAAGATTAAATTGATCATAGTTGGAAGACTCAGACATAAGAAGAATATGAGTATAGCCAATTTTCAGAAGAATATGAATGAATGAAAACATACATAACTGGATGAACATAAATAATGAAGGTACAAGACATTGCTTGAAGTAAGGAAGTGTTGACCCGGGGTTGAGTCTAGTATGTTCTTGTATGATCCAAAACCTGCAAGGAAGGAAAAGGTGGGGTTACATCCAAAGGCTCTAAGAAATGCCTGGCGCCCTATTACTGATCCTCATCTACAATTATGCATGTGCATAGTCAATCCATACACTTCTAAAAGTCATGATCAAGCATAAGAAATGGAGGGGACATTATCAAGGTCAAATAAGAGGTCAAATTTAATGCCTTCAAATTTTATATATGTACAATTATAAAATTTCATGCCTTGAAATGTTATAACATAGTTCCTTAGAATTTGATCTTCATATGGCAGCCATGACTTGAGGTAGGCATTCAAGCTTTGTCTTCTCATTAACTTAATTTCATTTTGATGGCATTTTTTTATTTGATGGCACAATATGAATGTTAATACTGGCATTGTTTACATCTTTGCATGTGGAATGGTTGATGACCCATGAGCTTTGAGGGTTGTGTCTATGTTGCACAGTATTTGCACCTTAGTTAACAAAATATGTTGTTAACAATATATGTTAACAACATGTATGTTATCCTATGGTTTTTGTTTGAAAATTACTAGCACATGTTAACACAATAGGCTAACATACATGGTGTTAACATATTTTGTTAACAACATATTGTGTTACATGTGTTTACTAAAGTGCAAATATTTTGTTGCAATGTTTATGATCTCATTGTTTAATACTGTCATTGTTTACATCTTTGCATTTGGAATTCTTGATGACGGTCAGCTTTGAGAGCTAGGGCATCATTGCTATTACCTTCAAGGCATTATGTGAAGTGTTTGATCTCTCTTTATTTGTTTTGTTGTTGATATTCACTATGTGGTACTCCACGTTTATGATCATTTCATGAGTAAATGTCTTGATGGCTCGCAAGTTGCAAGCTAGGGCATCATACATTGTTTATGAGCTCACTATTTGACCACTACATGCCCCTGCTACTATCATGGCACCATGTGGAGTATTTAGGAATTTAATTTATGTTGATATTGATGCTCACTGATTTTTCCATGCATGTGAGTTGTCTGCATCATTGATTGGCATTATTTAATTAGTGATGTCCCTATTTGATTGGTCAGTGCTCTATTTTTTATTTTTTAATAGCAGAAATATAGAAAATAGAGCACCGGCCAATCAAATAGGGACATTAGTAATAAAACCATACACTTACTATTTTGAATTTGACATCTATTAGAATAGTAAACTATTCTAAGGAACTATGTTATAAAATTTCAAGGCATGCAATTTTATAGTTGTACATATATTTTATGAGTATAACTGTACAACAGAAGAACACCCACATGCCTTGGTTGTGATTGGTCTGTGAAAGGTTTTAGTTTGCCTTTCCCAATTGATATCTCATCCTAAGATTCAAAAAGACCAAGGTAATAATAAGTCTTGAAAATAAGTGCATGATTGTGGATCTTCAAGTAGGAGTTGTGATGCAAAGGAGAATACTTATATGGGTTTACCCACATAAGGACAATGGTTTCATTCATCTTTCTTTCAAGTGTTCTTGGGTACTTTCCTTGGCCTCTAGGGTTGGGCATCCTATAGGGGTTGAATGAAAATTATGAAGGCAATAAGCACACATAAAACAATAGGTTTGGGGTCTTTTATACTTATGTTCAATCCTTAGTAATGGTTCTTGTTACCATATTTTTCATGCCCATTCCAATTTGGTAACCTAATTACTAGATAAGTGACTAGAGTACCCTAGTTTGCATTATTAGATGATCTTGTTTAATTTGTGTTCATTTCATGAAAAGACACATGTAAAGGAAAATAAATTTCTGCATCTAAAGATTACATGTATATATTCCAAATAACGTGTATATACTATACAAGGAAAGGAACTAAAAGATAAAATCATCTGGGCTCACATAGGCCGTGAGCATAGCCAACTTTCAGAAGAATGTGCAAGAGTACAAGCGTACATAAGAGGATGAACATAAATATTAAGGGTACCATACATTGCATGAAGTTGTGAATTTTTTACCCAGGTATGAATCTAGTGTGCTCCTGTGTGATCCAGAACCTACAAAGAAAAGAGAGATGGGAGTTAGATAAAAAATATCTAAGCAATGAATGGAATCTTATTACTGATCCTCATAAACAATTATGCATGTGCATAGACAAGACATACACTTCTGAAAGATAAACCATGCTACAAGACATGTGCACTTAGAAGAATGTTGCAGAAAGGAAAGAAGATACCATGTTTTTCCTCATGAAATGATCATAAACGGGAGTACCACGTAGTGAATATCAACAGAAAAAAAAATAAAGAGATATCAAACACTTCACACAATTCCTTGAAGGTAATATTAATGATTCCCTAGCTCTCAAATCTCACGAGTCATCAAGCATTCCAAATGTAAAGATGTAAACAACGCCAGTATTAAACAGTGAGCTCATAAAGAATGCATGATGCCCTAGCTTGCAGCCCGCGAGCCATCAAGACATTTCCTCATGAAATTATCATAAATGGGGAGTACCACATAGTGAACATCAACAAAAAAAACAAATAAAGAGAGATCAAAAACTTCACACAATGCCTTGAAGGTAATAGCAACGATGCTCTAGCTCTCAAAGATCGCAGGTCATCAAGCATTCCAAATGCAAAGATGTAAACAATGTCAGTATTAACATTCATATTGTGCCATTAAATCAACAAATGCCATCAAATGAAATTAAGTTAATGAGAAGACAAAGCTCAAATGCCTACCTCAAATCATGGCTTCCATATGAAGATCGAATGCTAAGTAACTATGTTATAAAATTTCAAGGCATGAAATTTTATAACTGTACATATATTTTCTTCGACTCCCCCATATTGTAAACTCAATGCTAAGGAGGAAAAAGTATGATGTCAAAAAGTATAAAATTTCATGCCTTGAAATTTTATAACATAGCTCATGCGTTGAAATTTTATAACATAGTATTAAATAGTGAGCTCATAAACAAGGTCATGTCTATGCAGCACAATATTTGCACCTTAGCTGACAAAATATGTTAACAACATGTATGTTAGCTTATTGTGTTTTTTTTCAAATTACTAACACATGTTAAGACAATAGGATAACATACATGGTGTTAACATATTGTGTTAACATGTGTTTACTAAGGTGCAAATATTGTGGTGCACAAACATGGCCCATAAACAATGCATGATGCCCTATCTTGCAACCCGTGAGCCATCAAGACATTTCCTCATGAAATGATCATAAACAAGGAGTACCACATAATGAATATCAAAAGAAAAATAAATAAAGAGAGATCAAACACTTCACACAATGCCTTGAAGGTAATAGAAATGATTCTCTAAATCTCAAAGCTCGCGGGTCATCAACCATTCCAAATGCAAAGATGTAAACAATGCCAGAATTAACATTCATATTTTGCTATTAAATCAACAAATGCCATCCAAATAAAATTGATTTAGGGCAGTGCAAAGTGGAAACTCTCCCATTTTACCACAGTTGGGGTCCTCTTTTACTCTGCTTTATGAGCTTTATATGGTTGGTTGAGCAGGTCATTAGAATGTATACAATCAATCAAAGAAGAAATTATTATTTTGGGGGGTCTTTAAGTAATAAACAAGATCTATTGTTTTATATTCTTTTGTTCTATTTATAAACTCTTTCTTGATTGTAATTATTTTAATGTTCAAATGAAGATTAAAATCTCTTGATTGTAATTATTTTAATGTTGAAAGGGCCATATAAAGAAAGTATCAGTGGAAGAATGCAGACTCGGGAATATAAATAAGTGAAGGATTTGAGTTATGTGAACTTTTGTACAGGAAGATTCTACAACAACTGTGAAAGAAGTACAAGTGAGTGTGAATTGTTTGTTAGATATGATTTAGTAAAAAACTATGTTGATAATGTTTTGTTTTGGATTTTCAAGGACTTTGATCAAAATCATATTTTGTCTGTTTATGGGTAACTATGTCAATATGGGTGATATAGAGTTTTTACATGATTCCCCTTCACAAGCCCTTTGTGTTGTAGATGGTCCTTTTAGCATTTGATGAACCTTTTCTCTACCTATTAGTATTGCTACACTCTTGTGATTTTGTAGCTTTCCTTTTTTAGAAAGATGGGTTCAGGTTAGATTAGTGGAGTCATGGTAGTAATGCTCTTATTATTGGAGCTCCTGGCATGTTGTTTCTTTGGTTGTGTATTTTCCAAGGAGGTGGGTATTCATGCATGTATAATAGTATATATACATTGAGTATTGATAGGGCTTGTTGTTTGTGATAAATGGTCTAATGGGGGTGTGTTTTACATTTTTTTTATAGGTATATGTTTTTTATTCAGGTTGCCATGGAGGGTTGCAACCAGAGGAAGTGTCTAAAATGCATCATTTTATTCTTCTCTCTGTCAAAGAAAGGTTGGTCCATTGTTACTGTACTACATGAGTTAAGCTAGTTTCTTTTTATTCTTGAGCTCTCTAACATTTTGAGGATGGATCATTGAGTATCATGAGTTAAGCTTGTTTCTTTCCATTCTTGAGCTCTTTAACATTTTGAGAAAGGATCATTGAATATGATAAAAAAAAAATTGGTATAAATAATACACACAAGCAAATCCAGAAAGATAAATGCAGTAAAGTTGTTGATAGGCAATGACAGTTCTATGTTTCTTGGTTTTTCTAGTGTTGATGAAGCAAGGGAATCATTTCTATACACTTACAAGCATTCTTTCAATGGCTTTGCAGCTCAACTTTCTCCTACAGAAGCTTCTCCCATATCAAGTAGCTCTGCAAAAAGTACAATAAAAACCTATGCTTCACATGATATTACCAAAGCAATTTATGGAGGTTGATTTCATAAAATGGTTATGAAAATTTTATTTTTTCTTAACAATTCATTTAACCTACCATTCTAAGAATATTAGAGACAGGAGCTTGTTGAAATTATATGAAAATTCATGTGGGTCAATTTTATAAAATGGATATGGAAATTTATGTTTTCTTGACAATTCATCTAAACCTACCATTCTAACAACATGAAGGACAAAGAGCTTGATGATGGTATATGTAAGATTATGGGTTTTGTTTTTTGTGTTGAACATGTGGATGAGAAGGGAGCTATGCTTGACAATAGATAGTACTTTAAATAGTTGTCCAAAGTTCCAAAAATTGGTTTCTCTAATGTACTAACTTGTAATGTTCACGTAAATCTCACCAAAGTAAAGGAACAAAGATCAGTCAAGGCATTTTGGTATTAAATGTGTGATCATTTTGGGTTATGGTGAAGTTTAATGGCATCTTGTCCCACCTCGAGTCTTAACTAAAATTCTATTTTTTATTAATATGCTTTCTTTTGTTTTAGTTTGGGATCAAACATAATGATCGACAAAAATCTATCAGATCTAATTTAGAAAATAATTGTAGAGACTTCATAAATTTGATTCTATTTTTTGACAATAATGACATTCCCACAAATATAATGTACTTCTATATACTGGATGTAGAAATGGAAGGGGTGATATTTGTATTTCCAAGCAAAGGAAGAAGGATGCACACCACAAGGTCATGGAGTTTTTGGGTATAGATGATGGGGCACAACAAGATGAGTCTTCCTCTTTAAACACCCTATGGAAATAGGAAAAATATGGGGAAGATACAATAATTGGACTCCTAGATTCAGGTGCACAAACATTTTAAGTTAATTATACATATAGATAGAGAGTATATTGGTCTTTCATATATGGATATATATCTTTAATCTAAGAAAATAGAACTTAATTGAAAGCTTTACAAATGTATTTTTGACTTCAGACCTAAGCTCTTTTAGAAATTTGGGTGTTTCATTCTAAACATGAGGGGTTCTCATTTTAGTTGAAAATTTTGGCTTGAAATCCTTCTATATTCACTTAAAGGTGGTGTTCATTGTATTCTCTAGAATAAATCTTGTTGTGCATATTTGAAAATTTAATATCTCTCATTTTATATAAGAAACCCTCTTTCTTTGATCCTATACAATGTACAAATGGTACTGGTCATATTTTGATTTTGTGTATATATTATTCCATCACTTTATACATTGATTAGTATTGATGGCTTATAAATTTATTGTATCATTTTACATGGGTCTCTCTATTGTGCTACTATGACATAGTGAAAATGATGACACATTGATCATTTAATTTTTTTATGTTGGTACTTAATTTTACTTTTAACTTATATCATACTCTTTATTTCAGCCCTTCTCCTAATTTCAAGCAGTAATAAATCTTCAACTTATTTTTAGTAGTATTTAGATTTTCACATATTCATCTAGCTCTACTGTCTCCTAAGAATCATCTTCATGGTTTGATATATAGAATAGTTACCTCATTGTACATTGGTAACCTAATTACTAGATGAGTGACTACAGTACCCTAGTTTGCATTATTAGATGATCTTGTTTAATTTGTGTTCATTTCATGAAAAGATACATGTAAAGGAAAATAAATTTATGCATCTAGAGATTACATGTATATATTCCAAAAAACTTGTATATACTATACAAGGAAAGGACCTGAAAGATAAAATAATCTGGGTTCACACAGGCCGTGAGCATAGCCAACTTTTAGAAGAATATGCAAGAGTACAAGCATACATAAGAGGATGAACATAAATAATAAGGGTACTAGACATTTCCTGAAGTGATGAATTTTTGACCCGGGTATGAATCCAGTGTGCTCATGTGTGATCTAGAACCTACAAAGAAAAGAGAGATGGGGGTTAGATCAAAAATATCTATGCAATAAATGGCATCATATTACTGATCCTCATCTACAATTATGCATCTACATAGTCAAGCCATACACTTCTGATAGAAAAACCATACTACAGCACATGTGCACTCAGACAATTGTTGCAGAAAGGAAAGAAGATACCATGTTTTTCCTCATGAAATGATCATAAACGGGGAGTACCACATAGTGAATATCAACATAAAAACAAATAAAGAGAGATCAAACACTTCACACAATGCCTTGAAGGTAATAGAAATGATGCCCTATCTCTCAAATCTCGTGGGTCACCAAGCATTTCAAATGCAAAGATGTAAACAATACCAGTATTAAACATTGTGCTCATAAAAATGCAGGATACCCTAGCTTACAGCCCTCGAGCCATCAAGACATTTCCTCATGAAATGATCATAAACGGGGAGTACCACATAGTGAATATCAACATAAAAATAAATAAAGAGAGATCAAACACTTCACACAATGCCTTGAAGTTAATAGAAATGATGTCCTAGATCTCATATCTCCCAAGTCATCAAGGATTCCAAATGCAAAGATGTAAACAATGCCAGTATTTAATGGTGAGCTCATAAACAATGCATGATGCCCTAGCTTGAAGCCCGTGAGCCATCAAGACATTTCCTCATGAAATGATCATAAATGGGGAGTACCACATAGTTAATATCAACAAAAAAACAAATAAATAGAGATCAAACACTTCACACAATTCCTTGAAGGTAATAGAAACAATGCCCTAGCTCTCAAAGCTCATGGGTCATCAAGCATTCCAAATGCAAAGATGTAAACTATTTCAGTATTAACATTCATATTGTGCCATTAAATCAATAAATGCCATCAAAATGAAATTGATTTAATGAGAAGACAAAGCTCGAATGCCTACCTCAAGTCGTGGCTTCCATATACCAAGATTCTAATCTTCCATAGTTAGGGTCGTCTTCGTGTACGACGATATGAGATCATGAAAATTAGAAATGAGCCTTTATTTTTGTTTTGTTTTTCTTTATAATCACGCGGGTGTCAAAATTACGAAGGTACTGTCGCTACTACAACAACATCGGGGTCACTTGGAAAAAAACACACAAAAATCACACAGAGAAGGTAGTGTCATCGAAATTTGCCCCCAAATGTTGTAGTGACTCTTGTTCAAATATCTAGAAATTAATTAATTCTACTTTAATTTTTTAATTTCATCACATTCAATAAAAATTTAATTTTTTAATGATATCTAGAAACTTTATACATATTTGATGGTTTTTCATTCTTATTAAGGATTATTCAAAACATAAATCTTGGATCTTGAAGCTTTTGTTCCAAATATCAATTTCAGATTTTATTTCCTCTCAAATTAGACACTCATTTGGAAAAAAATAAAGAGAACCAAAGATTAAGACACATATGAATATATATGTAACATTTCATAAATATTAAGACACATATGACTATATATGTAACATTTCATATGTTGTGGAGATTCAAAAATCAAAGTTTAAAATGGATTATCTCAAACTTATAAATACGTATGGTTTACAATATGTCAGTTTGTTGAATATTTCTTTTGGAATTATTCATGAATTTTTAATTTATCACAGTTCTCAATTGATTGCACTAATGTATTTGGATTATTGTTCTAATATTACATTGAAATATTTTTTCATTTGTCTCTTTGGTTTACATGTTTTAGTGTTCTCAATACTATTTTTTTGTAATATTGTAAAATTTATTAAACAGTCCCTCCTACAAAGGGTTTCAATTTTAAATTGAAGTAAAAGAGATGAACCTATTTTTTCTTATAATCTTTGCTAATCAGTGTAAATGAGGCATCTAAAAATCAGATCAAGACATTAGGCATGGATGAAAATTGTTCAAATATATAGATCATGCCCTCCACCAACAATTATTTAACATCTAAAAAATAGTCCAAATTTTTCTCTGTCACTTTTCAAACCTCTTCGGCGTACCCTTTGCACACCAAGGTGTGATTTCTAGTTATCCTTATGTCACGTGTGATCCCGATTTTCAAATTCTAGATAAATTTATGGTCATCCTCTAAATATCTTGGCCGATCAATCACGCAATGGGATTTAATGGAACTCATCAAATTATTAAAGATAACGAGTTTTGGTTTTTCCCCATCGACAACTTTAACACTAGGAAAATATTGTTAATTCATTAATTTAAACCTCCCCGAGAGTGCCTAGATATCTAGCAAACAGAATCAACCAATTTTTTCTATTTATTAATTTAAAAAAAATTACAATATATTGATATATATTTTTTATTTAATTAATTAATAGTTAAAAAATATCTAATCAGGTTAGACAGTTCTTTGCTTCATTGGATGGAATGATTTAAATGTATGTTTTTTAAATATTTTTTTTGTGTTTTGAATTGTACTCATATTGTATTGAGAGTGATATGTACAAATATAATAATTGAAATGTATTATAAAAGGAAAATGCAAGGTTCAAGGGGTTGAGATTAATTGGTTAAAATTTTGGGTTTTAATTGTAGAGATCTAAGTTTAATTTCTCATAAGGACATCTCAGAGTGGAATTCTAAGTTGTGACTCTTGATTCTTTATAGTTTTTTTCTAATATGGTGATTCAGAGGAAAGTGGTGTAACAACTATTAAGGTCTTCAAAAACTTTACAATTGCAAGGATCAAGCAAATGACTCTAGGAACCCCCAAATGTACCATGTGGGTCCAATTGAAAAATAAATGAACAATACATAATCACTACCTCTACTCCCTTGAATAAAATTTCAACATCATCCCATACTTCTTCTGACATGTTACAATCCACTGGTATGGTTAAAAAACCTAATCCACTCTAAAGCCCAAATAGGACTAGTAGACTTAGTATCCCTATTTTCCCTAATTTTTGGACTTTTTGCCCAAACTTCCCAAAACACTTCAAAATGTAAAGGTGGATTAAAATACCCTCTTTGATCATATTTTACATATCTCCAACTCAAGTGTGGTTGTTTTCAATCATCAACCCCAAATGCTACTGCTCCAACTTTGCTACATAGGCCTAATTGGTCACTTTTCCAAAGGAATCCTATCGTAGACTTAACACCCAACCTTTCCACCTTGTATAGAGTGATTAGGTTTCCAATTAGAGTAATTTGAACTTTATTTGACTCTATAGGCTCTCTATACACAAAATCCCCAAATTCCTCCTTCTAAGCGCTTAAAAATAGGGCTTTCTCAATGTCTACTTTCTAAGCACTTTCTCAATCAACCAGTAATGGATTCATCTTCCCCTTGACATATGGGAACACATCCAATCATAAAAAATAGTTCTACAATGGCTAGAACTTCTACTGCTATACCCTTGCACCAAATTTAGTGTCCCTTCATTGGAAAACTATGGTCATCACCAGGATTGCCCTTACTTCTCCTGCATTATATGGTTAGATTACATAAGTTAAAACCATGACCATCCTATAAGAAACAATTTGAAAAAATTCATGGAATGGATACTAAGCCATAAAAACACTCAAAAGTGTCAAACAAATACAATTCCCTTTGACTGTCAGTGTTTGCAGTGATTAATCAGAATGAAATAAAATATCAAAACATCTGCAAGGCTTTAAAAAAAATTCATTCCTCAAACCAATAGAATGTAAAGAAAATTAAAATTCCATGAAAGAAATTGTAGAATTTAGTGATTTTATTATTTTACCAAGTACAGTTCATACATTTGCATTCTCTATCATGCTTTATTACTTCCTTCAGCATTGACAAAACTAAATAGGATGTTAAAAAACCATCCCAATCAATCCAAATTGGTGTCTCATGTTTACAATCTCATTTAACCCCCTAATGATTTTTTCCCTCCTAATTGGCACTAGCCATTAGGATTTAAAAATTCAAATTAAAACTTCTTATTCTACTAAAGAAACTCACTCCAAAACACCATCAATGATCTCTTAAGGATAAAATTGTCTAATCTAAATTCCCTACATGTCTTTGAGGCTCCTATCAAACCTAGACCAATTGAATCCACAATTAGGTCCTATGGTCCTATTACGACCATTAGGACACTTTACAATTTTGTTAAAATTATTTCAATGCAATGCCGTTATAGGCCTTAAAACATTCAAATTGATTCTATTTGACCTATGAGTGGTTCCATCATGCCTCTTTGGTGTCTTCATTGTCTTAATGCCCTTGGGTGCCCCTGCACCATACTCCCTCGGTGAAGAAGAACTTTAGTCCCAAAATTTTAAGGGTTTTGTCTCCACACCACCTATATTCCTTGAAGGAACTCTGCAACTTGGTCTTCCCCTAGGCCATATAAATTCTTCATCCAAATTCTTATAACCTGCAACACAACTGCTAGGAAAATTAAACAAAACTTATCATCATTAGCTCTTGTTGCTTGTTGTTTAGGACAGTCATAGGAATCATGATTATATTGTCCTTTCATTTTCATTCCAAGGTCCAAATGACCCATGTTTCTTCCCTTCATGGAAAAATCTTCATTACCTTTCATTGGTGAATCAATAGGACACCAAAGTGTGTCCACCTTACACCTTCTTTCTTTGCAACATTCTTCCACCATGTCATCTTATGTTCACTATCATTGCAGTTTGTTTTCAGCACCAACAAGGATTTTTTTATCCTCTGATCTTCTATAGACATGTACTTATTATGTTCCTTTATATAAACATACTCCTTCTTTCCAAAACAAATGATTCTTGATTCAAATGAACCACTAGTTTTCAAATGTTTCAAGACATACTTTTTGTTAGAATGAATTTAGAATAACTGAGAGGGGAGGGGTGAATCAGTTATCCTCAGGTCTAGATGTAGCAAATAAAACTTTCTGTATTTCAGATCTACTCGGAAACAGTAGCATATGTCAACAAATTAATCATGCAGTTTACTATATAATGTAATTATCTTGTAGAAACATAACAGTAAAACAAACCATAAGCATTCACACAAGTTGACACAAGTATTTAACATGGAAACCCAATATGGGAAAAACCATCAGTAACATGCTACCAAGTTTCACTCTTCTAAAGTGAGCTCTGTGAGGAGCCAACCCTATTAAAGGTTACAATAATACACTATTAGGTGTGACCTGGTTAAAGGATTTAATCACCCTATTAGGAGTGGCCTTGTTAGAGGACTTAGAACATTCCACCTGAATGTCACCTTGTTAGAGGATTTATACAAATGACTGTTAGGTCAACCTTGTTAAAGGATTTTAACTGATACAATGGTTAGAAAGTAATCAGCACTTTTGATCTGATACATACAACTTACTATGCAAATTCAGATCCAATTATAGCTCTGATGTTAAAACTTACTAAGTGTCTTGCATTTTCATTTCAATCTTCTGATCTTCTTGGAAATCCATCAAGAAATCACACATGCAACTCTATGCTTCTATGTTCAGCCTTCTTTGCTAGGTCATACCAATCAGTAAATCAACTATACAATCCTCTTGCATACATGTACACCAATCAGTACATCCACACTTTGCACACTTAATGAATAACCCCTTGAGGTTATCATATACCTCTCTGTCTAGGTCAGATAAATCTTTGCCGTTTAATCAAGATCGTAGATCTTAGGCTAGGTCAGATCCAACGGATCATTCCATCATTACATTACATTTACTTCTCCAAAGTAGTCTCTAAATAAATCTTGAAACCATGCATTAATTACGGTTACCCATACATTAAATGACATGGATCAATCTTTAATTACCTTTACATATCCCAATAAAACTAACTAAGTCGGCCAGAGATCTCAAAACTCATCATTAATCCAAATACTGTAAGTCAACCAACATCACTGTTTCCACTGGGCAATTTCACTGGTGCTCATCACTGAACAAAATTTCTCATCACAAACAACTTCGCTCGGCACAAACCAAACTTGCTCGGCACAAGCTAGACTTGCTCGGCACAAAACAGCCAGAAAACTGTCTTTGAAAGGTAAACAACTAATTACTTTGCTAGAGTGCCAACTCATCAAGTACCCTTTTATTTGCCTTAACTCAAGCATTCACTTGGTCTTCTTGTTAAATCTTCTTCATCAATCAATAGATATGGTACTCAAACAGATAACAATAGTCTCACCAGTTAAGGTTTGACATCAATGACAAAATAACAATTGCTTGCATTGTCACTTTCTGACACTTTTTACCATCCTTGTGAACTAGATAGGTGTTCTTGAACCCATCATGTATTGTCCTCCTCTCTAACTACCAAGGCCTTCCTAAAAGGATATGGAAGCATGTCATAGGAACCACATCACATAGTATCCTCTCCCTATACTCATCAATTGAAAATTCTACAGTGCAAACGTTTCCAAATGCAACTTGTTAACCATTTCATATGAAACCAAGTTATCAAAGGAACCTAAATATATTATCAGTTTGCAAACCTTACCCTTACTCAAATAATTAGTTTTGAAAATTGATACCTCTAGTCTTATTTGATGTTGCATGTCTACTCCTTTTCTCACCATGAGACATTCCCCAACTTCAGGATATGTAAAGGTTTCTCCTTGTTGTTCATCTTCCTCATTGTTACCTATGTCTTGTGTCAACCCAACTCTCCTATCATACTTCCTTGTATCTTTCTCTAGAAACTTGTAGAAAGGACACCCTTCCTCTCCACAGTTGTAACATTTTCCATTGAAGGTGTTGCTTCCTCTACCTGCACCAAATTTTCCACCACCTCTTTTTCCACTTCTTTGATCTATCATAGGCTCCTTTCCTTTTTTACCTTGTCCTTTTCCTTCATTGGATCTTCCACCTTTGCACCTATTTTATTGGCCTCTTCCACCTCTGTGTCTTTTTTGTCTTCTTCTCAACTTGTCCCCAGCCCTAATAGCCAACTTGTAACACTCTTCCATAGTGTTTGGTGCTTTCAAACTGATCTCATCCTAGATGTTGAATATCAGTCCACCCATGTACCTTGATACTTTCTCCTCCTCTTCTTCATAATGAGAAACTATGATATCTAACTTGTGAAAGTCCTCAGTATACCTTTGGACATCCATGTCCTTTTGTCTTAGGTTTCGCATCTTTTTGTACAACTAAACCTTATAGTCTCTTTGGAGGAATTTCTCCCTCATCTTGTCCATCATCCTCTACCATGATCTAATCTTAGGAAACTTCATCTTCCATCTTTCTTCTTGTAAGAAATCCCACAAAATAAAAGCATGCCCTCTTAACCTTGACTTTGCAATCTTCACTTTGTTATCCTCCTTCACATATTCACAATCAAAATAGTTTTCTACTGCACTAAACCAAAAAATTAGTTCTTCTTCATTCATTTTACCATAATATATTTTTATATCAGACTTACATTTGTATTCACCCCCTTTAATGGCTTTGATAAGCTTAGCCATCCTCGTATCCTCAGGATCAATATCTTCCCTTGGTGCTCTCTTCTTCTTCTTCTTATTCAACCTCTTCTTCATGGTATTCTTTTTTAGTGTCTCCTTTATTCTTCTTCATTTATCTTCTCATATTTTCCATCTCTTCATTCATCTTCTTTTTCTCCTCGGCTTGTTCCATCACAATCTTTGCAAGCTCAGTGTTTGTCATCTTTGGAGGCATTTCTAGAGCCTCTTACTCAAATTCTTCAAACTCTTCTTCATACATAAAATATTTTCCTTCCTAAAGGTATCTTTTGTGCTCGATACAACTTTATGTAGAGGCAAGTGGTATATCATCTATTAAGGTCTTTAAAAGCTTTACAATTGCAAGGATCAAGAAAATGGCTCTAGGAACCCCAAAATGCACCATGTGGCTCCAATTGCAAAAATGAATGAAAAATACCTAACCACTAACTCTACTCCCTTGAATGAACTTTAAAAATCATCCCACACTTCTTTTGAGATGTTACAATCCACTGGTATGGTTCAAACACCCCAATCCACTCTAAAGCCCAAATAGGACTAGTAGACTTAGTAGTGCTATTTTCCCTAATTTTTGGACTTTTTGCCCAGAATTCACAAAACAATTCAAAATGTAAAGGTGGATTAAAATACCCTTTTTGATCCCCTTTAACATATCTCCAACTTAGGTGTGGTTTTTTTGGACCATCAACCCCAAATACTACTGCTCCAACTTTCCTCCCTAGACTTAATTGGTCACTTTTCCAAAGGAAACCTATCACATACTTAACACCCAACCTTGAAACCTTGTATATATTTTTATTAGGGTTCCAATTAGAGTAATTTTAACTTAATTTTACTCTACATGCTATCTATACCCAAAAGCCTCAAATTGCAGCTCCTTTAAGCCCTTAAAACTAGGGCTTTCTCAATGTTGACTTTCCAAGAACTTTCTCAATCAACTAGTGATGGATTCACCTTCCCCTTGAAATATGGGAACACATAAAATCATGAAACATATCCCTCCAATAGATATAACTTCTACTACTATACCCTTGCACCAAATTTAGTGTCCCTTCACTGGACAACTATGGTGATCACTAGGCTTTCACTTACTTCTCCTGCATTATATGGTTAGATTCATGTTATAAAAGGTAAAACCATGACCATCCCATGAAACATAGTGTGAAAACATTCATGGAATGTCCATCAAGCTATAAAAACACTTGAAACTATCAAACAAATACAATTCCCTGTGGCTGTCAGTGTTTGCAGTGATTAATCAGAATGAAATAAAATCTCAAAACATGTACATGTCTTTCAAAATTGTTTGTTTTTTTCCTCAAACCATTAGTATGTATAGACAATGAAATAAAATCAAACTTCCATGAAAGAAATTGGAGAGTTCATTGATTTTATTGTTTTACCAAGTACAGTCCAAACATTTGCATTCTCCAACGTACTCTATCACTTCCTTTAGCCTTGAACAAACTAAATAGGATGTTCAAAAACCATCCCAACTGATCCCAATCGGTTTCTCATGTTTGCAATCCCATTTAACCCCCTAAACATCATTTCCCTCATAATTCACACTAGATATTAGGATTTGAAAATTCAAATTAAAACTTCTTATTCTTTTAAAGAAACTCACTCCCAAACACTACCAATGATCTCTTAAGGATCAAATTGGATTATCTAAATGACTACATGCCTTTGACGCTCCTATAAAAACTAGACCCATTGAATCTACAATTAGGTCCTATGGTCCTATTAGGACCATTAGGACACTTTACAATTTTGTTAACATTATTATAATCCAATGTCATTATAGGCCTTTAAACGTTAAAATTGAGTCTATTTGACCCATGAGTGGTTCCATCATGCCTCCCTAGTGTCTTCATTATCTTTATGCCCTTGGGTGCCCCTGAAACATATGGAGTATTGGTTTCAGTATAAAATTGAATTTCTAAGCTATGACTCTTGTTCTTCAATACTTGATTTTAGAGGTGGTTTTTGAATTAAAGAGGACTTCTAAGCTGTAATTATTGTTCTTCAATAGTTGGCTTCTAATATGGAGATAGTTTTTTTTTTTTTTAAATGTGGATTTATAAGTTTTTTATTAAGTGAAAAGAATCTTTTTAAAGGACTTGAAACCTTGTGCAAAATATTACATATTTAGCACTGAAACCCCCTAGATACAACAGGAAAAAAGAAAGAAGTTAAAAAGAAGCAAAGCTAGTAGCCGAAATAAAAGCCAGTAGACACCCTGACAGCCAAATAGACCAGTAGACAGATAGACATCCAGCCAAAAAATAGAAACCCCAATGAACAACCTATTCAAGGCTTTGAAGGAGCTCTATCACTTCAATTACCATGAGGTCCATATTGGTAGCGATAGTCTTCATCTCCTCAAGATCCTTTTCGTTCTTGATCATCTTCTTCTTTGTGCTCAAACAGGTTCTCTTTCTTGGAGAAGTAGCCTCCTCATTAATATCGTTCTCAATCTCATAATTTTTTTCAGCTCTATCCCATTCCATCTTAGTGACAAGAATTTTATATGATCAGCCGATGCTTTGAGGATTTTGTATATTTTTTAACCCATTTTCTTTAGGAAACTTTCCATATTGGAAACCCTCACATCAATGGTCAAGAACCTAGTCTCAAGGTTGTAGTCATCCACTGACTTCTCCATATTACTAGTTCTAGTATCCATAGCCCTAACCTTTGACTTGTAATCCTCTGTTATGTCCTATAGTTTTCACATAGCCTCAATGAGATATTTCAAGCATTCACATATAAAATTATCCTTATCAATCCCCATAGCTTCAAATATATCCAATCTTTTGGCATGGTCTTGTATTTTACCTTTCAGCTAGTTAGTATCATCCATTCTAGGGCCTCACAAAAACCCCAGTTCAAATTTTTGACCAATTGGGTGGATAATAAATTTCTTTTGACCAGGGCATCCACATCATAGGTATCATTTTCACCATTTTTGCTAACTTGCGGACCTTCTTCTTTACTCCCCCTTCCCACATCTATGTTATTATCTTCATTATCACCCTCAATGGTGTTCCGATCTCTATGGGTCTCCTTAGTTATCTCTTCCCAATTCCCCTCCTAGACTCCAGTATCATTTTATTTGTAATCCTCCTTAAACTCCTCCTTAGTATAAAGATGGCTGGAACCAGTATCCTTAGTATTTTTATTAGGAGGGGAACCTTCTCCCTCCTCCTTAGTACTCTCTTCACTTTCCTCCTCTTCCTCCGAAGAAGAATCTATAGCAATTTGGAGTTTCTTAACACTCACCTTCTTGCCTTTCTTGGAAGTAGAGGCAGAAGCAAAAACATTAGCTTTACCCTTCCCCTTATTATTTTTATTCCCTCCCATGGGGGGGTTAGAATCCCCATTCATTCCAGTTTCAGAGCTCTTAGAAGAAGCAGAAGCCCCATCTGATTTATCTTCTTTATAATCCGGGCCCTGGGAGAGCGAATGATCTATGGACTTGGCTTTAATATGGTCATAAATGAGAACCATCATCCCTTCATGATTAGCAGTATTACCCTATGGTATCTCCCTAGCCTCTCTTATATTATAGTTCATAGAGCACAACAAATAATAGGGAAAACAGACTTTTTCATTATAACAAAAGTGGTTAAGAAAAAAATTGTAACCATATGCCCTAGTATATCTACCATCAAGGGTAATATAATGCATGATAAAAACCAAAAAATCACTCCTTACCTTCTTCATATCATTTGGGGCATAATATTTTTTCTCAGCTTCACCAACCGCTTCTTCTCCTTTTCACCTTTGGGAATCTCTTCATAGCTGCCTCGATGAGCTTTCTATCTCTATAGAATTTTCTCCTATCATTTGATAATCTCATTAACTTAGACATAAATCTTCATCAATTTTAACAACCTAGCTCCCAAGAGTTAGTTTCACATCCTTCCAATGTTTTACAAAGATCCTGGTAATCATGGAGTTATGGCCATAGATCAACTACATATAATTAGTAATCTTCCCTCTCTTCGTATTTTTGCAAACTCTCTTCTTCTTACTCCATTCATCACATGACAGAGGTTCCATTATCCTCCTATTTCCCCCCATTTACTATTCTCGGCTCTATTTTTTCTAACCCAACTGCTCTGCAAATTTCTAAAACCAAGTGTTATCAAAATGAAGATTACCGCACATAAAATGTCAATTTTCACCCACAAAGCATGTGAAATCATTATCTTGCACCTATTCATAATTTGAAAAAGAATCCCATAATAATTATAATAAATTATCATGATCCTTGTGATATACATTGCAACCAGGAATAAATAAAACGCTGCCCTCCTCGCGTACGGTCGTGATTTAACAATTCCTTCACATCATGAGGCAAACTTCCCTTGTCACGCCATCTAGTGATGTCATCCATTTTAATTTACCTATTGGCTACCCATTCAACTATTGCATTAATCTCCCAATAACCATGGGTGATAAGACAATTATCAAAGGTGGATATTATATCTTTAGTTGTCTTGATAATATTTTTTATAGTCAAAGAGGGAGGACTTAGGTTCTTGAGACATCTAATAATTTTATTAGAGTCACACTCTATCCAAACTTTAGTGCAATCCCATTTTTTAGCAAGAAGGGTAGCTTGGTAAGCTTCCATAGCCTCAGAAACATGGTTGGTTTGAACTCCTATAGGAATGGAAATCATGTCTAAGAAAACCCCTTTATCATCTCTTATTATGCCACCACAACATGCAGGGACCGGGTTCCCTTTTGAGGCCCCATAAAAGTTGATCTCCACCCACCCCTCAGGTGGATAGTTCCAAGTAGCTTCTTCTCTTTTATTATTAGTAGTCACGGCTCTAAACCTACCCTATACATTCCACAATTTAAAAATAATATCATCATTTTTACAAGAAGGGGGAGATAACTCACCCATTAGGGAAAGATTCTCTAGAATAGCTCCAAATATTTTATGGAAAATATTCTCCAGCGGACTGACTTTGTCCCTGAAAATATAATTGTTTCTTTCCTTCCACACTCCCCATAAGAGATGTGGGAGGGAGTGATTCCATAAAATATTAATGGATGAATTATGAGAGGGGAAACTTCAGGACTTGAACATAGCTTGAAAATATTGTGGAAAGACCCAACTAATATTGAAGCATCTAAAGACCTTATCCGAAATAGGGATAGTATACAGGAAGTGAAGGGATACATGATCTAGAGTTTCCTCATCTTGCTAGCACATATAACATCTATTAGGAATAGTAAACCCCCTGATCTTCAAGTTATTTATAGTTAAGATCTTATTTTGAAGGAGGATCCAAAAAATAATATTGATCTTAGGGATAATACCCTTTATCCAAGCCACGGATCAGTAGGGAGGAGGTTCCTGAGATAAGGACAACATGTTGAGCACAAAAGAAACTGAAAAGATACAATTAGGATTAGACTTCCAGATTAGATTATCTAAGAAATCCTTATCTATAATGATATACTGAATATTTTTCTTCATCAGAGTTAAAGTAGGATTAGTTTGATTTAAGTTCACCCAATTATTTGACCTCCAATAATGTCACACAAAGACACCAAACTTCCCTTTACACTCTTGAAAAAAAAGGCACATACTCAGGGAAATCAGTAAGGGGAGAGTCCATGATCCATTTATCCTTCCAGAATTTAACCCTATTCTCATTTCCTATCTTCCAAACCACCCCTTCTGAGATGATTTATTCATTCTTGACAATTTGTTTCCAAAAATGAGATCTAGTTGGGACCTCATTAGTTTTAATAAAACTATCCAAAGTAGGGATGTTGTTTATATACCTATACTTCCATATTGAGTTCCATTCTCCAATTCCATTATAGGCTCTCCAAATTTGTTTAGCGAAGAGAGCATTTTTATAGTTCTAATTCTCCTCAAGCCAAGACCACCAAATTTATTAGGTTTAGAGACCTTCTCCCAAACAATTAGAGAAATTATTTTCTTCTCTTCCACCCCAGACCAATATATAATGAAACACTACAAATAGAAATTAAAAAAGTACTGTAATGAAATCTAATCAAGCACTACACCATAATTCTAAGATATAAATCCAACCCAAAAACTAAACCAAATTGAATCCTAATAATAAACCTTATAAAAATGAACCCTAACACTACATAAGGAAGATTGCACCCATAAATTAAACCAAATGGAACCCAAGTACTAACATTTAACCAAATTGAGCCCTTTAAATTAAGCTAAATTTAAACCAACTTAAACCCTAACTATAGCACTAAACCAAATTGAACCATAACCCTAAAACTAATTGAATAATAAAATAAATTGAACCATAACATAAACCAAATGGAACATTAAATCACATTAAACCCTAATGATGACATATAACTGATTAAATGATTGACTATATTAAGTTGAAGATGATGCAAAACATTAAATCAGTTAATGGTTTGTATTGTCATTGATGTCAACTTGATATCATCTGTATGATCATGCCAAAGAATTCAGAGAACCAATGGAACAAAGTTTATGCTTCCAGCAATGCATAAAAGTCTAGTATTCACTAAGTGACAGACTACACTAGCGGAGTGCACACCATCGGTAAAGACAGAGGTAAAGACAGTGTTGCCCAACGAAGCAGAATCACATGATAACCAACGAGGTAAAAATAGTGTTTCCCGACAAACAAAGATCCAATCATGCCTGACGGACGGAGATCCTGAAGTTAACTGAAGTGACACCGACGGAACTGGCAGTTGTCACCACTGATGAACTGCAGAATTGACTGACGGAATAGAGAGATCAGAAAATGACAAAATATCTAGCTGGCAGAGCTAAAGGATAGACTTAACTAGTTGTTTTATTTGCTTTATTCAACCACAGTTGAGTAAGTGATTTGTACAGTTGGCAAGAAGATAACTACGAGATAAATCAGGAGTTAAAGCCATAAATCAATTTGGCTGGATTGTTTTTCACGCCAAGAATCAAGAATCAAGAATCAAGAATCAAAGAACCTAGATTAAGGAAAATCATGTCTATTTAAGAGACAAGCATAATTCATTCCAGTGTGGTCGATATGCAATCAGATACACTGGGGAGTGAACTGATAGAAGATGCTGAAGAGAAACTGATGAAGGATTAACTTCATGCAGTCCTAATCAATCAAGCTGAGGGAGAGCTAAAGTATTCTACAGACACTAATGGACAGTGAATCATAGAATCACAGAGCAGAAAGAGTTAAGTGCAAAGTAACTAAATTGATACATTGATTAGAAATACATTGTAAGTAAATAGATCTGAAAATCTATAATTCAGTTGCATTAGAAATAGGTCATTTTGTTTCAGTTTAACCATTGAAGCATTAAAGTCTCTTAAGAAAGTAGGACTTAATAGTCTTTTGTAATTGAGGTATATCCTAACAAATTACCAGAAGGTTGACTCATGATAGTAGCACCGGTCTTACCTAAAGCCTATTGACAGTCTAAGAAGGAGGCTGATTCAAGGATGG
>MU228256.1:1451098-1465191 GCA_018584345.1 Thuja plicata
AGGCCATCAGTAAACTCCACCTCTTCAATTGGTAAAGAGGAGATAGAGTTTGGTTGACTGAAGAGCTAATTGTGAGTTACCTTTTTGAACTGAAGAGGTGGGTGAAGTTACCCATGTGGACTGGAGATGGGTGGAGTAACCCATGTGATCTTATTGGAGTTATCTCTTTGAAGATAAATGAATATTTAATTCATTTATTTAATTAAGGTTTTCAACATGTGAGATAATTGAATTCTTTTTTATTTACAATTGCTTTATTTGATGAAATTAAATTAATTTAATTGAAATTAATTTAATTGGAAGATTTTAATTAGTAAGTTTAAATATTTGAATTTAAACTATAGGAAATTGAATTTAATTAATTAATTAAGGGTAATTAATCAATTAAGGTTAATTAATTAAATAAAATTAATTATTTAATTAATTTTGGAAATTTGATTAGATAATTTGGGGAATGAGTTTAGAGGAAAATAGATGATTAATTAATGATTAAAAAACTATTAATTAATAGATGAAAATTAGTGTTTTTAATGTAAAGTCGCAAGCCTGTCCATTTTTGGGTGTCTACATTTGCCCCTCTTTGATGTGATGTGACTTGTCGCAGTGTGTCAAAGATTCTTTGATTTTGATCCTACCCTAGCTTGCCCCAGCGATAGTAGGTGTATTTATTCCCCCTCAACAAATTTGAGAGAAAAGTCTCGACATGAGTGTTAATTTGTTGAAACTGCAATTTCTAAACCTGGGTAGCTGACTGATTTGAAAAATGTCCTATACTGCCCCTCATATTGAGTGCGGAAGTTTTTGAGGACTGGGAAGATAAATCAGACCTCCTTGTGAAATTAGGGTTTGTGGGAACCCCTATAAATAGCCAAGAGAGCCATTCATTTGTCACATTGCCTTCTTGGAGCTCTCAAAACCTTGGTGAGTTTGTGCTTAGTTTTCTTGTTGTGTTCTCCTATTTTTATGTGATGGCGGGCCTACATAGAGTTACACACATATCCAACCAAGTCTGGATGTATCAGAGACCAGCTAGCGTAGAACGTCTAGTTATTTTTATCACTTTGCATGTCATTAATGCATGTTTTTCTCACTTTAAAAATTTGTTGTTTTTTGAAAATTTTCAAGTTGTTCTACAATCGTCTGTGATTTCATTTCAATCGCAGTTTGAATGCCGCAATTTCCAGTGAAGTGCCACATTTGATAAGTATACCACACTAATATTTCTTTCCTACCACAATTGAGTTTTACCTACTGTAATTGAGGATTATGTTTCGCAATCGCATAAGTGAACCGCAGTTGAAGTGTTTATTGTTGCAATCACTTTTTTAGAACTGTCAGCCTGATTTCTTTGTTTGATATCTACATGTTCTGGCTTCTGAAACTTTTCTATGTGACTGATATTGATATTTTTCTGATTTATTTTTGTATGCAGTTCACCGGATAGATTTTGCACTGTCGGGAGTCGAGGCAGGCGGGCCTTGTTTACAAGTTCCAACTCTCAGAGGATGAGAGGTCAGTTCTTAGGGACCTAGGATTGTATTGGATATGCTATATGCCAGAGATCATGACCAATAGAGGTTTGATCTCTGCTCTTGTAGAGTGTTGGCATTCTGAGATATGCACTTTTTGGTTACCCAATGGAGAGTTTACTATTACATTGGAGGATGTGTATCGCATCCTTCAGCTTCTGATCCAGGGTGCGCTTGTGGAGTATGCCACCCATTCTGGTATTGTTGCCTTGATGGAGCTCTCTGAATTGCCCCAAGATCAGCTTGGGTTATCTAGTGCTTCTGACATTCTGTTGTCCAAATTTGGTTTGGGCCTCGATAGATTGTCCACCTTACTAGGTAGTCTGATTTGTGGCATCTTATGCCCTGATGATCGGAAGCATGGATTTTCTATCAGTTTTGGTACTATTTTGTAGAGTATGGTTAGGGACCATACTGTTTATGCTTGAGGGCCATGCATGTTGGCTCACATGCACTTTCATAAGTTCTATGTGGCTTACCTTAATGGTAATTCACTCGGCTATGGTGCTACCCTCCTCCAGATATGGGCATGGGAGCACATAGTTTTTTTCCATCCTATTGGTACACGTGCTCTGCCATCTGACAGGCCGTATGTGTATATGTATGATGGAGCCATTGTTCAGACCCACATGGGTCATTTGGTGTATTGGCATCAGCAGCTGGATATAATTCCCTATTTCATATGGAGGCCATATAGAGATTTCCTTATCTGGAATGGAGAGGACATCCATCTTCCCTTCTGCCAGCAGTAGAGATATCTTATTGGTCATGTGACTGACCATGTTCACATGATTGAATTTCATGTTAGTTTGGTGAGCAAAAGGATGTGTCTGACTCTTATGGTTATTTTTCTCATAGGTCGAGGGACTCTACCACCTAAGGTGGTGTCGTATCACTTGATGTTGCTCATACTGAGTTTGCAGGGTTACTTCCTGTTGCGTGGACATGGCGATCAACCACTGTTGATGTAGGTTTATTTTTTCTTTGCATCTCTTTTTTAGTTTCTTTACTGCTCTTATAATCTATCTACTCAATGTGACATTATCTTTTATTTGATGTGGTACTGATATTTGAATCTAATCTCTTTGCAGGCAATACTCCCTAGTTTGATGATCATTGGGCCCAGACTTGACCAGTTGCACTCATAGATGTCTCTTGTCTTGTTTCTAGGAGACTCATGAGGAGGCGCCGTCAGGTATGATGAGGGAGGGGAGATCAGGATGGAGGGAGGGATGGTGGTCACAATAGAGGTAGTGTTGGAGGCCGAGATGGTGGATGAGACAGTGGGAGAGATGGTGGTAGGGGAGGGGAGATGATGGGGGAGATGATCAAGGTCCAGGGGGTGCAGGTGGTGGAGTGAGGACTAGAGGTGGGGGGAGTGGCGGTCATTCCAGTACTCTAAGGGTTGGCTTGAGTACTATTTTAGAGGATGCAAAGGCGATGGACAAGGAGGTACCTCAGTTGGTGTAGAGAGTATGCCGATGGACTGGTGTTTTTTTGGCTCTAAGAGAGGAGGACAGGGTGGTGATCGATGATGTAGATGTTGAGATTGGAGATATAGATGTGGAGGCTTTAGATGAGTAGAGTGTAGGGACGAGTTCCTTGACTGGCAGTAGCAGTTCTGGCAATAGCTTAGGTGGGAGTTCTAAGAGTGATGATGATTCCTGGGTTGTTAGGGGGAGAGGAGGTGAGGGTTTGGGAGACAGGGCCGAGGAGGGGGATATGGATATGGCTATGGGAGGTATGGAGGTGGATCCCTCAGAGTTGGAGTGGCTCACCTAGTAGGTACAGGATCTTCTGGACAGGCTTGCTTCTGTTGATGCCTGTGCTTCAGTGTTGCAGGCTAGGGTTATAGTGGCTGAGGCTAGAGAGTGACAGGCTTGAGCTGAGGTTTGTTCATTCATTGATAGTGTATAAGATGCCTCTCACCGAGATGTTCTTGACCGATACTATAGATCTGGGCATGATGCGCAGAGAGATATCAATTACTGGAGGCACCACTATGAGGGTGCAGTTCCTACAGAACAGAGAGTGCCTAGTTACACAACCTCCCAGAGATCTAGCAGGGCACAGAGATCACAGAGTAGCAGTGTTGGAGCTCCTGGTTCATCACAAAGACTAGCTGCTGATATGCCACCCCCTCATCCACCTCTTGGTGAGGGTGGGGGTAGCACATGTTGATTCTTATGCTTCTCATATTTTGTATCATGTGTCATTTTTGTAGTGATGTTCATTTGATATACTCTGAGTAGTATCCATTTTTGTATCCCGACACACTGATATTTATTGATATATATGTTGACTACCTTCCTTTGTTCAAACTTGTGACTGTTCATTGTACTCAGATATTTTTGATTGATATGAGATGCAACTAGTGTTTTTGATATGATGTGCATTGTTTTACTTGATATATGTATGATTCTACATTATTTTGTTTAATTGATGAAAATGTAGATGCAACATGATTCTATTATGCAGACGCGTAGATGGATGATTTACTTCTCCTATGATACTGACATGTTCATGCAGGATGGTGGAAATGAAATGTATGTTTATATGAGATGCTTATGGGTGAATGTGATTTATGATTTACCATGTATGCAACTACTATTTTTGTTTTTTTCATTATTTGATGCACTTAAATGGAATGAATGCAATCTATTATGTAGAAAATATCTAAGTAATGCATGTGTTAATTAGAAAGAATTTAGTTTGGATAGATGTTCTCTAGGATTGATCTAATAGACATGGAATGATAGAAAGGATTATTTTTTTCTTTTTTGATAGATATGAATTGAGAGAAAGGATGAGTTTCCCAAGTCGCTGCCCCTATTTCCAATATTTGTCACCATTGCATCTTTTTTTTTGTATTTTCTAAAATTTCGAAGAGAATCCAATGTATCCAGATCACATACCACCTAAATATTGCCATGACCTCTTGATAAGCAGAAGGATTAGAGAGATTGAATAGAAAGATAACTTAGTGCACCCAAATATTGACCATCTGGGTTCAGTTATGTCCCCTGTTTGAAAAGAAAGAGAGCCAAAAGCACCCAGATATTGACCATCTAGATACCACTTTGTCCTCTAAATAAACTAAAACAAAGAAACCAAGATAGAACTCCTATGAACCCAGAGTCATCTGGATAACACCGCGAGCTCTTGATTCTAAAAAGGGAAAGCCAAAGAAAACAAGATAGAACTCATACGCCCCTAGATTCCATCTGGATAGCATCGTGAGATCTTGATTGAAAAATAAAATAAAAGACCATAGAAACCAAGATATAAATCCAACGCACTCAAATTCCATCTAAATAGTATTGTGAGCTCTTGATTCTATAAACCAAACAAGCAAATAAAAGAGAAGGAATGTCCAATTCTTTCCCAGGGTTCAGCTCAGATTGTGGAACTGTGCGGCTGCCAAATAAGTGATAGCGCCTACCGCATTTATCCTAAATCATCACGGCCCTGAAATCAAAGTGAACATTAAATAGATAGCAATCAAAGAAAATAAGTCATGAGATATCATAGCTACTGTCCTCACATGCTGGATCCTGGAGTAGCGTAAGAACATAACCATGAAATATAGACTAACATCTGACCGACTGACTAACCTAGTCAACATTTTTGGATGGTTCCTTGATGTAGTTGGATTCTCTTGATTGGCTCGACTCTTTGGATAGGCTTGATTGGCTTGATTTCTTGAGTGTGTCTAGTTTCAATAATAGATTACTCATATAAGACTGACCTATCTGGTTTGAGCGTATCCATTACTGTATAAGATGATTGATATGATTTGATTGATTGATTGTGACCATGTTGGTAGTTGATCAAGCTATGTCAGATGGACCCCATGCTGATTTGCAAAGCTCATGATTGTGACATTTGATAGATTGGCTTGGTCACTAGTTTCTTGCTGATTGATTTGATAGAATGATAAATCTGTGTCAGATGAGCCCCATGTTGATTCGCAAAGCTCATGATTGTGACATTGATTGACTGGGCATGATCACCCTTTTCTCTCTTGATAATTAAGTTGGCTTTATTGCTTGGGATTTTGCAATTTTTTTTAATGTTTTTTATGAAGATTGATTTTCTCATAACATTTTGATCTTTTTAGGATTTTTGATGAGTTTTTCAATTTTTTGGATTTTTTTAGGACATTTAGAATCGCCCCCTAGTTTGGTGGACCAGTACTAACCATGGATAAGTTCTTGGTGCTCAGAGGGGAATGTGCTTCTAGATATAGCTTGGGTAGTCAGTCTTGCATTTGAAGTGTGCTCAAGCTTTTGATCTTGGAGTTCATTGATGGTGAAGCTGGATTTGAACACTTGGTGCATGTTTGCCAGGTTTTCACCAAGGTACCTACTCAATAGCACCTATTTGCTAGGTTTTCACTCAGAGAGAAATTTTGTTTCTCTTTTCTTTTTTTTCTTTTTTGATTTTTTGTTTTCACCAAGGCACCTGTTTGCCAGGTTTTCACCAAGGTAATATTTTGTATTTTCTAATTTTTTTTGGTATTTTCTGGATATGTAGATAGGTGCCTTGACCATAGAGACCTCAAGGGTAGAAACTCTTGAGGTGTATGTTTTTGATGTATCCAGGGAGCTGATCTCCTTCTAGTGTCGCCAGTATGAATGGCCCACTCTAAGTAGAGCTGACAATGACAAATGGTCCTAGCCAGTTAGGCTCAAACTTTCCGGGTTTGACTCGCTCTGCTTGGTTCTTTTGATTTTCCATGAGGACAAGGTCTCCTACATCAAATCTTCATGACCTCACCTTCTTATGATAGTTCCTTCTAAGGTGATTCTGATATCCTTGTAAGTGGTCGAAGGCATGCTGTCTTCTTTCATCTAGTAACTCCAGTTCACTGAGCCTTGATACTCTGTAGTCTTCGTCTGTAATCAGGTTCTTTAATGATATCCTTAGGGATGGGATTTCCACTTTGAGGGGTAGGACCACCTTTGATCCATAGAATAGGGAGAAAGGAGTGGCTCCTGTAGGTGTTCTAATGCTAGTTTTGTATGCCCATAATGCGGGACTAAGTTGTAAATGCCAGTCTCATCCTGATTCATTCACTATTTTCTTCAAGATTTTAAAGATTGTTTTATTTGTAGCTTCTCTTGTTCATTACCTTGAGGATAATAAAAGGAAGAGAACCCTTGTTTGATATGGAATTGTTTGCATAGCTCTTCAACATCCTTGTTTTGGAAAGTTGTACCATGACTTGTATGGATAGTTTGAGGGATCCTATATCGATAGATAATGTGGTTAAGTATGAACATTGCTATTTGCTTTCTAGTTATGTAAGTGAGGGGAATTGCTTCCACTCACTTGGTGAAGTAATCTATTGCTACTATGATTTATTTGTGTCCATTTGCTGAATAAGGTGTAATTTTTCCCACTAGGTCAAATCCCCACATGGAAAATGGCAATGGTGATGTGATGGGATTTAGTTCTTGGGCTGGTGCATGGATGAGGTCTCCATGAGTTTGACACTGTCTACACCTTTGTACATGTTTGTGTGCATCTTTCTCTATCATGGGCCAATAATATCCCATGTGGATGATCTTCTTAGCTATGTTATTTCCACCTCCGTGGGTTCCACAAATTCCTTCATGTACCTCATACAGAGCTCTCTGGTATATCATGGAAGTGAGACATCGTAGTAGCATTCTATCTATAATTTGTCTATATAAAGTAGTTGAGATGATGGTATACATAGATGCTTGGAGTATGAGGGACTTTCTCAAATTTCTAGACAAGTTGGGTTGTAAGACAGTATTTTGGAGGTAGTTGTATACATCTTGGTACCATGGGTTTTCAGGACCAACAAGGATGCATGTTGATTTTGTGATGGATGCTTGATGTGATGGTACCAAGAGTTGCTCTACTAGAAAATGGAATCTTGTTTCATTGCCTAGCATATCAATCAATGATGCTATGGTAGCCATTGTGTCTACAGCTTTATTCTGTGCTCATGGGACTTTCTCGAAGAAGATGTAATAGAACTTGGTGCGTAATGTTTCCATCTATGCTTTGTATGGTATTAACTTCTAATCTTTAGTCATATAATCATTGTTGAATTGACTAATGACCAATTGTGAATATCCAAAGACCTTAAGGTGCTTGATTCTCCATTGAATTTCTATCTTTAAACCGATGACTAGTGCTTCATATTCTGCTATGTTGTTTGTGTAGGGGAATTTGAGTCTGAAAGATTTTGGAATTGTATCATTATCTAGAGTGATGAGCACTATTCCTACCCCCACACCATGGTTCATGCATGATCCTTCAAAATAGAGTTGCCATACCTTGATCGCAGGTTGTAGTGTCATAATAGATTCATCAGGAAAGTCACAAATAATAAGCTGATGGTCCTGAATGGGTGCCTCTGCTAGTTGGTCCGTGATCACTTGCCCTTTGATGGCCTTTCTACCTTTATACTCAATGTCAAACTCGCTTAGGATCATTACCCACTTGGCAATTCATTCGGTGAGTGTTGCTTTGCTTAGGAGGTACTTTAAAAGATCAATATGTGCAATCAACTTTGTTTGGTGACTCAACATATAATGTCTCAGCTTCTGGAGGTGAAGACAACTACAAGGCATGACTTTTCAATTGGTGTATAGTTGAGCTCATATCCTACCAATGTTCTGCTTAGATAGTAAATGGCCCTTTCTTTAACTACGTCATCATGTTGTGCCAAGAGTACACCTAATGTTGATTCTATTGCTGAGATATACAGAAGCAATGGTCTACCTTGGACTGGTGGCACCAATATAGGAGACTTGAGAAGGTAATCCTTGAATATTTGGAATGCTTGTTTGCATTGCTTTGTCCATATGAATTTGATGTCTTTGTGCATTAGATGTTGGAATGGGTGGCACTTTTCTGCTAGCTTAGCTATGAAACACCTGATTGATTGGAGCCTTCCTTGTAACCCTCTTAGTTGCCTTAGGTTCGATGGTGGAGGCATGTCTAATATTTCTTTCACTTTCTTTGAGTCTACTTTGATGCCTCTATGTGACACTATGAACCCCATTAGCTTTCCTTCTATGACACTGAATGCACATTTCTTAGGGTTTAAGCAGACTTTGTATTCTTGCATTCTATCAAAGGTTGGTCCCAATACTTGTAGATGATCCTTGCAGAGCATTGACTTGGCTAGTATGTTGTCCACATAATCTTCCATTATTTTGTGGATGAGATCATGAAATATAGTTGTCATAGCCCTTTGATATGTTGCGCCAGCATTTTTGAGACCAAACAGCATGACATTCCAATAGTAAGTGCCCCAAGGACATGTGAAATTTGTTTTATGTTGATCCTCGGGTGCAATCCTTATCTGATTATACCCTAAAAAGCCATCCATGAGTGATAGCATTTGATGTCCAATACTTAGATCTACTATCATATCAATGTTGGGTAAAGGAAATTCATCCTTGGGACAAGCTATATTGAGATCTCTGAAGTCTGTAAAAATTTGTATCTGGCCACTGTGCTTTGTAAATGGTACCAAGTTAGATATCCAGTCTACGTATGGTATAGGTCTAATGAACTTAGCATCTAGGAGCTTCTTCAATTCTTCCTTCACTAATAATGCCACATGGGGATGCATCTTCCTTAGCTTTTGTTTGACTAGTTTGGTGTTGGGTATCAATGAGAGATGATGTAGCATGAGTTCTGGATCTAATCCTAGCATATCTGAGTAGGACCATGCAAAATTGATCATTCTTTCTATAAAGAAGCTGATAAATTTTTTCTCTCTCCTCAAGGGTGAGTGATTTCACCAAGTATATTTTCTTTGGGTTCTTGTCATCTCCCAAATTGACTTCCTCTGTTTCTTCTGGTAGTAATGTCAATTTCTCCTCTGTCAAGGGGAGGAGTTCATTCTTTCCATCTTGTAGCGCCTCAGTGAGGTTTTCGCTAGAAGATACATCTTTTTTTAGCTTTTTATCATATTTTTGTTCTTTTTTTCCTTGTGGACTGGAAAGAGGAGCGGCCTCCCCAAAATATGCCACTCTATCAAGGTCAATGGGGAAGCCTGCCTTTTGGTCTCCTGATGGCATGCCTTCCCTAAGTCCCATGAAATCAGCAATAGCCTCATCATTCTCAAAGAAATCTAAATCAGGTGGTCCTTGTTGATCCTACTCTATTATCTCTAGGTGTACAAGACAGATACTTTCATGGTTGTTTGACTCTAGTTGATTGAAAGGGACTACAGATATGGTTCCTACAAAATTGGACTATGATGTGGACGCACCACTTGAGGAATGATAAATGACATGCTTATCTATGCAGGGTTGTTTGGCAATGGATAGTTGGTCAAATAAGTCTTCTAGGTTTATGATAGTTTCTGACCAAGGGGAATAATCTAGGATCGACGGTTCAGAGTCATGAAGGGATCTCCACTCATACTTGTGGGAGTCAGTCTCAATAGAACACTCATCAAATGTCTCACTTCCTTCGTTATCATCAATTGCAATGTGGAGATCTATTAGGATTTGTGTGATTCCCTCTTCGGTGGGCAACAACTGTGCTAGTATGTTTCTTATCAAGACATGTTCTATGTTGTGCCCCTGGTGTATCTTTTCTATTTGTTCTTGATCAGCTTGGATGTCTTGGATTATAGGACTGGTTCTTTGTTGCCCATAACTCAACCCTCTCTTATTTCTTTGGGTTGGCGGGAGAGACAATTCCATTATGCCTTGTTGTCTTGCCCCCAGGATGGTTGTACCATCATACCCGAGTCTTTGTAACATTGTATAACCATTACCATAGTTTGACAGGGGTAGGGTTTGTTAGATTGTCTCTTGTGGGTCTTGGTATAACCATGTACTGATATCTTTCTCAAATGGATTTTCTTCTGCTATGTCTCCCCATCTGACTAAGGTTGTGGGCAGACATCTGAATAGAACAGGCTACAAATTTTTTGTTATAATAACAGGTTGTGGCATGCCATAAGTTCTTGGGCTTTGAGGCATGTGCATGATGGTGAAAGCCTCTTCATATCTATACTCACCACAACCTTTTTTGGTGATTGATATTTTTCCCGCTTTTCGTGTGACATCCTTAGGATTTGAATCTAAAGAGGAGGAGATACTTGCATCTTGGTTAATGGCTATCTTTCCTGATGTCTGTGTGACATCCTTAGGATTTGAATCTGAAGAGGATGGGATGCTTGCATCTTGGTTTGGGGGTACCTGGTTATTAGTGTCAATTTGGACCACATTATAGTATTGGAAAGGATTGGTATCTCCCTCTATGATGATTTCCTCTCCCTAGTGTGGGAACTTGATGCATTAATGGTATTTTGAAGGTACGGCTTGAATTTCATGTATCCAGGGTCTCCCTAGTAGCATGTTGTATCCCAAATCAAGATCTAGGATCTGGAAGGGAGTGTTTTTTACTACTAGACCGATACGAATAGGTAGAATGATAATACCTTTAGAGGACCTTTCCTCTTCATCATAAGCTCTGATATTTATCCTCCTTGTGACATCAATGCTTGATTCTGAATAGCCCAGTTTCTTGATTAACTTTAGAGTATAGATGTTTAACCCATCTCCACCATCAACAAGGACCCTATGGATAGCGCTTTTGTGGACCTGGACCAGTAAGTGCAAAGGATCATTATGCAGGGGTTTATGCGGCAGCACATCATGGTCTGTGAATGTGGCATGTTTTTTAGAACCTATATGGTTAACCATAATTTGGAAGCTCTCAGGTGTTATGTCCCTTGGGACAACTACATTCTAAAGGGCTTGGTCAAGTGCCAGTTTATGTTGCAAAGATATGCGCAATAGGTCAAACATGGAGATCTGGGAAGGTGTGCGCTTTAGTTGATCCACTATGCTTGGCTATGGATTTGAGTTTGCATTAGGATTAGCAGATACAGTAGATGGGGATGGTACTCCTTGCAAGATGACTCTAGCACAATGCGTTGTTATAGCACATTTGTTACCTTAGTCTTTGATAGTGATCGTAGCCACATGGCTATCAGAAGGATTGAGGCAATTGATAACATTATCACTATTGGCATATGTATAGTTGACTTGTTTTGTCTATCCACCAGACCCGAAGGATTTTCCCTTGTTGTGATCATGAAAGGTATCATTGAAGATAGTTTGATTAGTTGTGCCTTTGGTTTGGGTGTTTGTCACATTGATGGCCCCTATGTCAATTAGATCTTTGATAGCGTGTTTCAAATGGAAATAGTTAGACGTTTTGTGCCCTATCACTCGATGAAACTTGTAGAAGTATTTGTCATTATACCACCTTGGTTTGTTTGCATCTTGTTCAAATTCCCTGATTTTTGGGAGAGTGATAGTGTTTGATTGTATCAACTTGCGTAAAGTTGATTCTATCAGCTCTCCTAATGGTGTGAAATCTCGTTGCTGGAATTGAAACTGTGGTCTGGGTTGATTCTGTTGTTGACTGTTTGACACAGCGGCCGCTTGGATAGGGGGAGGTTGGTTTTGGGTGTATATTTGTTGAGTGGGCCCTGTGGGTTGTTGGTTGGCCCCAAGTGCACCTTGCAGTGAGACCTTAGGTTGTGCGAAGTTGATTGTCTTCATAAAAATGACACCATCATTGGTGACATTTTTGGTTTTGTTCCACCACTTAGCATTGTCTGTTGCATTTTTGTTTGTATTTGTTTGTGTTGGATCTGCAAGGATTCCTCATTTGACTAAGTTTTGCTCACAATGAACTCCTTGTTTGATGAGTTGTGTGAAGTTTGGAGCTAACTGTAATTCTATTGTGAATGACATGTCTGGAATTAGATTGTCCACAAACATGACTATTAGGTCTTTTTTGGGCACATCATATGTTATGAAGTTTGTCATATTCCTCCATCTCTATAGGAACTTCATAAAAGACTCTCCATTCTTCTATTTTATATCACAAAGGTCCTTGATGTTGACCTTATGCTCGATATTATGATGAAAGTGAGCTATGAAATTTTTATCCAGTTCACCCCAAGACTGAATAGCATGAGGTAAATGCGAGAACCATTCAATTGCTGGTCTGGCCAAGCTTTGTGGGAATAGTCACATTAAATATGTCTCATCATGGGTGAATTCAATGCAAATATAAGAAAAAACTCTCAGATATGTTCAATAGGGTTGGTATTGCCCCTATATTTGTCAAATTTTGGTACTAAGAAGTGATTTGGGAATGGAGACATGTGGAGAGAATGGTCAAAGGGGTATGGGTATAAATCCTCTGCGGTGTAGGATTTAGTTTGCCCCTGATTTTGCATATCCATTCATTTGGGTTTGAAGGGTTTGCATTTGTTGCATTAACATGTCCATTTGATATTAAGGTTGATGTGTGAGGACCTTCCTCTGTGTTGTAGTGGGTATGAGGCTACGCCTCTGTGTCCCTTGAGTAGGAACATAGGATTTCATCCTGGGGACTTGATATTGATTTCCCACTAAGTGATTTTGAAATGGGGGTACATGAGTAGCCCATGGTGGGTTTTTATGTGTTTGTTGTTGGGATTGGGAATGTTGTTGTGATTGAAACGGGTTGATATTATTGCTGCTAAGGTTGGGGTTGAAGTTGGGGTTGTTGTTGCTGAGGTTGGAATTGAGTCAACTGAAGCTGGGGTTGTTGTTGTAGGGGTTGGTTTTGAGGTAATTAAAGTTGGGGTTATCATTGATGGGGTTGGATTTGAGGCAACTGAAGTTGGGGTTGTTGTTGTTGGGTTTGGATTTATGGCAACTAAAGTTGGGGTTGCTGTTGCGGAGGTTGGATTGATGTCAGAATGGGAAATGGTGCAGACTTGGGTGGGAATTGACTATAAGTTGTACCTATAGAGATGGATCCCTCTGGGCATGAGGTGTTGATCCCAAGACCAGCATGAATTGACTGCAGTAGCAACATAGTTTCAGAACAGTTGGTGTTTGGTGTGATGGAAGGCATAGTTTGAGAGCTTGATTGCCCCAGCCATGTGACCGAAGGTGGGAGCATACTAGTAACCACAGGTGCACTCAGTTGTGAGCCTGTCATGCTTTGAGTGGAAGATGTGCTGGCTTGGTTTGTTTCATTGGTTTGACTGAGTATCATCTGTGTCAATGTGGGTAATACCAATGGTGGGAATATTTGAGAGACAATGGGCAGTATCTGAGGAGGCTGAGTAGTGTTTTGACCTACGAGATGGTTTTTAGGCCATATGGTTTGGTGGTACCCTAAATTTTGATAATTTATAAGTCCCAATCCATTATCAAGAAGCATATTTCTCCATAAAAGAAAATATCAAAGGAAGGAAGCTTTATGACACAAATAAATAGAACTAACTAATCGAAGCCTTCAGAAAATGCTAGAATTCAGACCTTCTACAAAGATGATTTCGACAGAGGATAAAGATGGTCAAATTTTAAAAATCTAAAAATGACCCAGTTTGAAAAATTAAATTTCCTATCTCTAGCAGAAATATTATCTTTTCACAAGGTGTTTTGGATTTTTGACCAAAGCCAAATCTGAAAGTTAGGTAGTTATTTTTTAGTTAGTTTATTGTTTTTTCAAAATAATTTGTAATAAGAGTTGTGTCTTTTC
>MU228256.1:1465839-1496242 GCA_018584345.1 Thuja plicata
TTAAATTCTTGGAACATTACATTTGAACATTTTAAATAATACATTGTTTTCAGTTTTGTGATCTTAATAGTACTTTGCCATACTTTGAGAGACAGAAGTTCCAATCACAAGTTATCTACTATAAAAATCCTATTTAGATAAAGGTTCACCCACCTTGGTCCTACAGAGCCAGAAGCGTAGGGGAAGAGGATCATAATCGATCATTCCCGTTAGTTGGCCAAAATCACTTGTTTTTCTCATCATTGGATTGGCAAGTCCATAGGAAATCTAATTCAGCATTTTTGGGCACCAACATGGTTGATACACTGAATTCAGCGGGTAGTTTGACTCCCTTCTTTATCAGCATGGCTAAGAAGAATTTAGGATTCCTCTCTACAACAACGTCAACTACTTGTGTGGAATAAGAATCTTTCTCTATATCCTCTAGTTCCTCTTCTGTGACATTTTGGAAAAGAGCTGCCCCACGGGGTTGTTCAATGAACAGAGTAGAACTGGTGTTTACAAAAGGGTCATCTTCTCTCTCAGTTTCCCAAGAAGTTAATCTATTGATATATGACTCATTAGGTTGCATTCTAGCCTTTGACCTTGTATAAGGCCCTCCATGAGGTGTTTGAGACATAGTGTGGTCCAGATTTTGTAACTAAAATAAGTGATATAAAGTAAACAAAGAATAATATCCTTTCTAAGGAAGTCCGAGTTATGTTTTGGACAAGGGTAATTCTAAGGACAGATTTTGATATATCTTGATCTCAAAGTGGTGATGATTTAAAAAGATAAGATTTTTTGACCTTTGCCTTGGACAAAGTCACTTTGATAAAGATGATGATGTTTGATATGATGAGATCAAGGTATTTTGAGTCTGAGCTTTCGAGCTAACAATGTTTTTGACAATAATCATTCTTTTCAGAGAAGGGATGATCTTTAATGTTTAGAGATTCACACAATGTTCTTCGCATTTTCCAAGGATAGACACTAGTTTTGGAAACCAAATGAAGAGTTATTTCAAGTTTTTTAGGTCAAAATAGGAATAATGTATCTCTTGTCAATTCCAGTACAACTCCACCGATTGTGGTAAAGTAAAAGGTTGATTGTGGTAATTTATCACTGATTGCGGTAATAAACAAGTCAATTGCAACAAAAAACATGTTAACTGTGACAGACTTCCTTCAATTGCGGAATGTGGGCAATTGCAGTATATGAGAAACAGTCTCAAAAAGGACTAAAAGATGGGTATCACTGCTTGACAATTTTGATATTTTGGAACAATGCTTCTGATTTTGCAAGACAATTGACATTGAAAACCCTAGACTTTAACATGTTTGACTTGTTTTGACAGTTTGGATGGTTTTTTTTGCATTTTTAGAAACTAATCAAAGAAACAAGTACAACAGACACTGTGTTTTGATGAATGAAGACTGACAATGTGTATGTTCTACAACTTTTTCAAGTTGCAAGGTTATCATGAGGTCTCAACAATGAACAGTCAAATTAATCTAGGTCAATGGCTTTAGAATACAATGTTATAGGCCCAATGGTTGAATGTCTATTAGCTCACACAATAATTGTCACACTACTAGGACATGAAGGTCCACGATGTAGGTGCCCGTGTTTTTTCCAATTCAAAGTATTGTTTCCATGGAGTGAAGATCTCTTTCACTACACAAATACCGTGGGACACATATGTTGGGAATCTTGGGGGGAAATTATGCAACCCCTTGCACTATAATAAGGTACCTATTTGGAGGTAAATCAGGTTGGCCTCTAATTATCAAGGTTACAGTAAGGGTCCATGGCATCTATCCAATTGGTTTGTATGTGTGTGACTGACTTAAGAGCCTAGTTGATCATGTTGGCTCCTTAGGGATATTCACCTGATCCAGACTATCACCAACACACCTCACCCAAGCTTGGTTAGATAAGACAAAACTTTGGTTTTCACCTTGTTTATATACCAATCGAAAGGATTACCGATTTAAGGTCATTCTCTGAGGAAGAAGCGCATTCCCCAGACAGGCCATTCTAAAAAATGTAAAGGTGTCTAATCTAACATATTGTGCAAGTGCACCCAAAACTCAAGACACAAGGTAAATTGATTAAGCTCCAAAAATTTGAAATGTGAACTAAGCTACACCACCATACAAGCACAAGTGTTTAGTTTTAAGCCCCAAAGTACATGTTGATTGCTTGTCCAATTTTAATGCCCCAAATTTAGAAATTTTTTGCCTTGTTCAATTTTAGTCCCCACATCAATTTTAAGCCCAAATCTAAAATGTGAGATGCGAGATGTGTTGGCACTATACCAAGAAAATTTTCAATTTCCTAGCATTGGCATTTTTCCCATGTATTTTGGTTCAAATCCCATGTCTTACTATGCTAAAAAATTCAAATAGTGGTTAAAATTTATCAAAGATGCTTTGTTTCAAATGTTGGTCACACACCCACACTAGTCTTTTAACATGTTTTCAAGGTGTGAGAGTGAGCGGTGAGTCATTTTAGTGTCAATCGCGAAGTCATGGTAAAATTGTGTCAAGTCATGTTAGCACTGCGAGTGAGTGGTTTGGTTGTTAAGAAGTGTAAATAGCGCAATCGCGATGTAATTTTAAAGTTGGGTCATAAGCTTGTGGTTGAGAAAGTTGGAAATGGTTCTGTTTATCACTCACTCACGAGGGATTAACTATTTTAAAAGAAGATCTAGCGAGTCCGCAATGATTTAAAGTATTGTGTGTTGCATAGTCACTACGATATTATGTTTATAACTTTATGTTCTATGACTGAGCGAATGTTGTAAAAAAGGGTCTGGTCATACACCCACATTAAGTTTTCATGTATGTCTTTTTAAGTCAGTGAGTATGCGAGGAAGTCAAGTTGTAGATGTCGCTCACTCACACAAGTTCTAACTCATACGTCTTTTACAGTGTGAGTAAGCGATTCGTTGTGCGGAATTTATCAGTTGAAAGTTTGTTGCTCATTCACCAAGGTGTATTCAATGTTATAAAAGGTGTGTGGGTATGCAACTATGAGATCATTTGTGTTCTCACTCACCCACTGATGATTTGAATCCTAAAGAAATGAGCTTGCGAGAATGTGATAAGGAAAAGAAAAGGCTATCACTCACTCGCCCATGAATAAAGATAAAAGGAAAATGTTTAGCAGGTATGTGATTGAAGAAAGTATGTTGGCAACCGCCCACTTGCAGTTGATAAGATAGTTAAGTTTTCAAGCCCGTGAATGTGCGATGGAGAAAAAATGAAGTTGTCGCTCAGCTGCTCACAGATTGAAGTAAAGAAAAATGGGTTAGCGAGTGTGCGATAAGTGAGTTTTAAGATTTTGATAAAAGCACTCGCTCAACTGCAAAGGATTAAGTCATATAGAATTTTCAACAGCTAGCCTACGACTGATAAGAAAAGGGGTCATCGCTCACTCACTAATATTATAAGTTGAAGTATTTTGCAATGCAACTACACGACCAGAAAATAATACATGGTTATTTTGAAAACCCACTCACTTGCTCAAGGAAAAGTCATGATAAGTGAGGATCAGTGAGTGCGTGACTAGGAGATGACTGAGTAATAAAGACCATGTCGCTTACTCACAGAGTTTCAATGAAAGATCCTAAGCGGCGAGTCCACGACTGATGAAAAGAAAGAATGATGTCGCTCACTCGCTCAAATACAAACATAACGCATTAAGAGATAGAAATTACATGATTGAGAAGTAATGAAGTTGTCAGTAAGGTCATCGCCCACTCGCAGAGCATACAAGCCAAAGAAAAGATAGAGTGCGAGTACGTGACTAAATGAAGAAAAGGGTCTTGTCACTCACTCACAAGAACAAATTTGAATATGAGAAAGGTACATCGAGTTGGCGACAAATTGACATGTGGTTCATTTCAAGCCTACAAGGGCAAAAAAGGAAAAAAGGTGTGTACTTTTTCCAGCAGGGATCATACAGTTTAAATTAATGGAAGCATTAGTTACAAAGAGATGATTGAGTAATTCTAAAAGTGTGAGAATTTGACATTCAATTGGACAAGATGTCGATTTGAAGACTATAAGTTTGAATGATTGAGCTTGATTTTGTATAGCTCCCATTTCTGCATCCTAAGATTTCCTGTGAAGAACGCTAGAGCTTGTTTGTCTGAGATAGTAATTTGAAGAAGAAGGATGAGTCAAGCTATTGTTCCCGCTGCCTTGCAAGGGTCTGAGAAGAAGGAGGTTACACTAAAGAAGTATGTGGAAGAATTTTTTGAGTTGCTGCCCGAGACTTTGAATACAAATAGTACAAATTGGGATGAATGGAAAGATAGATGGTGCCAATGCAGGAACCCGATCAACCTGAATTACTTTGGTAATAACTTATTCCATTATTTTTGGAATAATAGGATTAAAGGAGTTCCCATTTGCAATCCATGGGATTTGAATATGGAAAAATTGATTGTGCCTGATGTTTATATTGGCATAGATCTTATTAGGGAACTGGCTAAGAATTACTGCCCAGTAGCTAGGGTAATCAGGAAGAAAAATAAAGAGACCCTAGTTTCCATAGATAGTAGGTCAGTGGCAGAAGTTTTTGGGATCACTGGTGCATTATGCACAGATATTGATTTGAAGAAAATTAAGGCAGATTATATCAAGAGAGAGGAATTATTTAAGAAATATGAAATTCCCAAATTCATGCCTAGGGTAGATAGACACCTGGTGAAAATCCTAGATAATCTCAAATCACCTTTTGACTTATCCCTATTTCATCATTACATAAAGTGCACAGTTTATGGTTTGAGTAGAGTTTTAGGTTTTGATGGAGATTCTATAGTGCCACAAGATTTACTTATGATGGCTATGAACATTCAGCACTCAGAGGTTAATAATTTGTGAGATACATAGTTGATGCTATTCATGCTACATTAGTGGAAATACAGTCAGATGCCCTAGTACCTTCCTTCAAGCATTATTCTCATCTGATGTATATGATTTTATATTATAATATGGCATCTATGAATAAAGAGCTTGAATTGTTTGTTTTAGAGTATGGTGTTGAAGCACCAATCCAAAGATGGACTCAGGTATGGGATAGTTCATCCATCAACTCTTCATTTGTATGCTTTTGCAATTGGATTGTGGATCCAATTTCTAATTTGTTGGGAACAGATAGGCATAGACTTCCTTTTGAAATCAGAAAAGTTTTGAGACCTTGGGATTATGTTCCAAACTAACCTATCTCCCACAATTGGGCTAACCTTTTCTTTTTCGACTACATTACTATCATCAAAGTATATGGTTGTACACAACCACCTCACATCCTCCCCAAGTTTGTTCCTCTTAGGGTTGCATTTTTAGAATTTATTTGGCAAATCACTTGGGTTGATAAGGAATATTGAGGGGGACATAAGAAGGGCACTTTTATCCCTAGATTATGGGTAGCTTTTGACTTCTCCATTGGGAAAAGGGTTTTTGATTTGATAAATGACTTCTTGAAGCAATATAGAATGTCTATAGCAGTTCCCAGGTTTTGTGATCCAGAACAGCTTATACAAACAGCCTTGAGAATAATGACTCCTTGGAAAAAGATTAGAGATCATGAGCCACTAGATGATGAAGATGTTGTAAGGAATAAGTTAAATAAGTAGGAAGTCCAGGAAAGGAGAAGGAAATGGAATGACCTCCTTAGGGAAAAAGCTGAATAGAAAGAATCTGACAATTCTTTCTCTGGTTTTTTCCCTGATCTCCCATACTTACAAAGCATAGAGGAAATGCTTAAGTCCTATGATACTCTAATGGCACAGGTACCTCAGTTCAGTGCTGAGGATGCACAATCTCAAGGGTCCCCAATTCCTGTTGCATTGCATGACCAACAACATCAAGAACAACATGAAGAAAAATAGGAAGAAGAAGAGGCCGATGAGGAAACCACCTCAGCTACAAAACCAACTAGGAAGAAATAAAAGAAAGAGCACAAGATGGTGCAGGATAGGAAAATTATGGCCAATTCCACGATTACTGAACATGGAAAATACTTCAGAAGATTGAAGAAAAAAATACAAAAGGAGCCACAGGAAGAAGGCCAAGGTGATAACCAAATGGTTTTATTTTAGGAAATGGATGAAAGAGTAATGATGGAAAAAGAATTCATTGAGGACGATGAATTTATAAAGTCTGAATAGTTTAAGACTTTTTTTGATAAAATTGAAACAAAGGGAATTGAAACAAGGTTTGACTGCAGGTGAAGGCCAATCATATAAGAATGAGGAGATTGTGAAAACACTCCAAGATTATGATCCTGAGAGTGAACTAATCACTGTGGAGAAAGCTAGGTTGTTGGTACAGAATAATGTATTGATGTTGATGCCTTGTTGGGACTTACAGTCCACATTTGTTATTGATCAAGTCAGGAGGCAAGAAGATCCCCTATTAAAAATAGAGTTTGAGATGGATGAAGTGTTGAAAGGATCAGGATTTGATCCTAAATCTAAGACTCTGGCTATATAGTTATTGGCCCCGGCCACAAAAAAGCCTCTGGTCATGACTATCAAAGAGGAAAAGAGGGCAGACAAAATGATATGGAACTTGCAGAACACTCCAGAAACTGAAATAGCTCAGTTAATGACACAAGTTTCATTCATGAACTTGGCAAAGGTTGATGACATGTCCAAGAGGTATGAAATAGCTTTTGGCCAAATGATGGCCTTATCGAAAAAACATGAAGAAGTGGTAATTCATAACCACAATTTAGGTGAGAAAATTGTTAAATTAAAGGTAGAATTGGAAGAAAGTAAAATAGAAAAGACTCCAATCCCTGATGAAATAGAAAAAGTTGAGACAGATGTTGCTATTGGAGTAAAGGAGGATTCAACATTGGCAGAAGGCCAATCCAAAGAACTGTCACAGGAGCAAAACATAAATGTTATTTCTATTATATTTCCCATATTGCAGCATAGGATTGATGTTTTATAATAGAAAATTGACATAGAATATACACTATATGGGTCATTACAAGAAGCTTCAAAGACAGCTGCAGAAGACATGATTTTCTTGGAACCCACTTTCAAATTTTGGTCAGGGAGGGAAAGGCTCATGGATAAATTCAAAACTACTATGTTATACAGTGATGACTTCTCGAATAAGATAAAAGATACCATGGAAATGATTAGTGAGTTGAATGACACTTTTGCCTTTTTCAATGGCAAATCTGATTTGATAGATAACAAGCTGTAGCTATTTGGTGATCAGTGCCCCTCCCTAATCCCAAAAATTTATGATGAAGTAGGTGTTTTAAAAACACAATCAAATTGGATAGCTGGCTTTGATGGCATAATTAAAAATGAATATTTGAAGAAACATTTAGAAAAGGATATAAATGCTGAGTACTGCAACAAATTAATTGATAACCTCTTCAAGATTGAGAAAGATATGGCCAAGTTTGTTTCTGAGGCCAAAACCGCCATTGATGCCAAGTGGATAGAAGTTGTTGCAAGATTGGAGAAAGAAAATGCCTTTGATTGGACTACTATCAAAGAGGTGAATAGGTGGGAGGCCAAGCTAAAAGGATGAGGAGGATATTTTCAACAGTAACAACAAACCTTATTCGGACTTCACCAACAGTTGCCACCCGTGTTCTGTTGCAAGTTTTTTTTTTTATGTTAGTTGCTAAGTTGTTGCAAAAGATTTTGTAAATATTTCCCAGTAAGTCCATGGCTTATTGCATCCTTAGTTATAAAAGGATTCCAAGACTACTGGGAAGAGGATATCCATTTTTATTTTGAGAATGCAAGTATAATTGTATAAATTCTAGGTCAAAACCAATCCAATAGGGTTTTTTGAAAATTACTATTGAATGTAGCAAGAAACTTTGATTATGAATAGAAATGAAATCCATTAATAGTTTTTGAAGCATATAATGAGTATTGTGTCTTCATTTTGGTGTTCTGAATTTTATTTAAATTGAATATTCAAGGAATGTCCAATTTATACATATGTCAGGTAGACTATGAAATAGTTTTAGGGTTCTTCCAAGGAAAGACTAAAATTGCCTTAGGAATATTTCAGTAAGATTCATGGTATACAATGAATTTGATGAATTAATTTGTTATGTGTGTCAAGATAGATATATACGGTATATCTATGTTTATGTCAGATGTTGTAGTTGTTTTAAGTACATGTTCATGATCAAGCTGGTTAAAATTGTTCATAAGTAACTCCATGCCCTAGGACTAAGCACTGGTTTGTGTCCATTAAAAATAGGTGACTATCACTTTTAAAATTGATCTTTACCTTTATATGTTGATCTGTTTCAATAAATATTGCAATGATCAACTAGTGTAATTCCATCTATATTCTACTGGAATAATTTAGTGATTTGATTATTCTAAGTTAGAAGGGTAATCCCACCTGAGTTAATGGAGCTCAAAGAGGAGGTTTAAAAACCTTGTTTCTGTCATTTCTATATCTTGCATGGTCAGTGCCTGGGATAAATAGAGAAAGTTGTCTGAGAGTATTTTCATATCAGCAGGAAAAGGAACTAATAGAAAATGGTGACTCTACTGGGGACTTTTATCAAGGAATGCGTGAAAGGTTAGTCTGATGATAACATTCCATAATATAGATTCCTTGAAATCCATTTTTTGAAATCACAAGTTGTGTATTGTACTTTAATTGAATTATATCGTCAAATATCATTGTCAAGGTGAATTTTCTTTACTTTATTCCCAAGGTTTTTTAGGTGGTGACTCCAAGTTATTGGTTATAGTATTTCCAATGGAAATACTAGCAGATCAAGTGTGTGAAATTTCATTTTGGACACAATGAGGAATACAAAAGAAAACACAAAAAATCACTCTTAGGCAACATCAGAGAGTGATATTTCTAAAAATTCTAGAAGAAACCATTCTAGGAAAGGAGAATCTTATAACAATACTTCTTGGAAGCCCAGATCTATAGGCCCCAGTCAGTCCTTAGGTACTATTCCTGAGAAAGAAATAAGTGAACCCCTGAATCTTGATTCTGACACTACTGGTTACTTTGATGATATATTTAACCCTAGGCCAAAAAATATATATGAAGAAAAGGGTGAGACATCATCATATTTCAAGGGTATCCCTTATGAACATGTTGAGGACCAAAATGAAGACAACCTGATGAATATCTATGATTCTTCTAATTCTAATATTGAGGGAGTCCTCAGAGATAATGACCTTTTGAAGAAGGAGTTAGATGAAATCTTTCTTATCAAGCAAAAATATGATGAGGCTAGAGAGGAGCAAATTATAAATGCAATCATTGAAAGGGAAAATTTGAAGAAATGGGTTGCCCAATTAAAATTGGTAGCTTAGGGTGCTAATGAAGGATTTCATTGCTTGAATAAAGAACTCTTCGGAGATGTAGACAACCTAAGAAAAGAATGCCAAGAAAGAGAACACCTACTTAAGAAAAATGATCCCAAGGATACAGGCCCTATGGTGAGGCAAGTCATCAATTATGAAAATCAAAACCCCCCTAAGTCTTTGACCCTCACACCAAATGTATCAGTAGTTAATGTCACACAAACAGGTATTGAAAAGGGAAAACAAAAGCTCACAGGAATTAAATTCTCTGAACCTAAGACTAAATAATATATATCTCAAGATGTGTTTTCACTAGATATGGAATTAGAAAGGGCGAGAAAAGCCAAAGATGATATTGCAAAATAGTTGGAAAGGGCGGAACTAGAAGCTGTTGCTGCAGAGATGAAAAGAAGAATTTCATTTTTGTGTCCCATAACTAGCTCTAATGATATTATTGCAACTAATCAGATTATGTCGGTGTTTAATTCTAATGTTCAAGCCAATAATGCCAACACAAGTACCTAGACATATGGTGTGGCTCAAGGAGTTGCATCACAATCAGGGGTAAGTGGACTCAATAGAAATATTGCCCACCAAAATATAGGTATTATCAAAAGCATTGGAAGTATTGGACAGAATGCTGGCCAAAATATGGGCACTAATTTTCAAAGAAGACCTATTCATTTGGAGATATATAGGAAATTTTTTTTTGATGTTATCCCTGGCCAACCAAACCCTAGTCCTAATGAGGTCAGAGATAAGATTCCCAAATTTAGCGGGAATAATGTTGTAACTTGTGAAGAACACCTAAAAGTATTTTCAGATACAATGAATGATTATGAGATTGGAGATGAGTATGTTGTGATGAAATTATTTGTGCAATCTTTAACTGGGGATGCAAGAGACTGGTACTGGGGTTTTCCAGATCATAGTATGTATTCTTGTGATAAATTTGTTAAAAGTTTCAAAGAAAAGTATGGTGATAAGATAAATTCTAGTTTTATGTTGAATGAATTCAACAGTTTGAAGAAATTCACTAATGAAGGCATTGTTGAATTCAATGTAAGATTTCAAAAGGCTATGTATAAGTTGTTCCAAGTATTAATACTTGATGAAAATGTATGTGTCACCACCTATTGTAATGCTTTGGATGGAAAAACTACTTACTTTCTTAGAGATAAGGATCCTCAAACTATGAGAGATGCATATAAATTGGCCATAAACATAGAAAGCAACAGGAGAGCTTCTGGCAAGCTTGGTAAACAGGATGACAATAGACTGTGGAAAGAGTCAAAAACATAATCAAATAAAAATCCCAAGGAAGAAGATAAGATGGATGCATTGGTAACTGTGGTAAAAGATCTTGCTGCCAAGGTAGACAAGAATGAAAAGGGATTTCAAAATAATAGGCCACAATACCAAAGACAAGATAAACCTTATAGAATTAAAGATTTCCCTTATAAAACTTAGCGGAAGGATGGGAAACCTGTTTCAGAAGAGCATAGTGATCCTAAGAACAAGGATATCCCTAATCCATTAAAAAAAAATAGTGCCCATAATGTGGAAAATACTCCTTGGTGCATGGCATGTAATATGCCTCATTCCCCATATTAATGTGCAATAGCTCAGGGCTTGGTGGATCAACGTGAAAATATTGGAACACAAGAAAGTCAAGGTGAGAAGAAACCTACTATAAATATGTGTGCACTTACTATTGAAGATGACAATGGTAATTCAAAAGAAGAGTTAGAAGAAGATATTCCAATCACAATAAACAATACAAGTACTAAGTTAGAGCACTTTCAACTTCGGATGCCTAATGATGAAGAGATAAGATTTTTAACTATTGTTGTTGTGACACAAGCAATAAGTTTATACCAGCTTAGGAATAGAAAAGTTGATCAAAGTGGGAAACAACCTGATTCACCTGTCATCACAGAAGTCATAAATGAAGAAGCTACACAAGACGAACTGAAAGATACCTTAGTTAAAGAAGACAGAGTTACTCCTACTCATGACCAAAAAACAAGACAGTTAAAAGAGAGTAAAGGTAAAACATCTTCTAACAATGTCATCATTTTTCCAACTTTTAACATGAAGCAAGCCTTATCTCAAATGAAAGTCTTTGTTCCTTCACTTGAGATGTTTAAAATTAAAGAACACTGAGAAGCAGGCTTTTCATTATTATCTGATTTTCCTGGTATACATGACAGTATTATTTTGAATGATGAACTGAAAGGTGAGCAAGAAGAAAAAGATGGAATTCCAATCTGTTTAGGAAATATCATTGTCCAAGAGCCAGATCAGATTGATCCTTTTTATGTTACAATGCTCACAAACAATATGTTGCTGAAAAAATGTATGATGGATTCAAGAGATGCTGCTAATGTGATGACCTACACTGTTATGAAATAATTGGGTTTAGAGATGGATACTTCTCGTGGTAAATGTTATGCCATGGACAATAGGGAAGTACCTGTAGTAGGAACTTTGCAAGGGTTAGAGATAAAACTTGTTGCATACCCTAAGGTCACTTTTAAAATAGATGTTGTGGTTGTGGATTCACCACCCCATTATTGCATGCTCTTATCAAGACAATGTGTTGCAGCCACTGGAGGACATGTATAATTGGATTTGTCTTTTGCTACCATTTTTGTAAATGGGAAAGAAGCAAAACTATTGAGGGAGCCCAGATCTCCTATTTATGTTGAGAAGGTTCAACCAAGCATGCTGAATTTCTTTGTGGATGTAGATATAAATAATTTCAAGGTGGAAAAGATTCAACCACAGTTGAAAAACACAGATCCCATAGTGGAAGAAATAGAATTGCAACAACTTGGACTATGGCAAATGTATTTTGATGGAGCATGCTCTAGAGAAGGGTCAGGAGATGGTATACTATTTGTCTCTCCATCATGTATTACTTTCAAATACTCATTTTTGCTTTCATTTCAATGTACAAACAATATAGCTGAGTATGAGGCATTTTTACTGGGATTAGAAATAGCAGTCAAGCATGGTATTAATTTATTGAGAGTTTTTGGTGATTCAGAGCTAGATATTTCCCAAATTAGATCAAGATATGATGCTAAGAATGATAGGTTGAGACAATATAAGCATGTTGTATGTGATAGCATTGAGTTTTTTGATGCATTTTCCATTGAGTGGATAGAGAGATCTCAGAATATCATGGCAGATTTTTTGGCCAATGTAGCTCTGAAAAATGATGATCTAACGTTGGATGGGATATCTATTATGGAAACTAAAACTAGGCCTTCCATTCCTAATAATGTATATAATTGGAAAGTTTTTTAGAGTGATGAGGATATCCTCAATTTCATTCAATGTGTGGATAATTATGATGGTCAAGTCATTGATTGTAATAATTTGATAGAGATTATTGATGGGAAGGAAACTATTTTTGGCAATGAAATTCTGCAGTTGCAGACAAATGAAATCCCTAAAGGATTGACTCAATTAGAGGGATTTTTTACTAATAATGACAGACATATGTGCCAAAAGTATACTACCAATTTGGATGATTTTGAGGAGGTAAACTTGGGATCAGAGTGTGGTCCTAGAATTGTGTATATTGGAAAGAAGTTGGCTCCTCATGTGAGGAATAATTTGATTAGCCTGCTGAAAAGATTCAAACATGTTTTTTCTTCATCTTATGAAGACCTTAAGGCTTATAGGGAAGATTTATTTCAACATGAAATTCCATTAAAAGATGAGATTAAGCCTTTTAGACAAAAACAAAGGCCAATCAATACTTTGTTGGCCCCAAAATGCAGCAAGAATTGGCAAAGCTCAGAGAAGCTGGGATCATAAAACCAATCAGGCATTCTTCTTGGGTGCCTAATTTGGTCCCTGTCAGAAAGAAAAATGGAGATATCAGGCTATGTGTTGATTTTAGGAATATTAATGTAGCCTCATTAAAAGATAATTATTCCTTGCCAAACATGGAGGAAATGCTACAAAGAGTGGTTGTGATCTTTTATCTATGATGGATAGTTTTTCTGGTTATAACCAGGTGCTGGTTCAAGAATCTGAACAATTCAAGATAGCTTTTACTACCCCATGGGGTATGTATGTTTATGTAAGAATGCCATTTGGCCTGATGAATGTAGGGGCTACTTTCCAGAGAGCCATGGATGTGGCTTTTAAGGAATTTATAAATAGAATTATGGTAGTGTATCAAGATGACTTAACTGCATATTCCCAAAAGGCTGATGATCATTGTAAGCATTTAGAAAATATTTTTACCAAAGCCTTGGAGTATGGGTTTTATTTAAATCCAAAGAAGTGTTACTTTTTTGTGATTGAAGGTAAATTATTGGGACATATAGTGTCCAAAGAAGGTATCAGGATTGATCCTGAAAGAGTGGAAGCCATTAACAAGGTGTTACCACCAAAAAATATTAAGGGAGTTCAATCTTTCCTTGGGAAAGTAAATTTTGTGAGGAGATTTATTGCAAACTTTGCTGAAATAGTAAAACCCATTGTTAATTTGTTGAAGAAGAATGCAAAATTTGAATGGGATAAGGATGCTCAGTCAGCCTTTAATGAGATAAAGATGGCAATTCAGCAGGCTCCTATATTAAGATCTCCAGATTATGAGAAGCCTTTCTCCATGTTTTCTTTTACTTCATTTCATATAATTGTTGTAGTCCTTTTGCATAAAGATGATGAGGGTTTTGATCATCCCATAGCATTTTTTAGTAAATCTCTGCAAGCAGTAGAACTTAACTATGAGATAATGGAGAAACAAGCATATGCACTGGTCAAGGTAGTCAAGGTTTTTAGACCTTATCTTGTTTGTGCAAAATTAATTTCTTATGTGCCACATGCCACAGTGAAAGACATATTATCTCAATCTGAAGTTACTGGGAAGAGCTATAGATGGATTAACAGGATCCAAGAGTTCAATTTGGAAATTTAGGTTACCAAATTGGTAAGGGGTTTGGGTTTCACCAAGTTGATGACTGATACAAACATGGAGTTGGCCCAAATGAATGATGTACAAACAATAAACATGAATTTTACTAGCATAGAATTGCAGCCCTGGTATACTGATATTGTGTTTTTTCTGAAAAATGCTAAATGTCCATAACATATGTCAGATAATCAGAAAAGGACTCTGAAATTGCAGGCCCAGAGGTATGTTTTGATACAAGGTGATTTATTTTGGAACAATAGAGATGGAATTTTATTATTTTGTCCAGATAAATCACAATCTAAAAGATTCTTGAATGAAATGTATAATGGTGTGTGTGGTGGGCATTATTCTACCAAAACCACAGCTCACAAAATAATCAAAGTTGGATTTTATTGGCCATGTCTTTTCAGGGACACTCAAGTGTTTGTACAGAAGTTTGAACCATGCCAAAGGTTTTCTACTAAAATGAAATTTTTAGGAGCTTTACTTTTGAATCCTATGACTGTTGAAGCACCTTTTTCCCAAAGCGGTTTAGACTTTATTGGTGAATTTACAAAAAAATCCAGTGAAGGTCACAGTTGGATTCTTGTGGCTATAGAATAATTCACAAAATGGATAGAGGAAATTCCAACAAAAAGGGAAACGAGCGAGGTAGTGATGGACTTTTTAATGAATAACATTCTGACAAGATTTGGTGTGCCCACTAAGATAATTATGGACACTGCCATGAGCTTTAGGTCTGAGGAATTTAGGGATTTTTGTGAAGACTACAAAATTATTTTGTCTTACTCCTCACCTTATCATCCTCAAGAAAATGGACAGGTTGAGTCCAGTAATAAGAGTCTCATGAAAATAATTAAGAGGATTTTGGAGAAAAATAAGAAATCCTGGCATTCAAAGTTGAAGTTAGCCCTTTGGGCTGACAGGGTGACAGTAAAAAGAGCAATAGGGGTTTTCCCTTTTGAAATGGTTTATGGAACTTAGGCAAGGATGCCTTTGAACAACCTGTTACCAATGTACAAATTTCTGCAGGAAGAAGATTTTGAAGATCAAGAACCCATGATGGAAAGAATGGATCAATAGGTGGAACTAGAAGAGATGAGAGAAGAAGCTCACAAAAGAAACATAAAACTCCAACAGCAATCCAAGTACTTTTTTGATAAAAGAGCAACCGAAAGAAAATTTCAGATAAATGATATGGTGTTGCAATGGAATGCTAGAAAAGAAGAGAAGGGAAAACATGGTAAATTTGATTCATTATGGGTGGGCCCATTTGTAATCTAGGAGTTTCATGGTCAAGATTCTTATTTCTTGGAAGACCCTAATGGTGACGTACAGGAATTGCCCGTGCATGGACAATTCCTAAAATGTTATTTCTCTTAAGTTTTCTTTTTCCATGCACAGTAGATTAGATTTTCCAGTTTTAAGTGTGGTTTTTGTGTGTGCATGTACAACTTTGTTTCGGTTTGTGGTCTGTTTCCCAGAGTTTTGGCTTCTAATGTCAATTTTGCAATTAACTTTCCCCAGTCAGAGCCATTATTGGCACTATACCAAGAAAATTTTCAATTTCCTAGCATTGGCATTTTTCCCGTGTTTTGGTTCAAATCCCATGTCTTACTGTGCTAAAAAAGTCAAATAGTGGTTAAAAATCATCAAAGATGCTTTGTTTCCAATGTTTTTTGCACACCCGCTCTGGTCTTTTAACATGTTTTCAAGGTGTGCGAGTGAGCGGTGAGTCATTTTAGTGTCAATCGCGCAGTCACGGTAAAATTGTGTCAAGTCATGTTAGCACTGCGAGTGAGCGGTTTGGTTGTTAAGAAGTGTAAATCGCGCAATCACGATGTAATTTTAAAGTTGGGTCATAAGCTTGTGGATTATCAAGTTTGAAATGGTTCTATTTATCACTCACTCGTGAGGGATTAACTCTTTTAAAAGAAGATCTAGCAACTCTGCGATGATTTAAAGTATTGTGTGTCGCATAGTCGCTATGATATTATGTTTATAACTTTATGCTCTACGACTGAGTGAATGTTGTAAAAAAGATTCTGGTCACACACCCACATTAGGTTTTCATGTATGTATTTTTAAGTCAGCGAGTGTGCGAGGAAGTCAAGCTGTAGATGTCGCTCACTCGCACAAGTTCTAACTCATATGTCTTTTGCAGTGCGAGTAAGTGATTCATTGTGCAGAAGTTATCAGTTGAAAGTTTGTCGCTCAGTCACCAAGGTGTATTCAATGTTATAAAAGGTGTGCGGGTATGTGACTATGAGATCATTTGCGTTCTCGCTCACCCGCTGATGATTTGAATCCTAAAGAAATGAGCTCGCGAGTATGCGATAAGGAAAAGAAAAGGCTATCGCTCACTCACCCATGAATAAAGATAAAAGGAAAATTCTCAGTGGGTATGCGATTGAAGAAAGTATGTTGGCAACCACCCACTTGTAGTTAATAAGATAGTTAGGTTTTCAAGCCCACAAATATGCGATGAAGAAAAAATGAAGTTGTCGCTCAACCGCTCACAGATTGAAGTAAAGAAAAATGGGTTAGCGAGTGTGCAATAAGTGAGTTTTAAGATTTTGATAAAAGCACTCGCTCAGCCAAAAAGGATTAATTCATAGAGAATTTTCAATAGCGAGTTTGGGACCGAGAAGAAAAGGGGTCATCACTCACTCGCTAATATTATAAGTTGAAGTGTTTTGCAGCGCGACTGCGCGACTAGAAAATAATACATGGTTATTTTGAAAACCCGCTCACTCACTCAAGGAAAAGACATGATAAGTGAGGATCAGCATGTGTGCAACTAGGAGATGATTGAGTAATAAAGACCATGTCACTTACTCATAGAGTTTCAATGAAAGTAAGATCCTGAGCGGCGAGTCCGCGACTGATGAAAAGAAAGAATGATGTCACTCACTCGCTCAAATACAAACACAAAGCATTAAGAGATAGTTATTACGTGATTGAGAAGTAATGACGCTATCAGTAAGGTCATCACCCAATCATATAGCATAAAAGCCAAAGCAAAGATAGAGTGCGAGTATGCGACTAAATGAAGAAAAGGGTCTTGTCACTCACTCACGAGAACAAATTTGAATATGAGAAAGGCACAGCAAGTTGGCGACAAATTGACATGTGGTTCATTTCAAGCCTACAAGGGAAAAAAAGGAAAAAAGGTGTGTACCTTTTCCAGCAGGGATCATACAGTTTGAATTAATGGCAGCATTAGTTACAGAGAGATGATTGTGTAATTCTGCAAGTGTGAGAATTTGACATTCAATTGGACAAGATGCCGATTTGATCACTATAAGTTTGAATGATTGAGCTTGATTTTGTACATCTCTCATTTCTGCATCCTAAGATTTCCTATGAAGAACGCTAGATCTTGTTTGTATGAGAAATTAATTTGAAGAAGAAGGATGAGTCAAGCTAATGTTCCCGCTGCCTCGCAAGAGTCTGAGAAGAAGAAGGAGGTTACACTAAAGAAGTATGTGGAAGTATTTGCTGAGTTGATGCCTGGGACTTTGAATACAAACAATGCAAATTGGGATGAATGGAAAGATAGATGGTGCCAATGCAAGAACCCGGTCACCCCGAATTACACTGGTAATACCTTATTCCATTATTTCTAGAATAATAGGATTAAAGCAGTTCCAATTTGCAATCCATAGGATTTGAATATGGTGAAATTGATTGTGCCTGATGTTATATTGACATAGGCCTTATTAGGGAACTGGGTAAGAATTACTGCCTAGTAGCTAGGGTAATTAGGAAGAAAAATAAAGAGACCCTAGTTTCCATAGATAGGAGGTCAGTGGCAGAAGTTTTCAGGATCACTGGTGCATTATGCACAGATATAGATTTAAAGAAAATTAAGGAAAATTATATCAAGAGAGAGGATTTGATTAAGAAATATGAAATGCCTAAATTCATACCCAGTGTAGATAGGCACCTGGTGAAAATCCTAGACAATCGCAAATTGCCTTTTGACTTATCCTTATTTCATCATTACACAAAGTGCACGGTTTATGGTTTGAGCAGAGTTTTAGGTTTTGATGGAGATTATATAGTGCCACAAGATTTACTTATGACAGCTATGAACATTCAGCACCCGAAGGTTAATACTGATTATGACTATGTGGGATACATAGTTGATGCTATTCATGTTGCATTAGTGGAGATACAGTCAAATGCCCCAGTACCTACCTTCAAGCATTATTCTCATCTGATGTATATGATTTTATATTATAATAGGGCATCTGTGGATAAAGAGCTTGAATTGTTTGTTTTAGAGTATGGTGTTGAAGCACCAATCCAAAGAAGGACTCAGGTATGGGATAGCTTATCCATCAACTCTTCATTTGTATGCTTTTGCAATTGGATTATGGATCCAAATTTTAATTTTTTGGGAATAGATGGGCATAGACTTCCTTTTGAAATCATAAAAGTTTTGAGAACTTGGGATTATGTTCCAAACTGACCTATCTCTCACAATTGGGCTGACTTTTTCTTTTTTGATTACATTACTATCATCAAAGTATATGGTTGTACACAACCACCTCACATCCTCCCCAAGTTTATTCCTCTTAGGGTTGCATTTTTAGAATTTATTTGGAAAATCACTTGGGTTGATAAGGAATTTTTAGAGGGACATAAGAAGGGCACTTTTATCCCTAGATTATGGGTAGCTTTTGACTTCTCCATTGGGAAAAGGGTTTTTGATTTGATAAATGACTTCTTGAATCAATACAAATTGTCTACAAAAGTTTCTAGGTTTTGTGATCCAGAATAGTTTATACAAACAACCTTGAGAAGAATGACTCCTTGGCAAAAGATTAGAGATCATGAGCCACTAGATGATGAAGATGTTGTAAGGAATAAGTTAAATAAGGAATAATTCTAGGAAAGGAGAAGGAAATGGAATGACCTCCTTAGGGTAGAAGCTAAATGGAAAGAATCTTATAATTCTTTCTCTGGTTTTGTCCCTGATCTCCCATACTTACAAAGGATAGAGGAAATGCTTAAGTCCTATTATACTCTAATGGCATAGGTACCTCAACTCAGTGCTGAGGATGTACAATCTCAAGGGTCCCCAATTCCAGTTACATTGCATGACCAACAACATCAAGAACAACAGGAAGAAGAGCTTCGTGAAGAAGAAGAGACCGGTGAGGAAGCCACCTCGGCTAGAGAACCACCTAGGAAGAAACAAAAGAAAGAGCACAAGATGGTGCAGGACAGGAAAAGTATGGCCAAGGCCATGATTACTGAACATGGAAAATACTCAGATACAAATACAAAAGGAACCATAGGAAGAAGGCCAAGGTGATAACCAGATGGTTTTATTTCAAGAAATGGATGAAAGAGTAATGATGGCAAAAGAATTCATTGAGGATGATGAAGTTTTAAAGTCTGAAGAGTTTAAGACTTTTCTGATAAAATTGAAACAAAGGGACTTGAAACAAGGTTTATCTATAGGTGAAGGCCAATCAAATAGGAATGAGGAGATTGTGAAAACACTCTAGGATTATGATCCTGAGAGTGAACTAATCATTGTGGAGCAAGCCAAGTTGTTGGTACAGAACAGTGGATTGATGTTGATGCCTGGTTGGGACTTACAGTTTATATTTGTTATTGATCAAATCAGGAGGCAAGAAGATCCCCTGTTAAAAATAGAGTTCAAGATGGATGAAGTGTTGAAAGGATCAGGATTTGATCCTAAATCCAAGACAGGCTATATGGTCATTGGCCCCTGCCACACAAAAGTCTCTGGTCATGACTTTTAAAGAGGAAAAGAAGGCAGACAAAATGATATGAAACTTGTAGAACACTTCAGACACTGAAATAGCTTAGTTAATGACACAAGTTTCATTCATGAACTTGGCAAAGGTTGATGACCTGTCCAAGAGGTATGAAATAGCTTTTGGCCAAATGATGGCCTTAGCAAAAAAACATGAAGAAGTGGTAATTCATAACCATAATTTAGGTGAGCAAATTGTGAAATTAAAAGCAGAATTGGAAGAAAGTAAAAGAGAAAAGACTCCAATCCCTGAGGAAATAGAAAAAGTTGAGACTGATGTTGCTATTGGAGTAAAGGAGGATTCAGCATTGGCAGAAGGCCAATCCAAAGAACTGTCATAGGAGAAAAAGATAAATGTTATGTCTATTATATTGCCCATATTACAGCATAGGATTGATGTTTTAAAACAAAAAATTGGCATAGTATATATGCTATATGGGTCAATACAAGAAGCTTCGGAGATAGCTGCAGAAGCCATGATTTTCTTGGAACCCACTTTCAAATTTTTCTCAGGGAGGGAAAGGCTCATGGATAAATTGAAAACTGGTATGTTATATAGTGATGACTTCCTGGATAAGATAATAGATACCATGGAAATGATTAGTGAGTTGAATGACACTTTTTATTTTTCAATGGAAAATATGATTTGATAGATAACAAGCTGTAGCTATTTGCTGATCAGTGCCCCTCCCTGATCCCAAAAATTTATGATGAAGTAGGTGTTTTAAAAACACAATCAGATTGGATAGCTGGCTTTGATGGCATAATTAAAAATGAAGATTTGAAGCAACATTTAGAAAAGGATATAAATTCTGAGTACTGCATTGAATTAATTGATAACCTCTTCAAGATTGAGAGAGATATGGCCAAGTTTGTTTCTGAGGCCAGAACTACCATTGATGCTAGGTGGATAGAAGTTATAGCAAGATTGGAGAAGGAAAAGACCTTTGATTGGCCCACCGTCAAAGAGGTGAACAAGTGGGAGATGAAGCTGAAAGGATGAGGAGGATACTATCAACAACAAACCTTATTTAGACTTCACCAACAGTTGCCACCCGTGTTCTGTTGCAAGTTTTTGTTTTATGTTAGTTGCAAATTTGTTGCAAAATATTTTGTAAAACTTTCCCAGGAAGTCTGTAGCTTGTTGCATCCTTAGTTATAAAAGGATTCCAAGACTACTGGGAAGAGGATAGCCTTTTTTATTTTGAGAATGCAAGTATAATTGTATAAATTCTAGTTCAAAACCAATCCAATAGGGTTTTTTGAAAATTTATGTTGAATGTAGCAAGCAACTTTTATTATGAATAAAAATGAAATCCATTAATAGTTTCTGAAGCATATAATGAGTATTGTGTCTTCATTTTGGTGTTCTAAATTTTATTTAAATTGAATATTCAAGGAATTTCCAATTTATACATCTGTCGAGCAGACTATGAAATAGTTTTAGGGTTCATTCAAGGAAAGACTAAAATTGCCTTAGGAATATTTCAGTAAGATTCAAGGTATATAATGAATTTGATGAATTAATTTTTTATGTGTGTCAAGATAGATATATAAGGTATATCTATGTTTATGTCAGATGTTGTAGTTGTTTTAAGTTAATGTTCATGATCAAGCTAGTTAAAATTATTCATAAGTAACTCCATGCCCTAGGACTAAGCACTGGTTTGTGTCCATTCAAAATAGGTGACTATCACTTTTAAAATTTATGTTTACCTTTATATGTTGACCTATTTCAATAAATATTATAGTGATCAACTCTTGTAATTCCATCTATATTCTACTGGAATAATTTAGTGATATGATTATTCTGAGTTAGAAGGGTAATCCCACCCGAGTTAGTGGAGCTCAAAGTGTAGGAGGTTTAAAAACCTTGTTTCTTTCATTTCTATATCTTGCATGGTCACTAACTGGGATAAATAGAGCAAGCTCTCTGAGATTATTTTCATTTCAGCAAGAAAAGGAACTAACAAGATGTTTAACAAGCATTGTTCTTTTTAAACCCAAATCGACAAGTGAATTCCTTTTAATTTTCTTTTTTTAAACAAGTTAGTATCAAAAGGATTTTTGCAAAAATGAGAGTATGTGTAACTTTAAAAAAATGAATGATACTCACCAACAACTTACCCTTCCTATTCGTGGGAACTCGTCATCCTACAGAAAAGTAAAGAAAGTATTAGATTTTCAGATACCAAGATAAAGAATTTGGCCCTGACGAGCAATTGTGCAGGTGATTGCGGTAATGCATAGGAAATTGTGGTAAATAACAGGTGATTGTGGCCTAAAAATAGCAATTGCGGAAAAACACTTTCACTTGCGGTAATGCACAATCAATTGCAGTCTGGATCAGTCAATTGCGGTCTGGATCGGTCAATTGTGGTATAAATCTCCTGATTGCAGTACCAGTGGATCAATTACGGCAAACTATAGAAAGATAGAGACCCAAAAGATGATAGAAAAGAAATGCAAAAACCTACAATCCATTGCGGTATTAAACCAGTCAATTGCGGTACAATTTTTTCAAGTGCAGAAAAATACCAGCAATTGTGAAATAACACAGATATCAAAAAAAATACAAAATGTTAGGTCTGCGACCGTACGGCCGTGGTTGATCAATTATGTTTTTCATCTACAAGAGATAATCAGGCTATTTGATTCACGTCGGGTTCACCAAAATGTACGCCTCCTTTTCATGATTCATGGTTCCCAAGCTTTCCAAAGGCAAGGGTTAGTAGCAAAGGTTTTACAAATGATATAAATCAAGCACACAAGAACTACTAAAATGAATAACTTAAAACTTAACCAATAAAATGTACAAGCAATGAAAGGAAAACAAATGAATGCAAACCCCAAAGTGCTTGAAGCTTCTATTGTCTCTCTCTACTCCTTCCAAAATGTTGTTTTTGATGCTCAGTATTGGTGTGGGAAGCATCTATGACTTGAGAAGCATTGAGAATTTACTAATTGAAATGGGTGTGTGATCGCATGATGGCTTGAATGCTAGAACCAAACTGACATAGTAATGGCACACAAGAGCTTGGAATCATGGATCCTTCAAATGGTTATGAAGGGTTTATTATATAGGAATTGAGGATGAAATGAATGGTTGAGATCAATCCTTGAGATAGGGAGATGAATGGTCAAGATTAAAAGGAACTGGAGAGGCCATCAGTAAACTCCACCTCTTCAATTGGTAAAGAGGAGATAGAGTTTGGTTGACTGAAGAGCTAATTGTGAGTTTCCTTTTTGAACTGAAGAGGTGGGTGAAGTTACCCATGTGGACTGGAGAGATGGGTGGAGTAACCCATGTGATCTGATTGGAGTTATCTCTTTGAAGATAAATAAATATTTAAATCATTTATTTAATTAAGTTTTTCAACATGTGGGATAATTGAATTATTTTTTATTTAGAATTGCTTTATTTGATGAAATTAAATTAATTTAATTGAAATTAATTTAATTGGAAGAATTTAATTAGTAAGTTCAAATATTTGAATTTAAACTATAGTAAATTGAATTTAATTAATTAATTAATTAATTAAGGGTAATTAATCAATTAAGGTTAATTAATTAAATAAAATTAATTATTTAATTAATTTTGGGAATTTGATTAGATAATTTGGGGAATGAATTTAGAGGAAAATAAATGATTAATTAATGATTAAAAACCCATTAATTAATAGATAAAAATTAGTGTTTTTCATGTAAAGTCGCAAGCCTGTCCATTTTCGGGTGCCTACAGGTGGAATGTGTTGTAGTAAACACAATGCTGCAAAAAGTTTGTGCATCATTATGAACTGAAGATGGGGAATTTTGTAATGTTCAAATATGTTTCAAAATCTTTTTTTAAAGTGAAGATATTCGATACAACAGCTTGTGAGAAAAATCAAACAGAAAGGAAATCGTCCTTTCTTGGACAAAACTATTTCTTACCAAGAAAAGACAATTTCCTTTCTGTTTGATTTTTCTCACAAGATGTTTTATCGAATATCTTCACTTTAAAAAAAAAATTGAAACATATTTGAACACTAGAAAATTCCCCATCTTCAATTCATAATGATGCACAAACTTTTCCCAGTCTTGCTGAAATTCAAATTTGAAAATGATGATTGATCCAATTCAAATTGGTGCAACATTTTCAAATCTTCTTCATAATAATAATCAAATGAACATTTTCAAATCTTCTTCATCATTCATCATCTCAGTATTCTACAATCATCTTCTGTCAAATGATATTTCCAAGAACCCATCTCTCATGAGAATGAATGGAACACTACTCATGAGAGATGGGTTCTCGTGAACCACTACTCATGAGAGATGGTTTCTTGTGAACCACTACAAATTAATTATTTTTTTATTCTACATTACTTACTATTTCAATGCATGTTCCACCTGCAACTTTATCAAGTCTTGTTTGATGCTTCAATTTTGTGTTGACTGTCCTGTAGAAGTACACAGTTTTGTTTTCAGCAAACTCCAAAAGATTTGATCTGAGAAGGTATATGCACAAGTGAAAAACATATAGATTTGAACAAGGATTACTTGGAGCATGACCCAGAAACAAATGGACTTGTGATGATTTTATCACAACAGTACATTTGTTGTTGGGTAAGCTCCAAGTAGTGCTTAGGAAAATCTGTATGTTCATCACTTGTGCATGTACCTTCTCTAATCAACTCTTATGCATTCATTTAATATTTATTCATTAAGGATGTGATGGAGTAAGAAGTGAACCTTCATAGAGGTCACCATTGTTAAAATTCTCTAAATATATGGCTAAAAGACATGATCTCATTTGCAAATATCAAGACTTTCACAATGGAGACCCCTGTTAAAATTCTTCTAGAACATGTTAAATGCTAATATGCACAAATGTTGAATTCTTGAAAAAGATATATGATAAACTACCACACATATTTCTGATTTTTGCATAGGTGGATTTCTTGGGTAAATTTGATAAAAGAGATGCACCCATTCATGGAACTAAAAGCAGAGAATCCCATTAAAAATAAATGCCTCTAATTTCTCTGAGCCTCTGAATAAACCTATAATTCTCCAAACATGACATTAAAAACAAAAACTTATATCAGCCAAATTAAGTACAAATTTTATAGCAAGCTCTGTTGTTTGATTTTGAAATAAAAAATCATTGTGAGATAGAAATAGTAGTGTAATTTCTATTGGAGAAAAACCTAAGCTATCTTTTCACTTCATTCCATTATAAAATTCACCAAATCATAATCAGATTTACATAAGTCACATGATACATATGCTAAAGATTGCATAGTAGACAATAAAAAATTAGAGATACATACAACTAAATATAAAATAACATGGTAGTAATGAATAACCCACCCTTGAAGAGAGAGATATAACCATTCATTGTGTCAAAAAAAGAGGCAAAATCACAATAGCATAATGCATAAGGATATAAAGTTCATTAGCTAGATAAGTTTTTGTAATGATGATGAACATATGGATATCTAGACCCTGAGTATGTATCAACAAAAAAATTTACAAAGAAGAGTATTCCAGACATTATGTTAAACAATTAAGTTTCATGTCTACATTTGATCTAAAGATGACCTAGTTTATTGACAAAAATGTCAACTCCAAAGAAGTAGTCCATCATAACATTCCTATCGTCACAAGTGAAAAAATATTCATTGTGACCATGGAAGATACTCAAAGTAGCATAGTCATCATTAACACAAGATACCTTGAACACCTCCCACACCTCCACCATTTTATTTTCAAAGCCATCTCTATTGTCAAAAATTGAGCCAAGCCTTCTAGAGATAATGTTTGGATTGATGGTTTGAATCCCCTGCGCAACATTTTCTGAATTGTCAAAAATAACCACATGCTTAACCACCTTCAAGACCCATTCTAACCAACCGGTAACTTCAAAGAGAGTAGAAAATACTATTTTATAGATCACCCCATCATGTACATGCAAGCCAGCAATATTATGTTACAGAATGTAGAGAATAGCATGTTTGATGTCATCATCGCGCACATTAAATAATTTGGAGCACTGTTCTTCCAAGGACTCCAAATGACAACATTCAATGCCAAATTTTCTATCCATTGAGAAGACCTAAAACAAAGTAACAATAATGAAAATAATGAATAAGTATGCCAACATAATGATGCAAGATTATAAACAGTTCAATAAAGTGATAGTTAAGTTGCAAGATAGTCTTATCTAGTGAATATGTACATCTACATTGCTATATGAATGCTTTGGGTATGTTAAAGAGTAGGAAAAATACATTGATCCAATAACAAAAAATACATTGATCCAATAACAGTAAATACATTAAAAATGTCAAGCTCACAGTCTCAATGAAATAAACAGTGTATAAAACAATATATGGTGCACAATAGCAGCAAGCATGCAATGACAGCAATAACATTGCATGATGCCCAAGCTAAAATTGAAAATAGTAAGTGTATTAATGTATGATTTAATAGAAGAAACCTCATTGATAATTACCTTTGAATCCTCAAAAATTATAGAAGAGATAACTACCTACAACTATATTTCATAATTCCTCCTTTGAAGTCATAGGCTAGTTTAAAATGGAGAAAGCATACAAACACACCAATTTAATCCCAAAACATCATTAATTTTGATATCAATACTTCTATTATAGATTTCTATATCCTATATTCACATTAACTCTAATAAAACAAAAACTGATGAAATAATCATACATAACTTCACAAGGCTCCAAGCTTCCAAATCGAGGTCGAGCTTCACAACAGAAGAGTAGTGCAAAGTGGAAAATTTCCCATTTTACCACTGTTAGGGCCCTCTTTTACCATGCTTTATGAGCTTTATATTTTTACCATGCTTCATAATAAACTTGGAATATAGTATATTTCAATCAGTTATATAAGTATACCAGAATTTACTCTGACATTGCAGAATATGCAGCAAAACACATTTTTGAGAACGAGCCTAAAAATATTGTAAATTATGTATTGTTATCAAATATCTATGTAGCAGTTGGTAGATGGACTAAGGTAAACATGTTGAGAACAATAATGAGAGATAAGGGATTGAAAAAGACTCTATTATGTAGCTTCATTGAGGTTGATAAGAAGGTTCACACGTTCCTTGCGGGGGACAAATCACATCCTCGAATAGAGGAAATTTACTCAGCTCTAGAGAACTTGGCTGGGGAGATGAAGGCAGCTGGGTATGTTCCTGACACAAATTTTGGGTTACATGATTTGGAGGAGGAGATGAAGGAGTATATGCTCTGCATACATAGTGAGAAGTTGGCTATTTCTTTTGGGCTTATCAACACAAGCTCAGGGACCCCCATTCACATCACAAAGAATCATCGTGTGTGTGGTGATTGCCACAGGGCCACTAAGTTCATATCCAAGATTGTGAGGAGAGAAATTATTATCAGGGATGCTAACCATTTCCACCTTTTCAAGGATGGAACATGTTCTTGTTGAGATTATTGGTAGCATTAAATTCCATTTAGAACAAGTAGTCATCGTAGAGTTGTATAGTTTGAAATTTTGCAATTTCTTTCTGGGAGATAGAAATCATGCTGGGAGAAATGAAAACATGGTGAGATTATCTTTCAAATAGACAAGCTTATGAACCATTCTTACTTCATATAGATGTGCATTTAATAGGATAAAAAGAAAAGAGGAAGCCAGCCAAATGGAACCCTATACATAAACATTCTAACAGAATTGTGTAAGTATTTTTATTTGGTCACCAGCAATCTGGATGAATCCACTAAACATTGATACAATTATTTTGTCTGAAGAGCTTACAAAGTGTCTTCTTTGTATAATACCAACTACAGATGCATTTAACATATGCATTACAAGTTTCAACCGATTAATCCTTGTGGAGCAACTTCCTTAAGTTGAAATGCAGTCAGCGAGACCATTGATTGGCTTTCCATCTATTGAATGAAATTCGTCATTATAAATTTGTGAGAGTATCAAGTATGGTTATGTTTCTTATAAATACATGGACAAGGAGTCAAAGGAACCTAAGTGGGTTAAGGTTCTCAACTAATCCTATTTTCTCTAGGCAAGATAGAGATACAATTTTGTTTTTGTTTTCTAGTTTGTTGTTTTACTGAAAAAGAAGAATTATCTAGTTAGCATTATCTAGGTTTTTCTTCCCATCCAACTATGTTAAAACAAAAAGACAGCACTATGAAAGAAAAGTGTAAGCAACTAACTAGATTAAAAAAAAAATAGATATCAAAAATAGGGCATAGAGAATGTGTGTGATTATAATGGATCCTACCAGAGTAGTCAAGCCCCTAGATTGGTCTTCAACCTCCTTGGGAGGTCAATCAAGGAACGTTTGCAAATTGTTTGAATCAGGGTTTGATATACTCCCTTAGTTGACAAAAATTAATTTCACTAGGTAAATTAGTAGATTTGAGTAAATTATGATGAAATTGCATTTTGTAATGTTGTAATGCCAAAATTTAGATTGAATGGGCAAATTGTAAAATTGGTATCAAAAATATATCTTTACATTTTTTAGATTTGAACTTCGAATTTTTTTTGTGCTTCAAGCTATTTTAAAGGTGGAAAAACTATTCCCTAATTTTTGGGAATGTTTGGAAAAGAGATAAAATTGGAATTTTGGGTATTTTATGATAAATCTTGATCTGGAATGATGGATGATATATATGGAATTTTGAAATTGGATCATTTTAGATCTTTTATCATGTCGATATTGGGAATTGAGTAGATGTGCATTTTATGGGAATGGTGGTTAAAATATGATATTTCATTGTTGGTTTTGATTGTTCATTGTTTGTAGAGAACATGACAAGCCTTATGACTAGGTACTATTTAGTGAATATCAACAGCAAAAAAAATAAAGAGAGATCAAACACTTCACACAATGCTTTGAAGGTAATAGCAATGATGCCCTAGCTCTCAAGCTTGTAGGTCATCAAGCATTTCAAATGTAAAGATGTAAACAATGCCAGTATTAAACGGTGAGCTCATAAACAATGCATGATGCCCTAGCATGCAGCCCACGAGCCATCAAGACATTTCCTCATCAAATGATCATAAATAGGGAGTACCACATAGTGAATATCAACAACAAAACAAATAAAGAGAGATCAAACACTTCACACAATGCCTTGAAGGTAATAGAAATGATGCCCTAGCTCTCACGCTTGTGGGTCATCAAGCATTTCAAATGTAAAGATGTAAACAATGCCAGTATTAAACAGTGAGCTCATAAAAATTTCATGATGCCCTAGCTTGCAGCCTGTGAGCCATCAAGATATTTTCTCATGATCATGAAATTATCATAAACAAGGAGTACCACATAGTGAATATAAAAAAAAAAACAAATAAAGAGAGATCAAACACTTCACACAATGCCTTGAAGGTAAGAGAAATGATGCCCTACCTCTCAAGCTTGCGGGTCATCAAGCATTCCAAATGTAAAAATGTAAACAATGCCAATACTAAACAGTGAGCTCATAAAAAATGCATGATTCCCTAGCTTGTAGCTTGTGAGCCATCAAGACATTTCCTCATGAAATGATCATAAACGGGGAGTACCACATAGTGAATATCAGCAGAAAAATAAATAAAGAGAGATCAAACACTTCACACAATGCCTTGAAGGTAATAGCAACAATGCCCTAGCTCTCAGTCTCACGATTCATCAAGCATTCCAAATTGTAAAGATGTAAACAATGCCAGTATTAAACAATGAGCCCATAAACAATGCATGATGCCCTAGGTTGCAGCCCGCAAGCCATCAATACATTTCCTCATGAAATGATCATAAACGAGGAGTACCACATAATGAATATCAATAGAAAAATAAATAAAGAGAGATCAAACACTTCACACAATGCCTTGAAGGTAATAGCAATGATGCCCTAGCTCTCAAGCTCGCGGGTCATCAAGCATTCCAAATGTAAAGATGTAAACAATGCCAGTATTAAATAGTGAGCTCATAAACAATGCATGATGCCCTAGCTTGCAGCTCGTGAGCCATCAAGACATTTCCTTGTGAAATGATCATAAACAGGGACTACCACATAGTGAATATTAATAGAAAAATAAATAAAGAGAGATCAAACACTTCACACAATGCCTTGAAGGTATTAGCAACGATGCCTTAGCTCTCAAGCTCATGGGTCATCAAGCATTCCAAATGTAAAGATGTAAACAATTCTAGTATTAAACAGTGAGCTCATAAACAATGCATGATGCCCTAGCTTGTAGCCCGCGAGCCATCAAGACATTTCCTCATGAAATGATCATAAACAAGGAGTACCACATAGTGAATATCAATAGCAAAACAAATAAAGAGAGATCA
>MU228256.1:1519914-1553022 GCA_018584345.1 Thuja plicata
GACATCAAGTGGATGTGTGTGATCGCATTAAAAAATGTTTTTTCTTCACATTCCATTGACAATTGAAGAGAGGGAATGAGCATCTGATGTTATAGTTGGAAATGCTTGGGCAGACATTTGTCCAAAATGTGTAAGCATAGACAAGGAACATGAATTTTTTGAGCGACTCCTCGAGGAAATGTTATTTCATGGAATCCTTTGATCGCAGGAAATGAACAAAATGTCTTGGTCAAAAATGACTTAGAAGCATATGACCAAATGCGATTGCTATTCAAAAATCCAATCTCTCCAAACTTTCGGCATCCTCCCAACCTATGCCAAAATGGGAGATTTTGAATAGGGTATGGACATCCAGGGATAAATGATAGATTAATATATTTTATCTTTAATTTTCTATTTAATTTATATAAATATTATATTATAATTATAACACATCTAAATTATAAATAAATAAGTATATATTGAAATTTTAAAAATATTATTTTTGTTTTTTATCATATTATAAATATATAATTTATAATTAATTAATTGCATATTAAAATTTAAGAAATTTTTGAATTTTTGAATTTTTATAACTTTTTATTCTAATACATAAAAAATATACTATATAGATAATAAATTATATATTTGTAATTTAAAAACTAAATAATATAATATATTTTTATAAATTATTTATTATTTGTCTATTATAGAGATCAATATATAATATATTATAATATTATACAATAAAACATTTATAAGTTCAAATTTTAAATTAAAATGACTGATAAATAAAAGGAAAAGTAAATTAGTAAGGGAATATTAAAAGTCACATATATAAATGAAATTTAAAAAAATAAAACATAATTAGGGTATATGCACAAAGATGGAGGACCAAAAAGGTGCCAAATCTTTTTTTGGTCTCCAAAAGCACATAGCACGCGCAGGCTATAGCGCGTACGTGCTATAGCACGCACGCACACACTATGGCTTGGATTGCCCAAGCCTTAGGCTTGGGCAATTCAAACCATAGCATGTGTGTGCTATAGCATGCACGCGCTCTTAGGTTTTAAATAAAGTTTGGGCAGCTACAAAAGTGGCTTATTTTTCTCCTTCAAACCTGCGGCTCAGCAAAGAGACTAGCAATAGAGCGTGTACACATTGTATTTTAGGTATTTTCTTCATCAAATCGAAGCAAATAATGGCTCCAAAACTTCATCAAGATCAAACCAGAAGAAGAGGTAAGTGATTCTGCAACCTAATTCTCTTATTTGTATTGAAATTTAAGTTTAATTTTCAGCTTTAAATCGAATTTAATTGTCAAAGTTTATTTTCTTAAATTTTATGTTTAATTAGACTTTTAAAATAGATTTTGTTTTAATTTCCAAGAAGGAATGATCTCCCCAAAGAAAACCCTCAACCAAACCCTCCATCTTTTTTCTCATGAAGAAATGAATGTTGAAAATAACCAATGAAATGAACCCCAACCACCTCCACCAATCAAGAAACCTCCTCCTGGAACACATGAAATTTTGATTAACAAAATAGAAAGAGGGAAAACAGAAATAGAATCTTTAATTAGGAGGTTAAAAGATTCTATTGATACGAATCCTGGAAGGGAAACACTTTCAAAATCATTAGAATTAATCTTGACCCATGTAGGTTGAGTTAGTGGGCAACTTAATTTATGGCATGACAAAAGAGAAGAACAAAAACAATATTATGCAAATAAATTATCATACGAGGGCATAAAAAAGAAACAAATCACAAAAGATGACATTTGCAAACTCTTTAAAAAGCCAGGGGAAACTGAAACTCTTAAAACTACAACAAAGACGTTCCCAATTCATTGGTGCTTGAATGAAGATATAAAAATAAACTTTTGGGGCAGATGGTGGATGGTCTTTGATTCCCCTCCCTGTAACAATCATGAGGTTCCTATCTATTTCCTAAGGAAACTCTATTGTGAGTTTGTCCTAAAGGAGGTTCCAAATTATTTTTACTTTCTAGTCTCGAGGTAGAGGTGGGGGGTCATCATTTGATAGACCTATGGCACGTCATGACCCTAATGCACCTGGTTTTCCCAGTGGCAAGCCACAGGTGGATCATGTTATTATTCCTTCCAATGTGAAGGAACATGTAGAGGTGGACACACTAGGCACGATTAGTGCTCTGACACAGACTCTCATTTAGTGTGCCACTCCTCTAGTTAAGGGTGACCATGGTCGGTCTGTGAGGGGTCATTTTTGTCATTCGTGTGGATCCCTGTGCACATTTGGTATTGTTGATAGAGAGGAAGAGGATGATGGACTTATGGTTGATGATTTTCTCAATGAAACATTTGGCATTGATACACAGGTAAATATTTGCAAGTTCATTAAATTTATTTGATCATATTTCATTTTTAAATGAATGAATAATTAAATTAGTATCTATTGATTATGATGAAAATTTAAGGAAAGAGTGTCAGTTGCAGAGGAAATGATCCCTCGAACCCCATATACACTAATTTGTCAACTCCACAAGTATGTATCAAAAAAAACATTTTAACTAATACATTTGATTATTCTATAATATATGGATGTTTGTCTCACAACTTATTGTGCATTTACATTAGTTCACTGCTGAACCATCGACATTGACAATAGACAGCGAAGGGCATCGTTCACATTTTGTTAAGGTATGTTTATTTTCAGGTTAATTTTTAATTTATTATATTTAATTAATAAATTAATGAATAACTAAATTAGTAGACAAATTATGATCAAAATCCAGAGTCAAAGTGGTCGTGGCAGTTATCACATTCCTTCACCTGGATTTGTGATGACATCATTTAGTCCACAGGTATATATGTAATAATGCATTATAATTAACAAGTCAATGGTAAGTTCTTATATTAATGGTTGTCTTACAAATTACCATACATGTGCACTAGTCTAATGTTGGAGCAACGACATTGACACCACACACTAAAGGATGCGGTGGCACCTTCACAGAGGTATCATTTATTAATTATTGGGGTGGTAAAATATGATAGGTATTCTTGATAACTACATAATACTCTTGTTGTTTCATTTTAAATTATTGACAGCGAATACACCTCATGTTGTTTGTGATACTTTGAATCATGGTGTAGATACACCTATACCTAGTCCTAAAGCACTAACCGAGGTATGAAAGAGATTACTTAATTAGAATTGTTATTTTAATATTTTGTATTGAAATTTTTAATGATATTCATGTATGTATTTTAAATATTATTTTGATCATTGTTGTAGGGACTCATTATGCCAAATCACCAGCATGTGTGGATGTACATAACGAATATTTGGTAGCAGTAAGAAAATATTCTATTTTATGTCATCATATAACTAAATTCTGATGTATATTAGTTATTGATGTTTATACTTTTTATTTTATTAGCTCGAGTTGCAGAAGAGTCTAGACAGGAGGACTAGTGAGTGCACTCAGAAGAGTGTTGCATCTCCATTGATGCAACGATCGAAGACAGCCCAGGATTTGTTTTCTTCCCCTTCTGGGAAATGACTAGATTAGGGATAGTCATTGTACGCCAATATGGCATTACTGAAGATATTTTTTTATATTGGAGAAGTGACATTTTCTATATCCATTTGGCTTTCACGAAGCCAATTTAACTATATTGGATATATTTTATCTATGACATTATTGTAAATATATATTTTTCTTCATGCTCTATGAATATATATAGTTTATATTTTAAGAATAAAATTCAGATGTCATGTGTATTGATGTAGACTACTTTATGTTTATGTGGATGTCTTTTGCTTTGTAAATTTCTTATGCCTTATATTTATCCTTGTTGTGTATCTATGTATATTGTTACTGAATGATTCATACTTAATGAAAATATGCATGTTTCATTTCATAAACCTAGACTCATAATTTCCATTCCAACACCTTAAACAAGTAATAATGGTTTATATAATATCAAAAATATCAATCCTACCCAATTTTAGTCCTATTGGAGCATTTTGACCACCTCGACCTATTTAGGGCACTACAAGAATGTTAAGGGATGCACCAGTACATTATGGTCCCAAATGTTTGAATGAGTTGTCAAGACTAACAAGGTGATTCCTAGCACTTACATGTCACATTGAAGGTGTTAGCGGAGATGGTTTGATGCCAGGACGAGCGATTTTCAAGATATGCAATATTTTAGCTTTCAACTGCGCAATATTGCTAGTTTTTGCATCAACAAAGATTGAGTCAAATGAAAATGGAAGTGAATCTCCAAGATCCAAGATAGGTTATCATAGGACTCCATAAAATGTTCTCATAGCACCTAATGACTTATCAATACCCCTGGCAAGCTCTGAGAAATGGACTCCTGAAGATCATTGATTTTGTTGCTTGGTGCACCTTCAGGGACACTTGGGTCCAGAGCAATTGGCATTCGAGCCACTTCACGATCATAACGGGGTCATTCATAGTGTTCAACCAAAATTATAGAGCTATTGGCAGAGATGGTTCGATGCCAGGATGAGCGGTTTTAAAGATATGCAATATCTCAACTTTCAACTGTGCAACATTGCAAGTTTTTGCATCAACCGAGATTTGGTCAGAAAATGAAAATGGAAGCGAATCTTAAAAATCCATGATAGGTTATCATAGGCCTCCATGATATAGTCCCATAGAACCTAATGTCTCATCAATACCCCTTGCAATCTCTAAGAAATAGACTCCTGAAGATTGTCAATTTTGTTGCAGCTTGGTGCACCTTCAGGGACACTTGGCTCCAGAGCGGTCGAAAACATTTGAGCCACTTTGAAATTGTAACGGGGTCATTCTTGGTGTTAACCCAGAATTTTGGATCTATTGGTGGAGATAGTATGATGCCAGGATGAGCATTTAAAGATATGCAATGTCTCAGCTTTCAACTATGCAACATTGCAAGTTTTTGCATCAACCGAGATTGGGTCAGAAAATGAAAATGGAAGAAAATATCCAAAATTCATGATAGGTTATCATATTTATCTGTGACACTATCTCTTAGCACCTAAAAAATCATTGATACCCCCCATGAGCTCTAAGAAACAGATTCCTAAAGATCATCGATTTTCTTTCTTGGTGCACCTTTAGGGACACTTGGCTCAAGAGCGGTCAACAACGTTTGAGAAACTTTAAAACTATAATGGGGTCATTCCTTGCATTCACCTAGAATTATGGAGAAATTAGAGGAGACATTTTGATGCCAATATGAGTGATTTTTAAGATATGCAATGTCTCAACTTTCAACTGCGCAACATTGCAAGTTTTTTCATCAACTGAGATTGGGTCAGAAAATGAAAACATAAGAGAATATCCAAAATCCATGATAGGTTATCGTAGCCCTCCATTATATGGTACCATACCACCAAAAAAATTTATGATACCCCTCATGAGCTCCGAGAAACACACTCCTAAAGATCCCCAATTTATTTGCTTGGTGCGCCTTGAGGGACACTTGGCTCTAGAGCGGTCAGAAATGTTTGAGCCACTTCATGACCATAACTAGGTCATTCCTAGAATTCACCTAGCATTTTGGAGATGTTAGTGGAGACGGTTCAATGTCAGGATGAGAGGTTTTCAAGATATTCAATGTTTCAGCTTTCGACTGCGCAATATTGCAAGTTTTTGCATCAACTAAGATTGGGTCGACAAATGAAAATGGAAGCAAATCTCCAAAATCTGAGATAGTTTATTGTGGACCTCCATGACATGGTCCCTTACCACCTGATGGTTCATTGATACCCCTCACGAGCTCTAAGAAATGGACTCCTAAAGATTGTCAATTTTGTTGCTTGGTGCACCTTTAGGGACACTTGGCTCCAGAGCGGTCGGCAACATTTGAGCTAATTCACCACCATAATGGGGTCATTCCTAGCATTCACCTATAATTTTGAATCTATTGGCGGAGATAGTTTCATGCAAGGATGAGTGGTTTTCAAGATATGCAATGTTTCAACTTTCAACTACGCAACATTGCAAGTTTTTGCATCAACTGAGATTGGGTCGGCATATGAAAATGGAAGTGAATCTCCAAAATCCATGATAGTTTCTCACAAGACTCTATGACATGGTCTTGTTTCACCTAATGACTTGTTGATATCCCTCATGAGCTCTGAGAAATGGACTCCTAAAGATAACCAACTTTTTTGCTTAGTGCACCTTTAGGGACACTTGGCTCCAAAGCCGTCGGCAATGTTCGAGCCAATTTGTGACCGTAACAGGGTCATTCCTAGTGTACACCTGACATTCCAAATCTTTTTGTAAAGATGATTTGATGCCAAGATGATTGGTTTTCAAGATATGTAATGTTTCAGCTTTCAAGTGTACAACATTGCAAGTTTTTGCATCAATCAAGATTGGGTCGGCAAATGAAAATAGAAGTGAATCTCCAAAATTCATGATAGGTTATCGCATACCTCCATGACACGGTCCTATAAAACCTAATGGTTTATCGATACCCCTTGTGAGTTCTAAGAAACAAACTCCTCAAGATCACCAATTTTGTTGTTTGGTGCACCTTGAGGGACACTTGGCTCCAGAGTAGTAAGAAACATTTGAGCCACTTCATGACCCTAACAGGGTCATTCCTAGCATTCACCCAACATTTTGGAGCTAGTGGCGGAGATGGTTTGATGCTAGGATGAGTGATTTTCAAGATATGCAATTTCTTAGCTTTCAACTATGCAACATTGCAAGTTTTTGCATCAACCGAGATTGGGTCAAAAAATGAAAATGGAAGTGAATCTCCAAAATTAGAGATAGTTTATCATAAGCCTCCATGACACAGTCTCGTATCACCTTACAGTTTGTCGATACCCCTCACGAGCTCTGATAAATGGACTCCTCAATATTTTTGATTTTGTTGCTTGGTGCACCTTTAGGGACACTTGGCTCCAAAGCGGTCGGCAATGTTTGAGCCAATTTGTGACTTTAAAGGGGTCATTCTGGAGCTATTGGAAGAAATAGTTTGATGCTAGGACAAGCAGTTTTCAAGATATGCAATGTTTCAGCTTTCAACTATAGAACATTGTAAATAAAAATGGAAGTGAATCTCTAGAATATGTGATAGGTATTGCAAGCCTTCGTGACACGGTCCCATAGTACCTGATGGTTCGTCAATGCCCCTCGTGGGCTTCGATAAATAGACTCCTAAAGATCGTCAATTTTGTTGCTTGGTGCACCTTCAGGGACACTTGGCTCCAGAGTGGTGAGAAATTTTTGAGCCACTTTGTGACCATAATGGGGTCATTCCTAGTGTTCACCTGACATTCCATAGTTGTTGGCAGATACGGTTCGATGTCAGGATGAGCGGTTTTAAAGATATGTAATGTTTAAGCTTTCAACTCCGCAATATTGAAAGTTTTTACATAAACCAAGATTGGGTTGGAAAATTAAAATAGAGGTGAATCTCCAAAATCCATAATAGGTTATTGTAGACCTCCATGACATGGTCCCATAGCACCTAACAGCTTTTCAATATCCCTCGTGAGCTCCAAGAAATAGACTCTTTAAGATCGCTAATTTTGTTACTTAGTGCACCTTCAGGGACACTTGGCTCTAGAATGGTCAATGACATTCGAGCCAATTTGTGACCATAATGGAGTCATTCATATTTTTCACCTAGAATTTTGGATCTATTGGTGGAGACATTTCGATGCCACGATGAGTGGTTTTCAAGAAATGCAATATTTTAGCTTTCAACTACGCAACATTGCAAGTTTTTGCATCAACCGAGATTGGGTCATAAAATGAAAATGCAAGTGAATCTCCAAAATCAGAGATAATTTATCATACATCTCAATGAAACGGCCTTGTAATACCTAATGGCTCTTCGATACCCCTCATGATCTCTGAGAAATGGACTCTTGAAGATCATCAATTTTGTTTCTTGGTGCACCTTCAAGGATACTTGGCTCCAGAGTAGCCGGCAACATTCAAGCCACTTTGTGACCATAAAGGGGTCATTCCTAGCATTCACCCAGCATTCTAAATTTTTTGCTAGAGATGGTTTGATTCCAAGGTGAGTGGTTTTCAAGGTATGCAATTTCTCATCTTTCAACTGCGTAATATTGTAAGTTTTTGCATCAACCGAGATTGGGTTGGCAAATCAAAATGGAAGTGAATCTCCAAAATTTGAGATAGGTTATTGCAGGCCTTGGTAACACAACCCCATACCACCTAACATCTTGTCGATACCCCTCACGATCTTCAAGAAACAAACTCCTAAAGATCACTAATTTTGTTGCTTCGTGCAGCTTGAGGGACACTTGGCTCCAGAGCGGTCAGAAATGTTTAAGCCACTTTGCGACCGTATTGGGGTCATTCCTAGAATTCACCTGGTATTCTAGAGCTATTGGAAAAGATGGTTTGAGGCTAGGGAAAGAATTTTTCAATAAATGCATTATCTCAACTTTTAAATATGCAACATTGCAAGTTTTTGCATCAACAGAGATTGGGTCAGAAAATGAAAATGGAAGGAAATCTCCAAAATCTAAGATAGGTTATTGTAGGCCTCTATGACATGGTCTCATACCACCTAAATTATTTTCGATACCCCACACGAGCTCTGAGGAATTGATGGAGCTTTGGAATTATGAGTTTTTTAAATTATTTTGAGTGCTATGGAGATTAAATGACCATTCCATGAATTTTTCTTTGCTATTTCTCATGTAATCATCATGATTTAACATTTATCATATGTATCTAACCTCAATTTGTAGGAAAAGTGAAGTTTTGGGTGATGCCCATGAAGTTGTGGTGTTAGAAGTACACTAAAATGGGTGCAAGGGTGTAGCAACAACAACTCTAGCTATTGGAGGGTTATATTTTATGATGGAGTGTATTCCCACATGTCAAGGGGAAGGTGAATCCATAATTGGTTGGTTCATAAATTTTGAGCATTGAGATTGAGAATGCCCTAATTTTTAGGGGTTTTGAGGAGTGATTTGGGGATTGTGGGTATAAGAAGATTGTATAACCAAATTGGTTACATATTTCTCTAATTGAGACCATATTAACACTCTATACAAAGTGGCAAGATTGGTTGTTGAGTCAAGGATATGGTTCCTTTGTAAAATTCACCTATTAGGCATAGGAAGGAAAGGAGAACCCTTTATTGTCTCAAGTATTGCCTCGTGGTCTGACTCGCAAACCTTCCAAATAGTTTTATTATGTGGTTTTCCTCCATATCTGGTCAAATTAAAATTTGATGCAATGAAAAGGCTGGAATAATGAATAATCTTCATGTGTGTCTCCCAATCCTCAAATAACCATAACCAAGGGTTCTTCATACAATACCGTCTAAGCCATGTACCAGTTACAACCACTACTCCTATAGGGTATTCTAATCCTTCATCACCTATAACTAAGTGCTCCAATTTCTTTTTGTCCTCAACACAATGTCACAAATAATAATTTTTCCCTTCGTCACAGTCTTCAAGTGCAATAACAAAAAAAACATGGTCTACAATGATAGAATCATAACGAGGAGATTAATTTAATGAATACTTATGATAAAGTACTAAATTTGAGACTATTTGTGCATTGACAATTTACCCAGTTGCACTAGATCAGACAAACAGTCAAAGTCAATGAATGATTCCATTTGTGTTAGTTGTAATGTTGTTGGGGGACAATAGGAGTCAAGTGAGCTGAAAATTCATGTAGACCATTCGTCGACCCATTCCTTTGACTCACACCCATCCCAATCTTGATCTACACATGATGAACAAAAGCATGCCATATTTTGTGTGTAGATGATAGATGAACCTGCATTAGAGCTTCTAAAAGAGTGTAGCTCACTTGATCATGTTAATGTACAACAATCCTCGTATGGTGCAATGTTAGTTTCATCCATCAACCAAAAAAATCTACAAACCGTAGACTCGCCTTCATTACCTAGACCCATTATAGCATTACACCACCGGATGATGCATCTCGCATCTAAAAATGTTGCTTGTTCTTTTTACTTTAATTCTTCACATGCTAAGGTGTGCATACACCTTTGGATGTAGATAATGGTGTGCCTTCAACATGATACAATGGTGTGCCTACACCTTCAAATGTAGACAATATTGGTGGGCCTTCAAGATGATACAAGGGTGTGTCTCCAACATTGGATGGTGGTGTCTCTTCAACTTGGGAACTTATTGATGATGTTCCCACATCTTCACAATTCAATTCTCTTGTTGCACACAAGTTTCTCATATGTTTCCTTTTTGTTTCCAATTCCAATTATCTCTTACTTTCTATTGATGTTTCATGTGTCTCATCTAAAGGAAAATCTTCTTCTGTGGTATGCAATTTTTTTGTGTTCACGAAGTTGTCTCATTCTTTCCCTTTTCTTCTCTTTGTCTCTTTCATGCTCTTCTAGTGTTAGAGTCTTCGCTTGTTTTCTTGGCATGATGATGATTTATACATATGAATTCATTACAACTTTCAAATTATTATATCAATCTATTACAAGAAGTGAAACTTTATAATATCAATCTAAATTATATTAACTCAAAATATAATAGAAATGTATGAAAAATTATAATATATAAATCTCTTACAATATGTCAAATTATTTCTTCAACAAATCCATATCATATCAATTATAAACAAAAAGACTCTTTATTTACAATTCACATGTAAAAAATAAAAAAATTACCTCAATGGATCAATTTTGGTGAAGAATGATTGACTTTTGCATAAGGGGTTGTAGGACCCATTAATGAGTCCTAAGACCCCCTAAGACACCTTACGACCACTAATATGTACTCTTAGGCTTCCTAATGGATAGTAAGGTGTCATAAGGGGTCGTAGGACCCATTAACGGGTCCTAGGACCCATTAAGACACCTTATGATCCCTAAGATTTCCTCTTAGGCTTCCTAATGGGTCTTAAGGTGTCTTAAGGGGTTATATGACCCATGAATGGGTCCTATGACCCCTTAAGACACCTTACAACCCCTAAGATGTACTCTTAGGATTCTTAATGGGTTGTAAAGTGTCATAAGGGGTTGTAGGACCCATTAATAGGTCTTAGGACCCCTTAAGACACCTTACGACCCCTAAGATATACTCTTAGGCTTCCAAATGGGTCGTAAGGTGTCATAACAGGTTGTAGGACCCATTAATGGATCTTAGGACCCCTTAAGACACCTTACTCTTAGGCTTCCAAATGGGTTGTAAGGTGTCATAAGGGGTTGTGAGACCCATTAATGTGTCCTAGGACCCCTTAAGACACCTTACAACCCCTAAGATGTACTCTTAGGATTCCTAAGGTGTCGTAAGGGTTCATAAGGAGTCCTAGGAGTCATTAATAGGTCATATGACCCCTTAAGAAACCTTATGAGCCCTAAGATGTACTTTTAGGCTTCCAAATGGGTCATAAGGTGTCATAAGGTGTCATAAGGGGTCAAAGGAGTCATTAATGGGTACTACGACCCCTTAAGACACCTTACAACACCCTAAGTTGTACTCTTAGGCTTGATAATGGGTTTTAAGGTGTCATAAGGGGTTGTAGGACCCATTAATGGGTCGTAGGACCCCTTAAGACACCTTATGACCCCTAAGATGTATTCTTAGGGTTCTTAAGAGGTCGTAAGGTGTCTTAATGGGTCCTAGGACCCACTAATCAGTCCTGCAACCCCTTAAGACACCTTACAACCCCTTAGGAACCCTAAGAATACATCTTAGGGTTCCTAGTACACATTAATGAATCGCAAGGGGTCATAGGACATATTACTATGTCTTAGGACACCATAAGACCCCTTATGACCCCTAAGTGTACTCCTAGGCTTCCTAATGGGTTGTAAGGTGTCATAAGGGGTCATAGGAGCTATTAATGGGTGCTAGGACTCCTTATGACACCTTACAAACCCTAAGATGTACTCTTAGGCTTCCTAATGGGTCGTAAGGTGTCATAAGGGGTTGTAGGACCCATTAATGGGTCATAGGACCCCTTAAGACACCTTACGACCCCTAATATGTTCTCTTAGGCTTCCTAATGGGTTGTAAGGTGTCATAAGTGGTCATAGCACCCATTAATGGGTCCTAGGATCCCTTAAGAAACCTTACGACCCCTAACATGTACTCTTAGGCTTCCTAAGGGGTTATAAGGGTTCATAAGGAGTCGTAGAAGTCATTAATGGGTCCTACGGATGCTTAAGATACCTTACGACCCCTAAGATGTACACTTAGGCTTCCTAATGGGTTGTAAGGTGTCATAAGGGGTTGTAGGCTAGGACCCCTTAAGACACCTTACGACCCCTAAAATGTACTCTTAGGCTTCCTAATGGGTCGTAAGGTGTCATAAGGGGTCACCAAACCCATTAATGGGTATTAGGACCCCTTAAGACACATTGATGGGGCAATAATTTGTCTCTATTTTATGTTAATTTTTATACTCTATTTTTAGACATTTGTGACCCTTTAAGTATTTGAAATTGTGATCGTGCTACAAGTACAATCATAACCACCAACTCCTATGGGTAGTTAGTAGTGAAATATTTTTCTAAACATTATATATCTATCGTCGTATTTCATATAACTATTTGAATGTGTGTTCTAATAATTGGATTGAATTGAATAGTTGACTTGAATATATATATGCATGTGCTACTAACCTGCCAGGAAAGAGGAGCAGCTTGAGAGTGGATTAGCAGCATTGAAGAGGAAATGATGAAGTCCCAGCTATGAAAAAGAAAACCAATATGATACCATGAGACATGTCTGCTACAATGGAGGAACCATCATCTTAGGGAATATAGGAACATAACTCTACTATATTTGCTCGGCGGTCAATACTTTGTTGAATCAGTTATCCAAAATTTATGACATTTTTTCATGGGCTGTTACGTTCTCCTTTCTCTATGGTGTGATTTAGTCATACTTCATCTTTATGCTTTGAATAAATATCAATCCTCTATATAAAGGTATTTTATTGTTAGTTTATAGTCAGTTGGATAATATACTATTGTTGTATTTGCACAGAAAAGTTACTCTTTTTCATTTCGTGCATTGTTTTCATTATGATGTAATTCATTTTTGGAAATATAATGAAGAAGTGATTTTGGTTATATTTTGTGTTAGTATTCAGCATAATCCAACCAAGGGGGCCCACTTAGAAGTTGGATTAGATTAGACTAGGTTAGAGTTTCTTTCAGTATTTTAAGTAGAGTTTACTATTTTCTCCTACAGCATTATAACTCATGTATGTTCGTGCAACACTTGCAAGGATAATTATAGTGAATGCTTTGGGTTGATAGAATAGGTTTGAGTTGAGTTTATAGTTTTTAGCATTAATTTCATTAAGTAGTTGTGTGTGTTTACTTTCCTGCAGCAATAGCGTAGGTCTCTTTCATGTATTTTTCCTTCCAGTGATATGGCTGTTTGAGAGACTTAGTGCACAAATTGTGTTGTCCCATTTCAAGTATACCTCCCTGGGTTGACAATTAAATGCACTTCATGATAGTAAAAGTAATACTTAGTTTGAATACACTATTCCTAGGAGAATCTATGGCATGATTATTATTACCTATTGTGGGGGGATGTTCATTTTTGGCATCATTGTTGGGGATGGTGTCAAGCTGGGAACTTTATTGATTTATTTCTCATTTTTAGATAATTCCCTATTTTCTAGATAGTAGTTTGTAGTCCTGAACTTGCTTCACAAGTTTACATAATTACTTCCATGCATCGAAGAGGAAGAAGATGAGATGTACATGGCATATTTCTTTCAAGAGAAACTACTAATCTAAATGAAGAATTTGAAGAAGTTGAATTACCTTTTGTTGATGCAAGTCCTTTATTTCCTACAACATCTTCCTTTGAAGGAGATCCTTTTGATCTAGTTGGCCTTCAACCTTTTTCTAAAATTTTGGCCAGTTTTCTTGATAATTCCGCTCCAATTGTGCATATCATTCATAATCATGTGGCTAATGTTCCTTTCCAGCAGTAACTCCATGTCCAAATACCTCTAGTAATGGCACAACCTACTTTTCCATTTCCTCTTCCTAGCCTTATCAATAATCCTAACCTCAAAAAACATACCCATTGTTGCACTTTCAAAGTTCTATGGCGTAATAACTGAAGACCCTGACACCTTTTTGTTTGATTTTGACATTATTTTTCAAAGCTTTGACTACAAAACTGATGGCCACAAGCTCAATTTTTTTCCAGCAACATTAATGCAGTCTTCCCAACAATGGTTTATGGGATTAGGAGCTAATGCAACAACTAGCTAGGATGAGATGCAGACTCTATTTCTGCAAAAATATAAAGAGTATTGCAAGGGGGTGACCCGAGAGGAGATGAAATTTTTTTGAATGTCACAGAAGAAAGATGAAACTCTCAAATATTATATTTCATGCTTCTTGTATAACCTGCAGAAGATTCCACAACATGTGTTGGAGGAGGATTCACAAAAACTCATTTTCTTGAGGGGAGTAAATGATAACTGCCTGGAAGCACTAGACCTCATGGCTAGAGGATATATATCCCAATCTTTGCAGGATAAACTTAAGAAAATATGCCTCAACTATTCAAGATAAAATGTGAAGAAGGGCAGAGGATTTTGGTCTACACTTTCCAAGGGAAATAGTTCGGGCATTTGTAAGTTGAAAATATCAAACCTCCTGTCAGATTTCAAGCAAGATATCATCAATGATGTTGCTACACACCTGGATACAATGACTTCCAAGAAGCATGAAAATGTCAAAGCATAGCTATTTGAGTACTATCCTCACTGCAAGAAAAAGAAAGATTGTGGGTGCAAGCTGGTAGCAAATTTGGAGAACCAACATCTTCCTACTAAGTACATGAAAATAGAAGGAGACGATGAGAAAGTGTTCTTTGTTACTCAATGTTAGCCATGGGCTTCAAGACAAGGTATGCCTTAGGACCCTTTGCAATTTTATAATCCTTCTAATAATCATTGGAAGAACCCAAATTATCAAAAGCCTTCTCAGTACTCCCAACTTGCTTGGAACAATGTCTAGCCTAACCAACAACAAAACTAGTGGCCTAAGCCTCAAAATAAATGAAAACCACCACAAGGTAATTGGAAACCATATAACCAATGGAGAGGACCTCAATAATTGCCTAATCAAAATCCTTGTTATCCACCCTTTCCACCTCCAGTGTCTCAACCTGCAATAATTCCACCTCCTGCAGCCACATGTCCTACTCCAAAGCCAACCCAATAACCTACTCAGCCACAACCCAATCCTAACAAAAAGAAACAACAATAACCAATGTATGATAATGATTCTTAGAAGTACCCTTCCTATTTACTAGAGATATCTAATATTCAATTGAAATCTGGTACTGCCCTGCCTACACCTGAACCTCCTATTATAATGGAAGTTCCAGACACTCCTACAGTATCACCACCACTTCCAAAAACTATTTTGTCAAATAGTGTCCAACCAACTGATGTACCAAGTCAAATTGATGTTCACACCTCAATTAATCCTCCCTTTCCATAAATTCTTAGCATGGAAAAACCTATATCCCAGGAAGAAACACTATTTGATATCCTTGACCAGTTGAAAAACATGCATATACAGATTCCATTGTTTCAAGCTATCAAAGATGTTCCTATTTATAGAAAAGTCATTAAAGAAGTATGCCTCAAAAATCCTATATGTAATAAAAAGGATCCCCAAATAGTTTATGTTATAGGTCAACTTGTAGATATTATGTTGGGAAAGATAGTCATTCCAAAGTACTCTAACCCTAGAAGCCCAGTTGTTGATCTTATAATTAATGGTCAGTATGTGAAGAATGCTCTAGTAGATTTGTTGGGAGAAGCTATAAATGTTATGACTAAGGATATCATGCATAGGTTGAGCATAAAAGGATTGAGAACCACTCCAATAGTCTTACAACTTGTAGATAGTCCCACTATCACCCCAGATGGCATCATAGATGATATAGAAATCACATTGGATTCCTGGGAATATCCTGCTGACTTCCTGATATTATCACCTAAGGTAAAAATTTTTGGTTATCTAGTTATCCTTGGAAGACCTTGGTTAGCCACCACTATTTCCCATATTATTTATAGATCAAGTAACATGACAATTTCAAATGGCCAAGCAATCAAGAAGCTAGCATTATATTCTCCTGCCTAGCCCCAACCAAATTTAAGTACTCCTATTTGGCTAGATTTGGGAGATGAGGAAGAAGAGATAAAAAAAATTTCTCAACTAATGATGTTACACAAAAAATCCTTCCTAAAATTGCAAGAAGAAGATGATGGGATTCAAAGTATCCTTACCAATGATTATGTCATAGAAAAAAATATTTCTAAAAGCTTTGTTCTACAGCTGTCTACCTACGAGGACTATGTTTTTCCAGTAGGCCCTAATATTATCCATCAATTACTACCCTGTGAGGTATCTACAAGCCTAATACCTGAGGTATCACCTTTGGTCATAATTCCTAAAAAGGGGGGTAAATGGAGAATATGTGTATATTATAGGGAATTGAAAAATGCAACAAAGAAAGACCATTTTCCCTTGCCATTTATTGATCAAGTTCTAGACACCTTAACTGGTTAGAAGTACTTTTTTTTTGTTGATGGATACAGCAATTATAATCAGATTAGATAGAATTTCTCCAAAAGATTAGGAGAAGACAAAATTTACATGTCCTTGGGAAACATATGCATATTTTGTGTTGCCTTTGGCCTATGTAATGCACCAGCCACTTTCCAAAGGGTTGTAATCAGCATTATTGCTGATATATCACATGATTGCATAGAAATATACATGGACACTATCACTACATTTGGTGTTACTTTTGAGGAGGCTTTGAAGAACTTGGAAAAAGTGTTGATCAGATGTCAAGAGCACAACATGTCCCTCAACAATGAGAAGTGTTTCATGCTGATACAAGAAGGAGTGGTGTTGGGACACTTCATCTCAGAAGTTGGCATCCAAGTAGACCCTGCAAAAATTGAGGTAATTCTCACTTTCACTACACCTACTAAGAAAAAATATGTTAGATCCTTTGTAGGACATGCTGGCTATTATAGTTCCTTCATCCAAAATTTTAGTCAGATAGCTAGTCCACTATACACCTTGCTTACAAAAGAGGTTGAGTTTACATGGACATCGGCCTGTGATGAATCTTCCCTGCAGCTCAAGTTCCTTCTAACAACTGCACCAATACTTAGGGAGCCTGATTGGTCTTTACCATTCCACATACATACAGATGCTTCTAACTATGCAATAGGTGTTGTCTTAGGACAAAATTTTAATAACCTTTAAAATATTATTTACTATATCAACAAAAGTTTACAAGGCCCAAAGTTAAATTATAAAGTTATTAAAAAAGAAATATTGGGAGTGGTTTATGCTTTGAATAAATTATGCCATTATGTAACAAGCTATCCAATCTTTGTTCATACTGACCATGCAGCAATCAAATATCTTATGAACAAACCTATCATCTCAGGCAGGCTAGCAAGATGGCTTCTTCTTTTGCAATAATTTGACATAACCATAATTGACAAGCCAAGGAAAGAAAATGTAGTAGTTGATTATTTATCTAGACTCGAGAATGATGAAAATGATACTTATGTGATAGATGACAAATTCCTTGATGAACATTTGTTCCAAATTGTTGTCAAGAGTCCATGGTATGTTGATATAGCTAATTACCTTTCAGCTGACAAGATGCCTACACATTTCTCTCCTAAGGACAAAAGAATACTTGTTGAAAAAAAATTTCAATTATCTTATATTGACAATACATTATTCTATACTGGTCTAGACCAAGTCATGATAAGGTGTGTATGTGAAGATGAAACATATGATATCCTCCATGCTTGTCATGATGAGCCATGTGGAGGACACTTTATAGCTATGAGGACAGTTCTAAAAATCTTAACAACAGGTTATTATTGGACAACACTTAACAAAGATGTAGCCAATTATACAAGAAAATGTGATAAATGTCAGTGGCTGGTCCATCCAACAAAATTAGAAGAAATGTATCTACATCCACAAGTGGTTGTAACACTATTTGATAAGTGGGACATGTATTTCATTAGTCTTGTAGACCCTCCATCTAATGGAAAGTCCTACATTTTGGTATGCACTGACTATCTAACCAAATGTGTTGAAGTGAAGGACATGAAGCATGCACGTGATCATAAGGTAGCATATTTCCTGTATGAAGAAATCTTCACCTTTTATGGCGTGCCAAGAGAGCTTGTAACTAATCAGGGAGCACAATTCACATCAAACCTAATCACAGAACTCATGAAGGAGTACAATATCAGAAATGGGAAGTCCATTCCCTACCATCCTCAAGCCAATGGTCAATGGAAAGTCACTAACAGAGAAATTGAAGCAATTCTAACAAAAACATTTCACTTGCACCGCCGTGACTAGAGTAGCCAAGTTTCAGAAGCAGTTTGGGCATATAGAACCACATGGAAGACAACCACAGGATTCACTCCATTTGAATTACTGTATGGGAAAGAAGAAATGTTACCAATTGAGTTTGAGCACAAAACATTGTGTACTAAACTCGAGTTAAACATTGACCTTTCTGCAGCACAAAAAGATAGACTGCTACATCTCAACTCCTTGGATGAAATACAAAAATCCGCATTGGAGTGCATAGAGATAGTACAGAAATAGAGGAAGAAGTGGCATGTCTCCCATATTAAAAATAAATAGTTTCAAGTAGGTGATTGGGCATTACTCTAAGATTCCAGATTCCAAAAGACACCAGGCAAGTTACAGACCAGATGTTGGGGCTTATATGAAATAGACCATGTCTCTTCCAATGGAGCAGTCTAGTTGACAACTATTGATCCAGTGCATTTCAAGGTATTGGTCAATGGTCATCAACTTTGTCTATATCATCAGCCCCATACCAAAGATGAATTCTTCCAGAAATTTAGGGATACATTTCCAAATGTGCAACAAGTAAAATTTCCTATAGCCGAGGGTGCAAACCTTCTTCTTGCAGCTTCAACATAAAATTCCTTTGTGTATGTTCATAATAAAAACTTCTTCAAATGAAGTTACATTCTCCATTCATATCTATATTCTTATTTCCAACCCATTCCACTTCTCTACCTTCTGTGTGTGAATGAAATACACCTTCATGAGATTAGTTTATTTACTAGCAATCCTATGGAATAATAATGAAAATTTAAACTAAGAATTGCAAATAAATCAAAAAGCATCCCATGGATCTCTATCTAAGCATGTTAATAGAGCTCTCAGCCTTAATCTCTACTAATGACAGTCCTAGAATGAGAAAATGATAAAGATATGCCTAATCTAGCTCTCAAATTCTCTCAATTGCTTCAATAATGAACTCAAATGCTCTCACAAATGCTATGAAAGTGCTCAATTATGCTTTTATATGCTCTCAATTTCTATGAAAATGGTTATAATGTGGAATATTTGCATTCAAATTTCTAGGATCCCCTTATGCTTGCAAATTGGCTTCTATTTATAGGATTTTCCCAAGTGTAGGGGGTAGAGTCAATTGATCATGATTAAGCCTTGGTTGAGTGAGAGGCTTTCAAAGGGTTTCAAATGGGGGGACAATTTAAATGCTTGTCTCAAAGGTTGAGACAATGGGACAAATTTGAGTGATTAGGATTGAAAGTTCAAATTGAGTGATTGAGATTGCAAATTTGGAGTGATCCATGTGCTTTTCTTTCTCAATTCTCATTGGTTCCTCAAATTCATGTTGAAATAAATTAGTCTTTATTAATTCAATCAATTAATTAAATTAGGCATGTAGGGGAATAAGTTAAATATTATTTTTGATTTAAACTATACAATTAATTTATTAAAATCAATTATATAGTTTGAATAATCCCTTTAGGATTATATTTAATCATTTGATGTTATTTATTAATTGATTCTTTGATTTGATTAATTTTATCCCAATTTGATTTAATAAATGTCCATTTGATTGATTTAGTCCATTTTGATTAATTTGGTACAATTTGCTGAGAAATGCAGATTTGCTTGATTAGAGAACACCGACCCAATTTTAGGTGTCTACAAATGCCCCTCTTTGAATTGATGTGTGAAGAAAATTAGTTCAAAGAAAATTGAATGTCCTGGTCACTCATTCAATGCCTAATTTATTTGATTTGATTGATACAAAACTTCATCTAAGATATGAAACCTGATTCAAGAAAACCCCGATTCAAAGATGCAGAAATTGATTCGATACCCTGATGCAAAAATTGATACACTGTCCTGATGCGAAACTGATTTGAAAAGGTATAAAATGCCCCATTGATGATAGTTTGAAATTTGAATGCCCCAAATTTATATTTATGTTTGATGTATATTTTTTTGATGATAGGATGTTTCCCCTGATGATGAAAAACAAACTCTGATATGAATCCTTGATTTGAATCTTTGATGTGGATATGATGCCCCCTCGGGAAATGAATCGAGATGATGTTTGGATGATTTGGTTGAGTTTGGGAAATTGAGATTAATTTCCTAATAAAATCAATTTGGAAATGCCCCAGTCATGAGATAATTTTATAATTGATAAAATGTTATTGATGTGTTTATGATGATTGGATATCACTTGATGTCAGTCAGAATCACTTGGTTGATGTTGTACCAATGTCAATCACATAGGATAGGTAGATTGATAGATTGATTGGATAAACTAATAATTTTCTCTCAATATCTAGAGATATGAACAAATGGATTGATTTTCCTTCCTCAAGATCTAGAATTAGGAAATTTGATGCGCTCAAGATGAGAAAATGGATGATAGGATAAATGATTTACTTGAAATGATCAATTGGATGATTTGACTGATTGATATTTGATTTGATTGGTTTTGATGGGATGATTAATGGGGGAGGTTGATAGATAGGGTCATTTGATATGATTAAAGTGCATAGGTATAGGTAATAAAGAGAATTAGGTTTCCCCTAGTTGACCAGATGGTGAGGTTGTCCCTAGGTGAGCAGATGTATATTAATGATATCATTGATGTAGCATTATCATTTGATGGATTAGACATTTGAGGAAATTCATTAGGACTTTGATGATTTAACCATGATTAACTTCCACCCCCTTTTGGGAAAGTCCCTTAAACATACAAGTGATCTATCATGAAAATACAATGCAATGCAACCAACTATCACTAGCTTTTTGTGAAAGAAATGCAAAAGGAGATATAGTTTCATCATTGAGTGTTTGTTGAACTAGGAGCAAGTACAATCATCACTGACCACATCATGATAATATGAATACTACTTTCATCAATTTTGTAACCATTAGCAACTAGCACAACCCTCACTAGTTGAATAATCAACTATGGGAGTCCGAATACCGGTTTCATCAGAGTCAACGTTGCAATTGGATTTTGGTATTAAGATATGGAAGATCTAAATAGCCAAGGTATCATTTTGCATAAATAGACAAATGTTAACCTTCCTTCCTATACGAACATCCTTGATGGTTCTTTGATGAACATGTCCTTAGACAAATTCACACAAGTTGGTGGATCTTCCTCAAAACAGTCATTCAAAGTCAAGAAAATATCATGTCTTCATCATCCCCAATTTAGTCGAAACATCATTCATTAGCTAAAAAGACATGACAAAATGCAATGAAGATCATCAAAAACCTTCAAGTGTTTTGTATCAAGTATCAATATTTTCAATAGAATTTTCAAACATTCTAATCATTTAGGTTGTGTCAATTTTTAATCCTAAATAATAAATTCATGAAGTTCAAGGATCAAGTTGCAAGATCGAATGCTTGATTTGAACAATGATATCCATCAAAGGTTCAACAATATCTCTCCTCTAAAGCTCTAAAAATTCCCTCTGATATGTGACCAAAAGTAGCACTTTTTGAATCTGTTTGTATCAAAAACCAATGCTTTTCCCCCAAGTGAAAATGAGACCGTGTAAATCTTGGGAAAATGAAACCTAGTATGTGACAACGATTCAACAATGCAGCTCAGAGACTTTATGCAAGATTTTTGGATTTTTTTTTTGGATTTTTAAAGATTTTTTTTTTAGATTTTTAGAAATTTTTAGATTTTTTAGATTTTTAGAAAATTACCAGCTCTCAAACAAGATCACATTGGTTTTCCCCCAATGTCTATCAAGGTAAAGGACATGACGGATGAATTTGCAAGCTAATGGATTAGAAATGGAAAGGTCATTGATGGATGAAGAATGTGAATGTGACCCGTAGGACCATCTCCTCAAGATTACCCAAGCTAAGAAAAAAGGATATAGAATTGTGAAACATGTTTTTGGATAATCAATGGAAGCCAATGATGCATTTCTAGATAGCATGTGGGATAACGATCTGTTGTCATGAAAGTGAGTGATCCAAAAGAGTGGACATGTCAAGAGATTTTTTTGAAAACAAATTGTTGCACTTTATGTACTTCATTTTGATCAAGACCAAAGGTTCAATTTGGATATAATGTGGATAGGATAGCATAAATCAGGATAAATGAGTGATGGAGGCTATGAGGGGATGATTTAGGATCATGAAAAGACTGTCAAGGAATAATGAAGGTAGATTTGGGATAAGCAAGATCATGATAGGATAACATGGATGCAACAAGTGAATAAGTTGATGGGAAAGATAATGGATGTCCAGATACCTGATGCTCATGGATATGTCCAACCTTGTCAAGATCAAAATTGAAAGAGGAAATATGGATGCAAGTGAGATGAATGGTAGAATATGGAAGATGGAGGATAACATGGATGGAACTTTCCCCCAAGTGTAGAGTGCAAGAGGAGGAATTACAAATGACGCCTATTTGCCAGGTTTACATCATGGTACTTGTTCAAGGCACCACAAAAAGTGGTTTTCACCATAGGATGGATTGTTTATCTTTACTTTTTCTACCAAGGTGCCCATTTACCAGGTTTTCACCAAGGCACTTTTCTCTTTTTTTCTTTTTTTTTTCTTTTTTGTATTTTTCAAAATTTCCCCAACATCTGGATCTTTGGACATTTCTCTTCTGAAGGATATGCTATAATAAACCATGAATATAGATAGGATGCTCAAAGACATTGATAAGGTGATGAAAAAGGATAGATATGGAAGATAAGGGTAGATGGTGATGAAGTTTTTATGCCATAGATTGGATAAGAGGGATGGAAAGATGGAAAGTAAGTGTTGCATAATGGATGTGAGGATAAGAAGTTGGTATGTTGTGGATAGAAATGTTGGCAAGATCAACTTTGACACACACTTTGAAGAGTGGTGGAATGATGGAGGAACAATGGATGAAGGAGGTGAGGATGTAGCTAAGATAGTGGATTTTGGGATATAGGAACCCAAAGTAGACTTGGAAAGTGGAAAATGTTTGGAAGGAAATGGAATGGAAGCCTTTGGAAGCTTGAATGTCAAGTTTGATTTTTCTTTTGTGTGAAAGTATTTCAAAAGTGACTTGGGAATCCACATATTCTTTGATTTTTATTTCTTTTGTGATGCTTTTGAATGCATTTCTTCAATGAGGGATTTAGGAACCCACATTTCCTTTGATTTTTCTTTTTTCTTGGTGGACCTTTGTGGCCTTTTGAATATTTTGTTTTTCTTTGTGGAGCTTTGCGGCCTTTTGGATATTTATTTTTTCTTTTCATTCACATGTCGATTAGATGGGACATGGTGATTTTTATACACATGTGGATTCTTGGATTACTGATTTTTATGTTGCACATTCAAATTGCTTCCAAAAGACTTAGGAATTGTGGGTGAATAGGAAGAATATGGAGGGTTCATATGGATTGGTGTTTCAACATTCTTCAAGTATGTGTACCTTCATTGATCTTGATCCATGGTAGAGTAAGTGAATGAAGAACTAGGGATGATAGGCATTAGTGATGGAGGAATATATGGACCTTATATGGATGGAAGGGATGAAGACTTTAGCTCTGGGACATAGGAACCCAAAATAGATTTGGAGGATGGTGAAGGCATATGGTTGCATTTGAATGGAGGGAGATAAGGTATGAAAGGGATATCAACATCTTTGGAATGAGCTACATTGTTGAGGTTCTCATCTTTAAGATTTATCTTTATACCAATAGGCTCATGAAGAACTTTCATAGGAATGAATTTGATAGGATCAACCGAGATTTGAAAGGATTTATTATCATGCAATGAATTTGGAGGAATGGTGATTTCTTGAGGTGAATATGGAGGATCATGACAAGGAGTTGATGGGATACTTTGATCTTGACAAGAATCTTCAGATGGTGTAGAGACGGTATTTTTCTCTTGATTTTAAATAAGTTCATTGGAAATGATGGAAGAGATATCTTGATCTTGCTTGGGAAGTGGAGAGGTATGTATCTCTTGAGGTGGAGGGATATCTTCTTGGAAGAACTAAAAGGGTGCAAGGGGATCATCACAGGAATTTATGGATATGGGACCCTCGTGAAATATGGGAGGGGATTGTATAGAACCTTGATCTTGATCTTTATTGATATTTATTTCTTTCCTCTTTGGATTATTCTCTTGACATGGAGCCACTTCTAAGGACAAGGTATATTTTTGGATATACATGGGGAATGATTGGAGGAATGATGGAGAATCATTTTTAATAGGCATTGAAGCACATGATAGCTTAGGGTCTAAGATCTTTGAAGCATTGAAATGATTTGTATCAAGATGTAAGTTAGCTTGGGTTTCTTTTAGAGGTAGCCCTTGAGGGTAGACATAGTCAACGTGAAAAGTATCATCATTAGGCTCACTTTTTGATGGATTAATTTAGGATATTTGTGAAGCTTTGTGAGATGGACGAAGGATGAAAGGAGTAAAGGCTATAGGAGAAACCTTGATAGATAGATTTGTATGCATTAGATATTTCTTGAGAGTGGTACCTTGCTCTTCATTATCTTTATTATCTTGATCACAAATAGGGTGGTCATGAAATTTACCTTGATCCAAGATAGGTTTTTTGCGCTTAAATGTTTCATTTTGTGAAGAAGATGAAGATATGGATGGCTCATATTCATAAAGAAAAGGACAGATTGATCTTAATGATGATTTTTTAGATGATGTATTCTTTTCTTTTTTCTCATCCTTCTTTAAGGTTGATATATCATCATTATGAGGAAGTGTAACTCCTAATTGAGCTAACTTTAAGAAATGTGCTTCTTTATCCCTCTTCAAAATTAAGTGCATTGTTTCCATAAACAATATGGGATCTTGGGATGCCTCCAATATTTCATCTTTAGTTACTTTGTCGTATTGATTCCTATGGAGATTTTGATCTTGATTTTGATAATTATTCTCCACCATAGGATTGATTTGTTTCTCAAATAGATTCATCATTATAAATGTTTTTTGAAGAATCTGATCTATTTATTGCACTGGATAGAAATAACTCCAAAAAGGGTATCCAAATATGATTTCAAAATCTTTCCAAACCCTTGGGAGATGTCCCCTATTTTCCCTTTTTTGTTTCTGGGCATCACTTTGATGCAGTTTAGGCATAACTTTTCACTTTGCAAGCGGTAACTGGAATTTTTCCCCAAGGCACTTTATAGTTTGTAGGTGGCGTTTAGCCATTTGTAGACGGTGTTTAAACAATTCTAGGTGTCACTTTCCAGTGAGTTAAGTGGTATTTGAAATTTTTCAGGTGTGACTTTCATTTTTAGGCATGACAAAAATTGTTGTAGGTGTTATTTGATTGTCTGTACGCGTCACTTGGCTGATCTAGTTAATTTTCATAGTTTTTAGGGTTTTTAAATGATAATGTCTGTGATCAGAGTTGTAAGATGAAATTTTTGCTTGAAAGTAAAAAAAAAAACATAGAACACACATAAAATTTGTATCTTACTCCTAAAATACACCAATTGTATGTTCTCAGATGTTTCCACGGGTCTTGAACAAGAATTTCTTCCAAACAATCTACCTAGAGTCAAATTTGGATTTTTAACAATGGCTCTAAAAAGGTAGCTTGCTACTTAACATGGTTTTAATTAACACCTTCATTATAAACTATGAAAAGTCTCTTATACCCTCTTGTAAGGGCTTCCCACATGCATGAAAGTACAATTTTGTGCAATCCCGAAGGACTACTCAAGGAAGTGATGATCCTTAACATAATTTAGTCACTACAACCCATTAAGGAAGAGTGCATTTTATTATAGTGGTTTGGATAGTATCAAGGCTAAAGTGGGTGTCTCCCACTTTGGGTCATTCCCTCTCATTTTCCTTGTAAGGCAAATCTCGGGAGGCAAACCCTTTAAGTCTTTGGCTAACTATCATGTATATGAGAAAGAAAAAATTGAAATAAGTTAAGTTTGGGAGTTTGATTCACTCAAAGAGTGAAGAGAATATCCCTATTACTTTCCTTAAATTCCAAACATGTCAAACACATTTTCTTCATTTTCAAGCTCTTGACAAGGAGGTTCTTAAAATTTGAAATATTTGGTTCAATTCCTCCATTTCTTTCTACCACCCAAACACAACACTTTTGACTTTTTGATCAACTTTGAAAAGTTGAGAGCATATACCTAATGTTTTTTTTGGAATGGAAAATAATAGGGTGTCCCTATTAAGCTAGATATCAAAGAAATTCCACAATTTAAAGAAAGCAAGCTTGATATGAAAAATACCTCTTTTTGATGCTAGCAAAGGTTAGGCTCTTTTTGAGGTTTTTATGTTTTTTGCTTGCACTCACCTAGTGGTGATCATTCCCTCTCCGGCTCCACCAGCAAGTTAGTCAACACAACCAAACAAAGTAAAGAAAAACTAAAATTGGAATTGAAAATGCAATCAAGTCTTTAGAAAAATTTGCAAAAAACAACTTAAGGACTTAATACACAAAATCAATTTAGAAATGGAGATTTTTTCTTATAAGCACTACTCATTTTCACAAAATTCTCATACAATACTTGCTCTTTTTCCAAATCTTCCAAAGTTAAATCACTATGAATTTTCTTGGAGTGCTTGTTTTGAATTCTTACCTCCTTACTTTGCCTTTTGATTCGAACCTCTAGTTTCTGCACCTTCAAGTGTCTGTTCATCTGCAAAAAACATAAAAATAGAGAATTAATAATCTGACCTTAATGACCTGCAAGTAATAACACATAAAAAAATAGGAGGCATCATTTAGCAACTTATAGGCATTTATTTGCAGTAAGCTACGTGGAACTTTGCAGTAGCTTAGGTGTTATTTTATACTCTGGTATGCGGTACTTTACAACTAACAAGTGGAAAAATAAAACTACTGGGCGTTACAAATCCAATTAAAGGCGGTAGATGAAAGAAAAAAAGTGGTAGGATCAAGCTTGTAGGTGGTATTTGGAAACTTGTAAGCGTCTCTTTGCTATCAAAGGCATGTAACTTTAGCTGGCAGGTGTGACAGAATTAAGATAGAAGAAAAAAGGAAATTGCAGGCAACACTTCATTGCTAGCAGGCATCATACTTTTGCTTGTACGCAACATTTGACCTGCAACTTGCAAAATTAGCACAAAATAAAGGCAAAACACACAAATTTTGGAATAAAATAATGATTTGGGGCCTAAAGCCCCACGGTGGGCGTCATTTGTATGTGAATGAAATACACCTTCATGAGATTAGTTTATTTACTAGCAATCCTATGGAATAATAATGACAATTTAAACTAAGAATTGCAAATAAATTAATAAGCATCCCATGGATCTCTATCTAAGAATGTTAATAGAGCTCTCAACCTTAATCTCTACTAATGAAAGTCCTAGAATGAGAAAATGATAAAGATATTCCTAATATAGCTCTCAAATTCTCTCAATTGCTTCAATAATGAACTCAAATTCTCTCACAAATGCTATGAAAGTTCTCAATTATGCTTTTATATGCTCTCAATTGCTATGAAAATGGCTATAATATGGATGCTTTACATTTGAATTTCTAGGATCCCCTTATGCTTTCAAATTGGCTTATATTTATAGGATTTTCCCAAGTGTAGGGGGTAGAGTCAATTGATCATGATTAAGCCTTTCTTGAGTGAGAAGCATTTAAAGGGTTTCAAATGGGGGAACAATTTAAATTCTTGTCTCAAAGGTTGAGACAAAGGGACAAATTTGAGTGATTAGGATTGAAAGTTCAAAATGAGTGATTGAGATTGCAAATTTGGAGTGATCCATGTGCTTTACTTTCTCAATTCTCATTGGTTCCTCAAATTCATGTTGAAATATATTAGGATTTATTAATTCAATCAATTAATTAAATTATCCATGTAGGGGAATAGGTTGAATTTGATTTTTTATTTAAACTATAAAATGAATTGATTAAAATCAATTATATAGTTTGATTAATCCCTTTAGGCTTATATTTAATCATTTGATTTCATTTGTTAATTGATCATTTTATTTGATTGATTTTATCCCAATTTGATTTAATAAATATCCATTTTATTGATTTAGTCCATTTTGATTGATTTGGTACAATTTGCTTAGAAATGTAGAGTTGCTTGATTAGAGAACACCTGCCCAGTTTTAGGTGTTTACACCTTCCACCCACCCATCCTCCACATCATCACCTCTTCCTGTATTCCTATATTTCAAATAAGATCCAAATCAACTGACACATGCATCCACCACACTTGTTCCACTCTCGCCACCTTTTTCACACATGCGGTAACCGAATGACAGGTACAACTTTTCAACTTCTTTCCACTTTTAGCACATAGATTTTGGTAATTATATCTAATACTGGGATAAATCTATAATTAAGGCATTACACCAGTTCCTTACCCCGTGCCAAGTGTTACAAGTGTGGACACTTGTCTTAATTTTGTAGGGGGTAGGGAAGTGTATTAAGTTCTCATGTCATTTCTAGTTGTCCCTATCATTTCCCATAAGATTACCTGTCAACTCAAATCTATACTTGTGCCTTGTTTCACTAAGCCCTTTTAATTTCTCGCACTAGTGTCATACCATAATTCCTGAATAATCCCATATTTTTCTGACTTGAGGTGACCCTGAAAGGACATAATTAAGCTATGTGAAAACTTGCACTAAAAGTAGCACTTAAAGTTACAATTCCTTCTGTGAAAGCATCATTATTATTGTTTATGTCAAATACAATAGAAAAATTGTAAAGAAAAAATTTTTAGTTTCAAGAAGTGCAATTTGAAAGCTTAAATTCAGGGTGATTCAAAAGGGAATAAGGAATTTGGAAATCACAGAGTAGAGGAAATTGAAAATTTGACAAACCACAGTAGAAATTTGAAGGAAAACATTTGGAACAAATGGGAGGGAAAATAATGTAGTATGAGTCCATGGTTCATGGAATTCTTATCATAGATGTTGAAGCAGTTCAGAGGTTCAATGTGTGCGGATAGTTGGAGTATTTCCTGCAACTGACAGAATTTGATGAGGAGGTAGCAGCATAATTTATGAGTACATTTGAAGAGGGAAAGGAAGCCGTAAGGGGTTTAACAGCTGTCACAAGAGAGGAACACATAGCACAAGTAACTGGATTTCCAGAAACTAGGGAACATTATCCCAATGAGCATGATGCTAGGTCAGCTCAAGCTCAATTTACTCTTCCTATAGACCCTCTATTAGAGATAAACAAGAAAGGATGCAAACGCATGTCACTTCCCCCACCATTCAATGAGCTAGAAATGCATATAATAAGGTACTTGACTTGTGAGGGAATATTTTCTCATTTACATGCACATCATTTAAAATTACTTAGCTATGTAAGGCATAGTCTTCCAATAAATGTTCCCAATTTTCTGTATAACATACTAAGTATTAGTGTCAAGGAGACTCAAAAGGGGAATACAAATTTTGTCTCCCACCATGCCCTAATTAAACTGTTAGTTGAAAAATCCCTTAGGGAAGTTTCTCCTTTGGCATGGTCATAATTTGTTTAGTTTAAAACCTTGCAACCCCAGGTTGAGCCTATTAAGCAACCCAGTAATGATAATGCAACACCCTCTGAGCCAGCTATTGAATTAGCCACCCAAGAAGGGGAACCCAAAAAATTGAATAAAATAGACCTTCACCTACTCCTGAGAGAAATGTCCCTACCTCTTCTCAGAAGAGAGTAAAACTAAAATTTGGTGAAGGAAATTTAGTTCTTGCAAATGAACCAAAAAACCCCATAGCTTCAAATGGGAAGAAAAGGAAATTGGATCCTACATCAACTACTCCTGTAGCAGAGAGGCCAAAGAAATATAGTAAAAAGAAGGTTGTGAAGGTTGAAGAGACTCTTGTACAGATAATTCCTTGAATGAGAGGAAAAATTCCTCAAGTATCCCCAGACAGTCAATCTGTTCCTTCAGAACAAGCTACTGTAGAACCCCATATAGAGTATATTCTAGACAATTCCCCAATTTGACCTAAAATCCCAGATCTTTCTCAAAATCTAAATGACAAAGGTGATGATGAGCCTTCCAAAAGTCAAAAATGACTCTAGAGAGAGTCATCAAAATTTTCAAAAAGGAAATGAGGAATAACTTCAAATCCCTCAATAGTCATCCCACTCGCACTCTGAAAATGCCCTAGTGCCTTATCGGAGAACTTGGTTCACCAGCTGTTTAGAGTAGGCATATAGAGAATAGAGGAGACAGAGTAATCAGTTAGAAGAGTTTGTCCCACCTACTTTTCAATCTCTTATCTTTGACATGTACAATCTTTTTTTTTTAAAATAACTCTGTGGAAGGAAGAAAGAAAGAAAATGCAAACAGTGATAAATGACCAAAAGGAGGAAATAGAAGACCTTAAGGAGAAATTAAAGAGGAAGAAATAGAAAATGGATCATGCCTTGAAATTGGATGATCAAATTATAACTTGCATACCTCCTCCCAGGGTATATGCTATTTTTTTTAAAGAACAATTCCTCTTATTTCCACTGATGATGACTTTGAAGGATATAGATTCTAAGTTCAAAATAGCTTAGGAATTCTATGCTCTGTACCAAACATTCCTTCCTAGAAAAAGAACCTTCTTTGTGAATTATATCTACACAAATTCATTATTCTAGGGGAGACTGAGTGGAATCCCTTACACTATATTGGAGATATATATATAAGGGCCCTAATATCGTGGATGCATAATGAAGCCAATTATGAAAGGCAATTAGATAATTATAGGGACCAGGAGAAATCAGAACCACTACCCCTGAGGGATGAAATAAATCAACATGAAGTGATACTAAGGGACTAGTTTAGTCTCACCTATGGGAGCATGAAAGCATAAACCAAGAAGAAATTTTTTTTTGTTAGGGATGAGGTTTATATAGAGTATCAAGCGATGTCCTACTTTACCTTTCAAAGATCCCTAGCTGGTGCTAGTAGCAGATGGAATCAGCTGCTAGAAGTATTCAAGAAAGCATAACCACACAAGCCTATTAACCTTGAAGAAAAAATTCATCGGTCACCAAAATATATATAGTTAGGCAGACAGATCAGGTGTGAGCTCTGGTGTCCTCTAATAATTCAGCCACCAATGCTTCTATGGCCCCTATATGAAATCAATGCTACAAAGTTGGACCAACTACAGGAATATTACAGGATGGACTTATGGGAGAAACCCAGAGGGTTCTACTACACCTCCAAGAGAAGGAGGAGAGGGAAGATAGAGGTTGGAGAATTCAAGGTAATTGCAAATAAGTGTAATTCTTGAAAACAAGCATTATACTTGTAGGGGGTAGATGATAGGCCAATAATTTATCTCTATTTTATTTTAGTTTTTATACTCTGTTTTTAGACATTACCAAGACATTTGTGAACCTTTAAGTATTTGAACTTGTGATCATGCTACAAGTACAGTCAGAACCACCAAAGCCTATGGTTAGTTAGTAGTGACATATTTTGCAAAACATTATATCTATCACATTATTTCATATAACTATTTGAATGTGTGTTCTAATATTCTGATTGAGTTGAATAGTTTATTCGAATATATATTTGCATGTGCTACTAACCTACCACGAAAGAGGAGCGGCTTGAGAATGGATCGACATCATTGAAGAGGAAATGAAGAAGTCCCAACTACAATAGGTAAAATTGTTATGACACTGTGAGAAGTGCCTACTACAATGGAGGAACCATCATCTCAGGGAATACAGGAACATAACTCTGCTATATTTTCTCAACGGTCAATACTTTGTTGAATCGATTATCCAGACTTTATGACATTTTGTCATGGGTTGTTACATTCTCCTTTCTCTATGGCATGATTTAGTCAAATTTTATCTGTATGCTTTGAATAAACATCAATCCTCTATATAAAGGGATTTGATCATAAGTTTGTAGTTAGTTAGATACTATAAGTTATTGTTGCATTTGTATAGAAACATTACTCTTCCTAGTTTTGTGCATTATTTTCATTATGATGTAATCAGTTTTTGGAAAGATAATCAAGGAGTGATTTTGGTTATATTATGTGTTAGTAGTTAGCAGAATCCAACCAAGGGGGCCCACTTGGGAGGTGGCTTAGATTAGACTAGGTTAGAGTTGCTTTCAACATATACAACATTTTAAGTAGAGTTTCATGTTTCCTCCTGCAGCATTATAACTCATGTATGTTCCTGTAGCACTTGCAAGGATAAATATAGCGAATGCTTTGGGTTGATAGAATAGGTTTTAGTTGAGTTTATAGGTTTCAGCATTAATTTTATTAATTAGTTGTGTGTGTCTCTTTCATGTAGTTTTCCTTCCTGTAGCATAAGTGATATGACTCTTTGAGAGACTTAGTGCACAAATCGTGTTGTCCCATTTCAATTATATGTCCCTGGGTTGACAATTCAAATGCACTTCATGATAGGATAATTAATCCTTTGTTTGAATACACTATGCCTAGGAGAAGCTTTGGCATGATTATTATTACCTATTGTGAGGATGTTCACATCTTACGATACCTAAGATGTACTCTTACACTTCCTAATGGGTCAAAAGGTGTCATAATGGGTCGTAAGACCCATTAACGAGTCCTAAGGGGTTGTAATGGCTCATAAGGAGTCGTAGGATTCATTAATGGGTCCTAAAACCCCTTAAGACACCTTACAACCCCTAAGATATACTCTTAGGATTCATAATAGGTCGTAAGGTGTCATAAGGGGTACTCTCTCTCTCTCTCTCTCTCTCTCTCTCTCTCTCTCTCTCTCTCTC